>PYXC01002023.1:390000-512500 GCA_015244755.2 Tenualosa ilisha
CGCCTCAGACACATAAGCTGACAGACAAAGGGCTTTAGGCATCTTCCTGTTATTATACTTTATTATTGAAAAAAATCACATTATCTTTCAGGGGATTTTTTCCGCTCTTTTCTCATTTGACTGATATCCCTTAGGAGTGTGTGAGTTTTTTTTCTGTCTTGTCTTATTTCTCTTATGCTGTAGATGAACATCACAATGTTGTGAGTTTTTTTTGTTTGTTTGTTTGTTTGTTTGTGCGTTTCCATGACAGATATCCTTTATTAGTGAACCATAATCCCATGTCCCTGTCTGCTTGTTTAGTTTCTTCCTCTGTGATATCCTGTATTATAGACTAGAGCACCATAATGCTGTTTGTCTGATGGACGTAGTCTCTTGGACTGATCTTCTCTGACTTTGCCTCCTGATGTGCTGATGTGTTTTCAAAGTCTTGTTTGTTTGACTGATGGCCTTTAGCAGTGGTACTGGGAAGTATCAGTGTTGTGCTCAGTGTCACCTTGAACTCCAACTGAGGTGCTGGCCAGCACTCTTCCCCCTCTTTCCTGTTCCCTCTCTCCTCCTCTCTGTCCTCTCCCCTCCTCTCTCTCTTCCTCTTTCCTCCTCTCTGTCCTTCTGTCTCTCCTCCTCTCTCTTTCTCTTTCCTCCTCTCTCTCTTTCCTGCTCTTTACCCTTCCCTTTCTTCTCCTCTCTCTCTTCTTCCCTCTCCTCCTCTGTCCTTCCCTCTCTCCTCTCAGTTCTTCCCTCTCTCCTCCTTTCTCTCCTCCCTTTCCTCTTCCCTCTCTCCTGCTCTCTTCTTTTGTCAATCTCCACTCCTCATCCCCTTTCCACCCTCCTTTTCCCCCTCCCCCTTTTCTTCTCTCTCTCCTATCTACTCTTCCTCTTTTCTTCTCTTCTTTCTGTTGTCCTCTCTTCTCTTCTCTCTGCTGTCTTGTCTTATCTTCTCTTTCTTTTTCCTCTCCTCCCATCTTCCCTTTTCCTCTCCTCTACCCTCTTCTCCTCTCATTCTCTCCTCACCTCTAATCTTTTTTTCTTTCCTCTCCTCTCCTCTCCTCCTCGCCTCTCCTCTCCCCTCCTCTCCTCTCTTCTCTTCTTCTCTTATTCTCTCCTCTCCTCACCTCTAATCTTTTTTCACTCCTCTCCTCTCCTCTCTTCTCCTCTCCTCTCCTCTCTTCTTCTCTTCTTCTCTCCTCTCCTCACCTCTTATCTTCTCCTCTCCCCTCCCCAGTTGTGCTGATGTGCATGAGTGGATTCAGGAAGTGTGAGCAATTAGCCGTGTGCAGCACCGTGTGGCCCAGCCCATACCTGTGCCCCCTCCATCAGCTCTCCCTCGCCACATTGACTCAATTAGTGAGCTTGTTATGCCTCCATTAGCCCTAATGAGGGGACAGAGGAGGGAGGAGGTGAGGGCACTGATCGGAGGCCGCTAACCGCTAACCATTGACCTCTCCCTGTCTCT
This sequence comes from Tenualosa ilisha, assembly GCA_015244755.2. Classification (NCBI taxonomy): domain Eukaryota; kingdom Metazoa; phylum Chordata; class Actinopteri; order Clupeiformes; family Clupeidae; genus Tenualosa; species Tenualosa ilisha. Next base: position 391,454 of record PYXC01002023.1, read on the forward strand.
CCCTCTCTCTCCCTCTCTTACCACTCTTTCTCACCTTCTCACTCTCTCTTCCCACCTTCTCTCCCAAACACCCATCCTCCTTCTCTCTCTCTCTCCCTCTCTGTCTCTCTCTCTCTCTCTCGCTCTCTTCTATCATCCTCCACTCTGTTTGTTGTTTGCCTGTCAATTATCCTCTGCTGACCCAGGGCAACAGAGGCATTGCTGAACAGACTGACACTATTGACATCTCTCTCTTTCTCTTTCACTCACTCACTCACTCAACCCTCTTCCCCCTCCCTCTCTCTGTCTCCCTCTCCTGCTCCCTCTCTCTCGCTCCCTTTCACTCTGTCTGTCTCTCATTTCAGACAGATAGTATTATCTCGTTGACTGGGAGTGGGAGATGGGCCCAGGGCTAATCACTCCCTGTGTGTGGCCCGGGTTTTATCCTGCTGCCAACTCCATTCCATTTGTATTGATTGAGGACGGATGGCTCCGATTTCCTCTCCGATTTTCAAATGCCCCTTTTTGTCCTCTTAGTCATGTCCCAACACAACACAATTAGCAGGGGCCTTGAGCGCTGTCTTGAGTAGCCTTTTTTAAAAAGCCTCTTTCAATGTGTGTGTGTGTGAGTATCTGTGTGTGTGTGTGAGTGCGTGGGTGTGTGTGGGTGTATGTGTGTGTGTTTGTGTTTGTGGTGAATATTTCCACTAAAAAAAAAAAAAAAAAAAAAATCTATTTTAATTGTCATTCTAGACAGAATAGACCTGTCCTTGTTTACATCATGTGTCTGTGTGGCTGGAAGTGACTTGACTTTGATTTGCCTTCCTTCAGGAGTTATCGACTTCCTGGTCAGCGAGCATCCGGTGGCCCAAATCCTGCGTGATCACGTGGTCTTTAAAATCGTTCCTATGCTGAATCCGGACGGGGTCTATTTGGGCAACTACAGGTAAGACAAGGCCAGAGAGGACCTTAACATGATTCACTGGCAGGTTTCCCCAATGGCCAGGACAGGATATAGAATTCTGACATGGCAAAGTTAGGTTTGTTTTAACTCCAAGTGAAATGTGTTGAAAGTCCGACACTAAATGTGTCTTATGTCCCTGTACGGTGTGACAGAGTAATATACCCAAAGATCATTGCATAATTTTCCGTTCTCAACCAAAGATTTTATTTAGATAAGAAATGTTTCATCAAAACTGACGTCACTCAGTTGAACTTGGCCCTGTTCCTGCATTTGAGAAAATAAAACACGTAAGAAACACTTTTTAGCATGATATGGCTGGCTATCCACCAAGGCACCAGTAGCACCATCCTTCTTTTGCTAAGTAATCTTCTTACATCACTACTATGGAAAGCAGAGGCGGCTGAGAAACTGTCTTTGTGTAAAGACACCACAACTGGTTGAAATTCCGAGCTGGAAGCAAAGCATGATGGGATGTGGAATGCCCAGTGAGTGGTTCAGGAGCTCAGATGCGCTCATTTGTTCTCTTTCCTCTCTCTCTCCGTGGATGGAAGGACCAGACTCGACCACAAACACAGGCTGCTGGCTGGCATGAATGCGTACCCCTCTCTGTCTCTCTCTCTATCTGTCTCTCCGCTTTTCTCTCTTTGTTTCTCCCTGTCTCCCTGTCTCTCTCTCTCTTTCTCTCCCTCTCTCTCTATCTCTTTCTCCCTATCTCTCTCTCTTTCTCTCGCTCACTCTCTCTCTTTGTTTCTCTCTCTCTCCCTCTCTCTCCCTCTCTCTCTCTTTCTCTCTCTCTGTGTTTCTCTCTCTCTCCCTCTCTCTGTCATTGTTGACAGTTGAGCTCAGTGTAATTGCAGCAGTGGTTCAGCTTGTTGCGGATAGCTTAAATCAATTCCCAGCAGCCAACCCCCTGCTGTCTGCTGTCAGTCCACACACATACATGCGTGCAGTCACACAGACAGACACACACTCTCACACACGCGCGCGCACACACACACACACACACACACACAGATACACTGATACAAAAAAGTGGACATAGATACATACACACATGCTCCTTGTGAAGGGCATTGGAGACTGATGCACACACAAGCACACACAAAAACACTTTTGGACACACACATTGCAACATGATTACTCAAAAATTCTGTTCTGGTTGTTTGTGTGTGCATGTGTGTGTGTGTGCGTGTGCATCTGCATATGTGTGTGTGTGTGTGTGTGTGTGTGTGTGTGTGTGTGTGTGTGTGTGTGTGTGTATGTGCGTGTGCATCTGCATGTGTGTTTGTGTGTGTGTGTGTGTGTGTTTGTGTGTGTGTGCGTGTGTGTGTGCATCTGCATATGTGTGTGTGTGTGTGTGTGTGTTTGTGTGTGTGTGTGTGTGTGTGTGGTGGGTGCAAATATGTGTTTTTCTACAGCTCTAGACTCCTGTGCTTCCTCTGCACAGCCACATTGCAGCCAACCATGCCCCACTACCACATGCCATTTACTTAATGGGCACTGGACCTCAGGAATACCAATAAGGAGAAGCCAGCTGCAGTGTGTGTGTGTGTGTGTGTGTGTGTGTGTGTGTGTGTGTGTGTGTGTGTGTGTGTGTCTGTGTCTGTGTCTGTGTGTGGATATGTGACTGCGGTTATGCATGTGAATATGTTTTCTGTGTGTGTGTGTGTGTGTGAGTGTGTATGTGTGTGTGTGTGTGTGTGTGTGTGTGTGTGTGTGTGTGTGTTGAATTACACATGTAAAGTATTCATGTATGTATGAAAGTGTGTGTTATTGGTTATTCATATGTGCTCATGGCTGCCATCTGGTGTTGAGCTGCGTGTACTTCACACAGGTGTACTACAGAGCGTCCATTAACACACACTCACTCACCTCTACATACACTCACACTTTCACTTACTTATTCACTCACTCACTCACTCACTCATTCATTCACTCACTCACTCACTCACTCACTCACTCACTTTCTCACCCTCTCACTCCCATATACACTCACTCACTCATACACACACACATAGTGTAGTTCCTTTTGAGTAACTCAGCTAATATGACAACTTAGAAGTGTCTTGTGTTCTTCAATCCATGCTCCTAAAAAAAGCAAACTGGTATACTGGAGAAGGAAAACTCTTTGTTTTGGGCCACATATGGGAATTTCACAGTGCACTGTGGACACTGAATACAATTCACTATATAGAGTGTTTGAACTGGACTACAAAAGGGCTGAATCGCAGTCTAGGGGACCGCATAGTCACACACACACACACTCACACACACACACACACACACACACACACACACACACACACACACACATAGTCCTGATATCCAAGGTCAGGTGGGTGAGGAGAGAGACGGAGTGGCGTGAGAGCCTGACGTGATGTGGTGGAGTAAAAGGATGTGACCCATCAGCAGTCAGTGTCTGTGTGCCTGTGGGTCGTAAAGGTCTGCTCTAGTCTGCTCCCCCTCCCAGGAGCAACATGAGGCAGACTGAACCACACACTCATCAGCCTCATCATCACTTTAGCTACGCTAGAGGAGAAATGGAGACCTCCTTCCCCCTCTCCCTCTATCCTTTCCTCCATCCCTCCATCTCTCGCTCTCTTTCCCTCTCTCTCTCTCTCTCTCTCTCTCTCTCTCCCTCTCTCTCCTCTCGTCCTGCCCGACGGGGCCTTTCTGCCGGGTCAGCAGCCGTCAGCATCTGGACATGAGGATGGAGCAGATGCCCTGAGTTTGCCCACAAGGAGTGAATCAATGGCACAGACGGCTGCTGCTGCTCCTGATCTCTGCCACTGTGTAGTCGCAGTGCCCACTGTAGCGTTGGTGCCAGTGGCCGCCACCACCTCAGCCCCCAACCCCCCCCCCCCCCCCCCCCCCGCTTGGTGTCCCTTGCCCCCTCCCTCCAGGAAAGTCAACATCACTTTTCTCTCCCCCATTTGTGTTTCCCAGTGGAGGCCTAAAGAATACAGACACACACACTTACACACTTACACACATACTTATACACATACACATTCACACACACACACACACACACACACACACACACACACACACACACACAAACACACGCACAATCACACACAAATTTGACATATTAACTTACACGGAAGCACACATACCCTCTAGGACACAGCACACATTCACTCACACACACTCAAACAGTATTTCACACAAACATCTACACAGAGCCTCACTCACTCTCTCTCTCTCTCTCTCTCTCTCTCTCACACACACACACACACACACACTCCCATTCTCCCTGAGTTGGCTGACGTCCCGTCATCTATCTGTGAGCTGATTGGGGTTAGATAGTAGCTTTTACAGCAGTGATGCATGAGACTGAGAGCAGAGCAGAAAGACAATGAGCCTCCACAGTATCATTCAGAGAGAGAGAGAGAGAGGGAGAGAGAGGAGAGAGAGAGAGAGAGAAGGAAGAGAGCGGAGAGAGAGAGGAGGAAGAGAGAGAGAGAGAGGAAGGGAGAGAGCGGAGAGAGAGAGGGAGAGAGAGAGAGAGAGAAGGAGGAAGGGAGAGAGCGAGAGGAAGAGAGAGAGAGAGAGAGGGAGAGAGAGGGAGAGAGAGAGGGAGGAAGAGAGAGAGAGAGAAGGAGGAAGGAGAGAGCGAGAGAGAGAGAGAGAGAGAAGGAGGAAGGGAGAGAGAGAGGGAGGGAGGGAGAAAGAGAGAGGAAAAGGGAGGACGAGGGAGACTGAGAGACGCGGGTAGGGTGGGGTGGGGTAGGAAGAGAGAGAGAAGTTAATGGTAGGATCTTGAGGAGTGAAAATCAGAGGACAGGCGGGACTCTAATCTGTAAAAGAAAGGAAAGGAAAAAAAGCTAACTCAAGCTTTGTGTCCCCTAAGAAAGAAGTGGAGGGCTGGAGAGCCAAGCCAGACAAGGTGGCAGGTTGATGTATCCCAGAATTCCTAGCTCGGACCCATCAACCACTGTGCTGGAGAACGAGATGCTGGTGCTTTGCATGACCCCTCTGTGATAAGTTAGGAATAGCCAGGACATGACCACTACATGATCAGGGCTTGACATGACCACTACATGATCAGGGCTTGACATGACCACTACGTGATCAGGGCTTGACATGACCACTACATGATCAGGGCTTGACATGACCACTACGTGATCAGGGCTTGACATGACCACTACGTGATCAGGGCTTGACATGACCACTACGTGATCAGGGCTTGACATGACCACTACGTGATCAGGGCTTGACATGACCACTACGTGATCAGGGCTTGACATGACCACTACGTGATCAGGGCTTGACATGACCACTACGTGATCAGGGCTTGACATGACCACTACGTGATCAGGGCTTGACATGACCACTACATGATCAGGGCTTGACATGACCACTACATGATCAGGGCTTGACATGACCACTACATGATCAGGGCTTGGCATGACCACTACATGATCAGGGCTTGACATGACCACTACATGATCAGGGCTTGGCCATGGCACACTCCAAATATCCAAAAGAAAAAAAAAATAGGAGGTCTGCAGTTTTCAGTTCCCTCAACCTTTTTTTTAATTCCTTATTTTAGTCACCATGTTTGAATATATCTTTGGTCACATGATCACATGAAGTGTCACAATAAGGCATTTTTAGTTTTGTAGAGTCAATATTTATAGATGGCTGGCATCTGTATGGCTTCACTCTCACACTCTCAAAATATGTCACACATCACTTTAACCTAAAATATACCTGTCAAAGAACAGTTTCTTCGTGCTGCACTTGTACTCAACCACATATGGCTTAACGTGTGTGTGTGTGTGTGTGTGTGTGTGTGTGTCCAGGTGCTCCCTGATGGGCTTCGACCTGAACCGCCACTGGCAAGAGCCGTCCCCTTGGGCTCATCCCACCCTCCATGCCGTCAAACAGCTCATCGTGCAGATGAACCAGGACCCGGTGAGTACATACACACACACACACACACGCACACGCACACACACACAGATACACAGACACACAGACACACAGACACACGCACACACACACACACAGACACACACACACACACACACACACACACACACACACACACACTTACATACATACACACACACACAAGCCCATCATCAACCTTATCAAACAGGTAAACAAGGACCCAAAGATGATGCCTTGACAGTGTTTGTGTAAAACTGACACTATTTTATTTGCAGTTGTGTTGTCTGCTTTGTGTTTGTGCTTGTAAGAATCTAGACATTTCTCCTTTAAAGAGTTTCATCTCTATCCTTGGCTCTCTCTCTCTCATTCGCTATCTCTCTCATCTCTATCCTTCTCTCTCTCTCTCTGTCTCTCTCTCTCATCTCTATCCTTGTCTCTCTCTCTCTCTCTCTCTCTCTCTCTCTCTCTCTGTCTTTCTCCCTGAGCTCAGCTGGCATTGGTCTCTCCCCAGAGGCTTTGCCTGTTTAACCAACATCACACCCAATCCTGGGCTTTAACACAAATAGCACCACAGCTGCTTCTGTGTGGTCACAGGCACAAACCCAGAGCAATTAATAGTGGCAATTTCATCCTCCTAAAATGGCAGGCAAGTTCCACCACCAGCGACTTGTTGCTGTCATGCATCAGACAAACAGTGCCTCTCGCCGATGCCGCAGTAATCAGCCGGTGGAATGGTGCGGTCAGAGGGGGACAGCGGACAGACAGCTTTTGTCCTTATCTCCTGTCAATCGCAGGTGGTTAGGGGACAAATTTATATTGATATTGAAATTAGGGAGATGAAATGAGGTTTATTCAAATTTCAGTTATGAATATGTGTGTTTTATGCTGTGTGTAATAGGAAATCAAATGAGGTTAAGACTTGCCAGCGTGAATCAGCTGAGCACTGAGCAAATGGGACAGTGTAAAACTGAAGCCTTGTCTAACACTACATCTGGATGAAATGCATGACTGGATTACACGAGTCAGCTTTAAGGTCATCTTCTCATCCCTGTTCATTTGGGAGTGTTCCTCAATCTCAGGTGTGTATCAGTCAGCGTTCAGCAATGTGGCGACTCAGCACATCTCTGTGGTAGTGGGTTTACCTGTAGTCTCAGGTGTGTCTGCTTTTCCAGAACCCTGCAGCAGGTTTGGGCCAGATCCGGGTCAGATCTGTTTTGAAGTCGGCTACCCTCGGGCCTCCTGTACTTCATATCGCTCTCCATCTTGCTCATTCTTATCCCTTTCCTTGCTCTTTTTCCTCTCTCCTCTCTCTCGTCTCCTCTCCTCTCTTCTCCTCGCTTCTTCACTCTCCTCTTTTTCCACCTCTCTTTTGTTTTTCGCTAGAGAGCAGGAATGGGGGGCCTCTGGTCTTTGCCTTCATGTTAATTACAGGGGGAGGCTGAGGTTGTTGGATTACTGAAGGTCAGGGGCTGTCCTGGGAATGGGCTGCCCTTTGCTGCTCTTTCCAATCCTGATAAGACTGGGGGGCCGGTCTGCCGAGCTCCGCACCGCTCCTCACCGCTCCTCACCGCTCCTCACCGCTCCTCACCGCTACGCTCCACGCCCCGACCGCTCCCTCTAGCTTAACCTTTTCCCAGCGCGCTGACACGCTGATCGATGGGCCCCGTCATGGCAGAGTGATCTTCTTATGTACCTCATACTCACTCATGGCTCCTGTGTGCAGATATGCACACACACACACACACACACACACACACACACACACTCACATAGAGATATGCAAGCACACTCCCTCACATTCATAAAGTTACGGATGCCCACAGACACCCACATTTATATAGACAAAAATACATATTTGAAACACACCCACACATACCGTGTATAAATGACACACACACACAACTCCGCATAAAATCTCACTTCAAGCTGTCACTTCTAAGTCGGCTAGCATAAACAAAGCCTTATAAGGCAGAGTGCATTTACACGTTGCTGTGTGCTCCCTGTCGCCATGGACCTGTGACCTGAGTGCGTGGTGATGAGCAGTGATTTTTGACCTTAGCCCCTTGTTAGATCACTCATGTGTTAGGTGCTGTATGTTGTTGTTTTTGTTTTTTGTTTTTGTTTTTTTGAAATAGTTGTTTAATAAAGGACAACTGTAAACCTCCATTCATTCTGTGACAGCTGATATGTGGGGTTCATAGTGACATGCCAACTCTATGCCAACACAGAGAGCTGCCAGATCAGAGCCAGATGGGTATCAGTGCCAGCTGCTGCTCTTAGTTGTGTGATCTTCTTTGTGAACACAGCGTACAGCAATCATGGCCCAGGGTGTAATATGACAGACTGAGAGGTGTCTGTGTGTGTGTGTGTGTGTGTGTGTTTATTGTGTGTGTGTATTCGTAGACTTGCAAGTGGCTCAGGTGAGAATTATAATCATAAAAATCAGGCAGTTGGCCTGGCCGTCTGCAGACACAGTGTTCAGACTGAACCGGGGTGGTTACCCAGTGCAGGACTGCTCAGCCACAGAACCCATTGAAGGAATGCTCACGGTACCCACAGCAGGAAAGCCCAGCCGCGGTACCCACTGAAGGAATGCCCAGCCACAGTACCCACTGCAGAAATGCCCAGCCACGCTATCCACTGCAGGAATGCCCAGCCACAGTACCCACTGTAGGAATGCCCAGCCTAGTTACCCACAGCAGGAATGCCTGGCCAAGGTCCCCACTGCAGAAGTGCCCAGCCTAGGTACCCACTGCAGAAGTGCCCAGCCAAGGTACCCACTGCAGGAATGCCCAGCCTAGGTCCCCACTGCAGAAGTGCCCAGGCTAGGTACCCACTGCAGAAGTGCCCAGCCAAGGTACCCACTGCAGGAATGCCCAGCCTAGGTACCCACTGCAGAAGTGCCCAGCTAAGGTACCCACTGCAGGAATGCTCAGCCTAGGTACCCACTGCAGGAATGCCCAGCCTAGGTACCCAATGCAGGAATGCCCAGTGGACTTGTGCAGCCATCTCATTTATGGTGCCAACTGCGGGAAGGTCAGCCTTTGCACACTCTACACAAAACACACCTCACACCACAAACACACACAACGCGTATGACTGTATCTCACTGCAAACTCCTCATCACACACACACACAAACCACACTGGCTGTAGTCTAATGTCAGCATGATAGGTGTGCATGTGATTTAAATGCACACACAGGCCGTTTGAATCCCTGCAAAATGATTGGAAGGGTTGGAGGGATTGAGGACAGTCCCCCTCCCGTCTCTGAGATCCCCAGTTCTTTGGGTTTTATCACACCTCGATACATTCTTGTTTACACTACTTTCTTTTTGTTTCTTTTTTCGTTTTATTTTGTTTTGTTTTGGCAATCTAACTCGGAGTGGATACACCTGAGAGGCTGTTGGAGGAAAAAAATACATTATAACCACAACTGAACATTGGTCAGGAGGGAGGAGAACGAGGAAAACTCACTGATGCAAGTAATCTGTCTCTAAGCTTCTCTGGATTGGGTTTTTTTTTTTTTTGCCTGTTTTCCTTTGTAAAGAAAAAGGATAAAGAAACAAATGGATACACACACACTTCACACACACACACACACACACACACACACACACACACACACACACCATGCCACCCCAAAAGAAAAAAAACAAAAAAACAAAAAAAACGGTGTTTTTCTTCCCCATTTATCAAAGTGAACAAAGAATTGGTTTTGATTGGTTGATTACTTGGAGCATTCATCACAGGCCCTGTATCCCCCTCCAATCTGACAACGCCATTTTGGGTAATTTGTTAGAGATGACAAAAGGGACGCCATTGCCATGGTTCATTTCTGACCTTTTTAATATTAGAAAATTAATTTTCCATCTGAAACAAATGTATTAGCTCCTGTCACCGCAGGCTTGATAAATACGGCACCTCCTCCAGCGTCTCTCCGTCTTTCTGCCGTGTGTCTCCACCTTGTCCTTCTCTCCTTTCTGCGCCTCCTCCAGCATCTCTCTGCTATGTGTCTCTGCCTTGCCCTTCTCTCCTTCAGCATCTCCTCTGTATCTCTGCTCCCCTCTTCTCCTCCGTCACCTCCAGAGAGTTGCTCCTCTCTCTTCTCTGCATCTCCTCTGTATCTCTGCTCCCTCTTCTCCGTCACCTCCAGAGAGTTGCTCCCTCTCTCTTCTCTGCATCTCCTCTGTATCTCTGCTCCCTCTTCTCCTCCAGCACCTCCAGAGAGTTGCTCCCTCTCTCTTCTCTGCATCTCCTCTGTATCTCTGCTCCCTCTTCTCCTCCAGCACCTCCAGAGGCTCCTGGTCTTTTGTCCCCTGAGCCCCAGGGGACAGAAAGTGTCTCATCTGTACATGTGTGTGTGAGTGAGTTTGTCTGTGAGTGTGTGTGTGCGTGCGCGTGCGTGTGTGTGTGTGTGTGTGTGTGTGTATGTGTGTGTGAGTGAGTGTGTCTCTGAGTGTGTGTGCGTGAGTGTGTGTGCGTGTGTGAGTGTATCTGTGAGTGTGTGTGTGTGTGTTTGTGCTGGAGATGTCCTCTGGTGTCACCAGCCCCGTTTGTCCAGATTTACAGCCAATTTGAGCTCATCATCACCACCTTTCCTCTGTCCCTCAAAATTTCCTCCAAACTCTCTCTCTCTCTCTCTCTCTTTCTGTTTCTGTCTCTCTCTCGCTCACATCCTCTTTTCCCCTCTCTATCTCTCTGTCCTTCCTTCCCACCTACCCCCAATCTCCCTCTCTCTCTCTCTCTCTCTCTCTCTGTCAGTGGGGAGAATATGTCTGCTACTGACTGTTCAGTGAAGCCTGGGGAGGGTGGTGCAGTCGGGGGAGAAAAAGCAGCAGGTTTTCTTGGGGTTTCTGTTTGAAGAGCTGTGAGGGCTTGTTTTTGTCCCACGCTCTCAAGGTGGCAGTGTCACTGAGCAACACCCGCTGTGCCAAGCGCAGCTGAGTGGCAGCGTCGCCACGACAGCGATGGCAGGGGAGGCCAGGGAGACAGAGAGAGAGAGAGAGAGAGAGAGAGGGAGGGAGGGAGAGACAGACGGAGATGGAGAGACAGACTGCAGCGTTTTATTTTTGTTTTTCTGGCACGAGGGAGGCTGTGGTCCCAGACAGACGCAGCTGCTGATGAGACACTAAGAGCCTCGCCGCGCACACACACACACACACACACACACACACACACACACACACACTCTCACACACAGCACCCGTCAGAGTGCCCGTTCAGCTTGATTACAAGTCACCTCTGTGTAACAAAGGGCCTAAATGCCTCCATCAATTAGCCTGCCTAAAGGACTGAGGGTAGTGTGTATGTGTGTGTGTGTGTGTGTGTGTTCACGCGCACAGGAGCTGGCATGGCCCAGCAGGATTGAGTGCTGTCATTCTCTGTCCTCATTTCATCAATGCAACACCTGGTCAGATGAATGGACTGCATTAGTCACCTAACGCCCCCTACTCTCCCCCCGCCTCTTCTGCACACTCCTCTATCTCCTTTCCACCTCACCTCATCTCTCCTCCCTCGTCCTTCCTTCTTTTCTTCTCTCTTTCCATCTATTCCTTAATTCTTCCTCCTCTTTTGTGAGTTCTTCTCTTTTAATCACTTTGGCTCCCATTGAAAAACACCTTTTCGACACCCACCTCTGCGGAGGCGTCTGGCTCGGTTCGGTCCGCCCCGCTGTGTGTCGGCACCAAACGAAGCTGATTAAAAATACTTTTCATTCCGACCCACCCCGCCGAGGCCTCGCCAGCGACGAGCCTCCAAATCGGTTGTAGATTCCTCCAAAGGTATTGCTGATGCTAAGTGCTTTGTGGTTGAACAAATCAGCCTCTAAGTCTCTAATCCTGCTTAAATCAGCACCTTTTTTCCTATGGAAAAAAAGATAAGCGAAACGTTTAACGGCCCTAAAAGCTGTGGACTAATTACCATGCCTTAGATAAGTAGTCGTCTGACAAAATTCATTTGACCTTCCTCTTTTAAAAAACTAAAGTGCAGCCACACCAGTTCAGTGAAGTTAAGGGAAAGTCCCCAAGCTGTTTGGGGCTGCTTGGGAGGGTGTGTATGCAAATGTGTGTGTGTGTGCATGTGTGTGTGTGTGTGTGTGTGTGTGTGTGTGTGTGTGTGTGTGTGTGTGTGTCTTGGAACAAGGGCTCGTTGATGGAGTTGAGAAGGAGGGGGGTGTCTGGTGTCTGTGGAAGTAAACAGACCATTGCAGCACTCATGTTTTGATATGCCAGAGTCCTCCGCACAAATTATCTGCTATTTTCGTTTTCCTTAATTTCTTAATTGACCTTAATTGCTTCATTACAATTTCAAATGAACAATCCAAGGTCAGCAACAGCCTCTAATTGAACAATCAATCACTGTTAGGTGGCTCAAATGTTGGCCACCTGTGATTGACAGCGTATTAAAGTGGAGTGCCCGGCCTGTCTGTTTGTTGACATGGAAGGCTAGAGCAGCAGACGACTAAACCTCTGGACCTTCACCGTCCTTCACACAGCGAGGAGAAGAGGCTGTGTCTGGGGAGATTCTGCCCACCGATAATTTGGAGTCGTGCAGCAAAGACCCTCTTCCTCCTCCTTCTTCTCCTCCTTCTCCTCCTTCTCCTCCTCCTCCTTTTGGGCTGCTGTTCCGTGGAGAACCCTTCAGAGCAGAATTGCTCAAGTGATGCAACGCTGGGTGAACATTTCATTTCGATTCTTAATTACATTGTTAACAGGGCTGGGAGAACCCGGTGCACAAGCGGCTTGGGCCTGGCTGTAGTGATCCTCCATGCAGATCCAACCGTTACCCCCACCCCACTGTAGGAGAGACAGAGAGAGGGGGGGAGAGAGAGAAAGAGAGAGAGAGAGAGGGGAAGATATAGCATGTTCTAGCCACACGCTCTGTGTAAGCTAGGCTGTGTAGACACCTTTTTGTATTGTAGTTGTGATTTTAACTACACTTAAATGGTTAACTACTACAAGTGCCTGACGAAGCTGCTCTACTAGTGTAACAAAATGTGCTTTTCTTTTTCTCCTTCCTCCATTTCTTAGTCATCTCCCTCTATCTTTCTTTTTTTCTTTTCCTCTCCTTTTTCTTACTCTCTATTCCTCTCCCTCTTCGCCATATTCTCTCCCTCCCTCTCTCTCTCTCTATCCCTCATATTCCCTCCTTCTCCCTCTCCTTCTCTCTCGCTTTTCTTTTTTCTCTCTCTCTCGTTCCCTCTTTCCCATCTCTCTCTATCTTTTTCTCTCTCCCTCTCTTTACCCCCCGCTCTATTCTTCCCCTCATGGGTTCCATCCGTCAGGCTGGCTGAGCTGTGCTGTGCTGTGCTGCCGGCCTTCTCGTCCCCACAATATTTCACAGGCAGGCAGCCATCAGAGGGGCTGACAGCGCCCAGCTCGCCAGGAAATTGCTTTGGCTGTGAGCAGAATTTCAAGCGCTGCCTCAGCCCACCACTCCCTCCCTTCCTCTTTCCTTCTCCCTCTCTCCCCTTATTCGCTCTCTCTCTCTCCATTCCTTGGTCTCCATTAGTCTCTCTTTCATTTCCCTTTCTCTATTCTCCTTTTTACCCTCTCTCTCTCCCCTTTTTGCTTTCTGTCTTTACTTCTCTCTCTTCATCTCTCTCCTTTTTCTGCTCTGTCTCTCCTCATCCTCTCTCTCTCTCTCTTTTTCTCTCCCTCTCTCCTCCACCCATCCCTTTGCCTCACCTGCTCTAGAGGCTGAGGTGTGCTGCAGAATGCCTAATGACCTGGTGAGGGAGAGGAGAGAGACAGAGAGAGAGAAAGAGAGATGGAAGAGAAAATGAGCATAGAGGAGAGAGAGAGCGGGAAAAGGAGAGGAATGGAGAGTAGAGAAGAAAGACAGATGGAAGAGATGGAGAGAGATAAGGGAGAAGAGGAGAGGAGAGAGAAAGAGGGAAGAGCGAAGAGGAGAAAGAGTGAGGGAAGAGGAGAGGAAAGGAGAATACAGGAGAACGACTGATGGAAGAGGAAGATAAAGGGAAGGCCAAAAAAGCGAGGGAAACAGAAAAAGAGAGATCCAATGCTGTAGAAGAAAGGATGGGAGAGAAGAAGGGTAGAGGAGCAGGAGAGCCAGAGACATTCCGGTGAGCAACTAACGGAGCACTTCTCTCCATGTCTCTAGGCAACTCTCTACAAGGATAGAGCCATGTGATTGGTCCGACCAAACTTGGGAGAACAGCTACTGAGGCCCTATGGTTCATTTCTAGACGTACCTGCATAGTAAGCCATTTGCTGCTGCTAGGATGTGGCTAGATTTCTCGGCTACCTGAATACTTAATTAATACTTACATTTTCAGGCAAGAAAATTAAACATCGGCTGTCCTCCATTTGTCAGCAATGAAATTCACAAAGAGGGAACATACAGTTGCTTGAGAAATACCTCATCCTGCCAAAAGGGATTTCCACTGGATCAAAAGAAGACAGTAGCCTTTTCAAAGATATTCCCTCCTTTCGCCCCTTAACGTCTTTTGTCGATTGTAATAATAATTCTTCCAGCACAGTAGCGGCTAAAAGGATTGGCTACTTTGACAAAACATCAGCAATATTCCACATCTTAATCTATAGGTCATCCAAGGAAATCGTAGTGGATTATAGGAGGCAGCAGAGTTGCAGTTACACTCCACTAAAGATCAGCGGCAACCTGCAGAGAGAGTCACAAGTTTTAAACACCTTGATGACCACATTACTAAAGAGTTAACATGGACTGTTAACACCCAACAAGTTCTGAAGAGGTGCAGACAATGGGCTCTATTTTCACGATCATATGCGCATTGTCTAAAGTCTGTCGCGCAAGTTGCTTTGGGGGCGTGCCCGACACAATTTGGTATTTTGACGGCGGGAAAAGCGAACATTGCGCCAGGCGCATGGTTCAAAAGGGTTCGTCTTAAAGTACTTCATTAGTCATGGGTATGTTTTGGGCGTAACATACAATTAACCAATCAGGATTTATACTCTCATTCCCTTTAAAAGCCAGCGGCGCATTTTCCATGGTGTGTTGCTATTGCGATGGCGATTTTATCTGGAAGACAGGAGCGTTTTTCGATGGAGGAGACCGATCTGCTAGTGCGTGAGGTAACAGCGCGTGAACAGTTTATCTTCAGGGCTGGAAAGAATCCCCCCAAACCTCCACGGGTCAAGGAGGTATGGGAGAAAATATCCTCAGTTGTGTCCTCTGCCTTTGGCAAAAAAAGAACATCCAAACAGTGCCGAAAGTGGTACAATGATGTTAGAAGACGGGGGAAACAAAAGCTTTCAACGCAAATTAATAAATATTGTGATATATGTGATGTACATTTATATTTCATATTTCCAGGGACTCCATAATTTTTTTCTCCACATAAAAAACTTTTGTATAAACCCTGCTGCACACTCCTGCTGATGAGAGAAGCAGGGTGTGCGCGCATTGTGCACGCTTTCATATCCCAAAGCGCTGTGCGCCCCAAAATAGCTTTTCAGAAATACGCAACTGATGACAGACCAGGGTTTTGTTGGTCACTGGCGGATTTAATTTTTGCGTCCTTATAATAGCATCTGGCACGCTTTGCGCCAGACCACACCTCTTCTTTTCGCTGACACACCCCTAACGGCGCAGTGTCATCTGCTATCTAGACAACGTGATTTTTTGCCGGAAAAAATGAACGATGCGCTGGCACAGAATAGTAATGACACCATGCGCATGTCGCGAATGCACAGTGCGCCGCGGCATGATAGGGCCCAATGACTCTTCTTCCTTTGTCAGCTAAGGAAATTCAAAGTTTCAGCATTCCATCTTGAAGGCCTTCTACGCTTAAGCTGTTGAGAATGTTATAACATGTAGCATCCTCACCTGGTATGAGACTTCCACAGTCAAAGATTGTAGTACTCTACATTCAACTCCCTGCTCTGCAAGACATCTATTCCAGAGGAGTACTTCTAAAGGCCCAAAAGAGTCTGAAAGACCATTCTGATTCAAATAATGGACTGTTCAAACCACTAAGATCAGGAAGATGCCTATTTAGTCACAAGGCCAGAGCTGAGAGACTCAGGAGAAGCTTCTATCGTCAGGCCATCCAAACTATAAACACACACTATAATGACTTTGTACACATTCATCCTCAACACTCGCAAACACTTCTTAACAACTTTGCACGCACACACACACACACACACCACACACACACACACACACACACACTCACACACACACACCTGACTTGCAGCACCTATACATCCCCACTACTTCATGGTCTTACATCTCTCCACACATTCCTCTACACCACCCATCAACCTAAACACCTTTTTTGCCCCCCCCACCCCCACCTATACATACATACAAACAACACAGTGCCCCCCTACACACACACAGACACACACACACACCGCTGCCATCACCAGCAAGTGCCCCCCCACATACACACAGCACACTGCCCCCACCCCACCACCACTGCATCACCAGTTAGCCCCTTTCCCACATACACAACACACTGCACCCCCCTCCCCACCCCTACATACACACAGCACACTGTGTTCACCCCTGCCCTTGCCATAACCCCCTTCTCCCATACATACTGTAACTGCCCCCCCACACACACACACACACACACACAGACTCCCTCTTCCTGCATGACCCCTGGCAGTTCGGTTGGCCCCTTGAGCTGTAGATCTGCTCAAGATTTTATCCTTGCCCCTGTTGCTCTTGGGTGCTCCTTGTTAAGGTGTGTCCCCCCACCAAGCAATTCATCAATTTTATATCATCCATCCCCCATCTTAATTCAGCCCTTAGCCCCCATATGGACTTTATCGAGCTGTGGCCTAGGCATAGGCTAGACATAAATAGATACCTCGTTGCATAGGTTTACCCAAAAGTTCCACAATCTTTTTCTTCCTAACCTCCTGATACTAAAAGGCTGTTGTGACTGTGAACAGAGCTGAGGAAATAAATAAACTGCCATTAAATGCAAATACTGTGTGCTTTGTGTACACAAAATGGGTGTCAGCACTCTACTTCATGGCTAAAAGTCTTTATTTAACTTTTGGAAAATTGTCAGAATACAGAAAATAATATCCATTGAAATGAAAAAAAAACAGGGAAAACAACATTGTAATCAGCCAATAATTGTTCCTTTTAAACCATAATCACAAAATAGTGTGTGATGTCACTGCTTACACACAGTTATGCAGCAGCCCTTAACTTGCTGTAAACTCACAAGGAGGAAACTTTTCACAATATTCTTCAAATCTTTTATTATTTGTGAAATTAAAACTTTTTTGGCAATACTGTAGGATATCAGAAAGTTCTAGCTTCTTTTTGTTGCCAAGCTTTTCGTGTATCTTTCCAAAAAATATGGTACTGAGTGTTTTCTCTCTCTCCAGTACATCCGTTATCTTCTTGTTTTTATGATCCCTGTTATCATCATCATTATCATTCCTCCACCCGTAAAAACCTCTTTTATTTTGGTCTGGCCATGTACCCCCTTGTGTCATAGGATTATGTTCTTCTGAGACAAATTTGTCACATAAATCATCTCTAATATTAGGATCACACAATGCTGAACTGAGCAGGAAAAGAACAAACTGACGGAAGTTTCGCACAGATTCAGAAAAGACAGCAGCCAGAAAGTACTGCCCCGATATATAAAAATCACTATAACATGTCCTTTCTCCGATTTGAGCATAAAACTTATGAAAGTTGTAACCATTCTGTCTAATGTCTTTGTAGCTTTCAAGATTGTAAAACTTAAACTTTTTAAGGTCAGCCTGATTTTGTGGCTCTTCTCCAGTCTGCACACCAACTACATGAACATAAAGTCTACCTCTGTCCACACGATATATGTACTGGTTCATTTTATAATACAAAGATTCTGTTTTTATATATTCCTTGGCATGGTAATGGATTTCTGTAACTATATCCTCTATTCCTGTTATTATACAAATCTCCACTTTCTGTTCTGGATGTTTCCACTCAGGAGTAATTTTGGTTGTTGCATCTTTCCATGTTACTTTATCTATATATCTATTCTGACATCTTGCTTTATTTTTGTCATCTTCACCTGTAAAAATGCCCCATGCTAACGCCTCAAGAAGTTTGAGTGAAGGATCGTTTTGGTACTGTAGTTGTATAAAACGTTCTGCTTCCTCTGGCCATTCTCTTTCCCCTGTGTCTGCTGCCTTTTTGTCCTTGTTTCCTGGCAGAGCATAACCCAGGTATTTGAAGACAACTCTCCCTCTTCTCCCTCCCTTCACCCTGGTCACCAGGTTTCCTGTCTGGTCCAGCTGGGCAATGACTTTAGTCCTGTCATCCCCATACCTCCAAACCCCTTCCTGCTCATCCTTAGTCAGCAACTCCCCACTCAGACTTACTGAGAGCAGGGTACTGTGCAGGAGAAGTCTGCTTTCTATCCCCAGACTCCTGAGTTCTCTAAGCAGACGCTCTGCAAACTGGAGGTCTTTGCCCAGTTCACAACCTACCAAGCTAACTATGCCAATCTGTGAGCCCATTGTACCGACTACTCTGGCAAGCTCCTCAGCCCCATAACTCCCCAGTCTAACCATACCATCACTGCCCCTACCACCATGACCTACCAGTATGACATGACTGTTGGAGGTCAGATATGTTCTTGATCCCCTCAGTAGCAGTATTTGCCCTTTGTGGAGGCGCAGGAGAGTGGAGATGGAGGCATGTCTCTCAAAAAGGAAAGAGGCGGCCTGGAGAACCACTGGGTCATCTTCTAGAACCACAATGGTCTGCCAATCATATCTGGCTGGAACATCCGTCCACTGCACACACTCACTTTTGCACTCATTCTCATCATCACACACATTTTCTTGACCACCCATGTGCTGTTGGATTACATGGCTCTTGCAGACTTGCTGTGGGTGCTGTACCTTCAGCTGTTGATGGTCAGTGTAGTTGAGCTGTAGATCTTCATCAGTGACATTTGCAGTGAGTAATTGACCTGCACCCTCTCTTTGCTGTGGGAGTGACCAAACAGAGGCTTCAAGACATACAGCAGGGGCATTATATATTACACTTAAATATATATATTTGTTTTTCATTAAATATATTCCCAGTCAGTCTGTTGAAATGAAATACCAGACTTTGGTGTTAACCCAAGAAATCCATACAACAAAGCAAAGCATTAAAGTCCTATAAGTCATTAAAGTTATAAGTAATAAAGTCAAAGTCAAGATAGTGAACATAGTTCAAGAGGCAAGGTCCATTCAGAAGAGCTCCTTGAACACTTGGAGGCAGCATGTACAATTGTTACAGAGAAAGCAATAAGCATTGCACCCAGGGCTGTAGTCAACGTGGATTTGCGTGTATCCAGTAAAACATAGGTTACAATACTGACAACACAGTAATAGTACAAGACAGTATAACCACTATAATCACAGGCAGTATATCCACTACAGCAGTATACCCACTACAGCAAACTAGACTACAGCACTGACTTCACCACATCTCCACACAACTCCATTACTGATGTAATGTTATATAAAAACTCATTTAGTGTTTGCTACACAGTCTCACCTTACAGTGTTGAATAGCTACATTGCAGCCTTGCACAGGAGTGTCAATGTCTCTGTTAGAAAACAAAGCATTTGTGTGTTAATACTGCAAAAAATGATGACCATGACAAATTATGTCCACAGAGTTATGGAGATATCTTTATCCACAGAGTTATGGAGATATCTTTATCGTCAACTGACAACTTTTGAAGTTGTTGTATGACACTCACAAAGACAGGTGACTGTATCTCTCGGCGTTCTCTTTGTTCTTCAGTTCATCCCTGAGTTGAGCTGAGAAAGCAAAGGTTACAAAATGCATTATGAGTTTAAAACAGGCCTATTCAATTAGTGGCATAAGTGTGTAATTTGATTACAAAAAGTGAAATTCTTTGCTTTGAAGCCTCAAAGTCTAATTCCACTCAATTTATAAGTAACCCAGTGTTTCTAAAAGCTATGGGTTGTGGAGTAGGAAACTACTTAAAGAGCTGCAATGGCTTTCATATCATGTAGAGTAGTTTTACTATAGCGTTTTTATATATATATATATATATATACCAAAAATGGACTTTAAATCTAATATCTAACATTTTTTTTCCAAAACAATTCTAATATTTCCCAGTTTGCACGATACAAATGTACATCTTACAAAGTTTTTAGTCAGTCTATCATAAACATTTCCAACTATTACAAATGCCTTTTATCTTGAGCAGCTTGTATAAGTATATCAAATTCTGAATGTTACTTGAAGTTTAAATTAGAAGTTTGAGTCTGAGTATAACCTGAAATTTAAGTGAAAAGATAAAGGTAAGTTTTACCTGAAGCAGAAGACAGAAGAAATAAAGAGTAAAGGAGTGTGACAGTGATCCTCCTCTTCAGTTCTCAGTCACTGATCAGCTACTGAGTCGTTCATGCACTCTGATACACTCTGTTAAACACCTGCTAGTCAACGATATCAGTCGCTCTAGGCAAACATTTGGTTGGCTGTAAAGTTGGCTAGATAACACAATGTGTGTCCATGTCATCCCTATACTCCCAAACTCTGGCACGTTACCCATGTGCTTTCAAACCCTTTCTAAAAATTCAGAGGAAGATTCAAGATTTTATTAATCTCATTATACAAGTATAAGAGTAAAATTCTTGTGTTTTTTCTCCTCAAAAATAAATAATAAATAAATAGTATGTTAAGTGTTGTGTGTGTGTGTGTGTGTGTGCATGTGTGTGTGAGGGAAAAAATGGTTGTAAATGTTGTACTCAAAAGACTGACAGGCACAGGTTTAGGCTGTCGTTGCTTCAGTGTTCATAAGCCTTGTCGCTTGGTGGAAAAAACTGTTCTGAAGTCTGGTGGTCTGAGCCTTAAGACTATGATATCGCTTGCCTTACTGATTCTTTTGGCCTTCCTGATACATTGCCTCTAACACAAGGCCTGGATGGAGGGCAGATCAGATCCACAGATGCTTTGCGCTGTGCGCACAACTCTTTGCAGTGCCTATTGTTTGGTAGCAGAGCAACTTCCAGATCTTCACCAGTGACATTGGCAGTCGATAATTGACCTGTCCCATCACTCTACTCTGCTGTATGCTGGAATGACCAGGGAGAAGTCTATACAAAATTCAGAATTTTTAAATTAGCCTAAGCCTTAATTAAATTTGTGAGTTAAAATTTCAATTGAATTGCTCCACCTCACAAGAAGATGAATTAATTCCCAAATTAACTCCCAAATTAATAACCAATAATTCAGAATTAAAAAAAAAAATAAAAAAACGTCTGCGTGAACAAAGGTTTAAAAGGGTTCAAAGTTTCTACTCATTTTAACCACTCATTGGTTCTGCCTTTTCCTGCTTATCAGATGCCATACCTAATGTTAATGATACATCAAGCATCAGCTCTTATATATATGGGTTCAGTATATGCCATACCTAATGTTAATGATACATTCATATTCATTCGCATATTCATTCACATACAGGACTTGGCACAGGGATGGCCTTGACCAATTCCTTGTTCTCCCTGAGTGATGACCTATGGATGCTTGTGTGTGTGTGTGTGTTTGTGTGTTTGCAGAAAGTGAGTCTGGAGTTCTACATCGACGTGCACGCTCACTCCACCATGATGAACGGCTTTATGTACGGCAACGTGTTTGAGGAGGAGGAGCGAGTCCAGAGGCAGGCCGTCTTCCCTCGCCTGCTCTGCCACAACGCACCAGATTTCTCCTTCGTACGTTCCCATCTACACACTGCTTTACTATAGCCTCTAAAGCAATGAGACGGCTAGTGACACTGTCAAAGTAGTTACTAGTTAACATCAGTCATTAACACAGGGCAAGTGTTAATCTTATCCACTGTGTGCAGTCACTGACATTTTCTAGGGTTTGTTTTCATCACAGCTCACTTAAATAAGCATTATTAGTTCATTTTTTTCAATGCCAGACGCTCCTGGACATTGTGTTGGGGCCACAAGATGTGAGGGAGCTCGTACTAACTCAGTGGTCCAGGACCTGAACTCCCTGGGCCTCCCTGCAACAAATGAAGCCTTGGTGTTACAGCTGTGCTTTAAAAATCACCATGCGCAATATTATACATATATTCACACATTCATACATACATGCACAATATTATACATACATTCTGTATTACCAACAAATAGAGTAGATTGACCCTCATTATTTTCACAAAAAAGTATCTTCATTGTAGTAGTTTACTCCAACATAATTTAACACAATTAGATTACTCCTATAAACAAACTCCCTCCATGGAGACCAGCAATGGCCAGCAGTTCTATAATGAGCGTGAAGCAGCTTATTGCTATTGTCTACATTTTAGAGCATGTTTGTATTCTTAATGACATGTAGACATGTTACGACATGTTACATATAGATTGTTTATCTGATCAATGCTGGATGTTGCCTGTGTGCTACCCCAGTCTTTACTCTGTTGATCTTTCAGCAAGCCTACCTACTACCTACAGATTAATTGGTTTATAGAGTGTGTGTGTGTGTGTGTGCGTGTGTATGTGCGTGTGTGCGTGTGTGTGTGTGTGTGCATCTGCATGTTTGTTTTTGTGTGTTTCATTTCCATCCAAATGGCCAGCTAGACATTATTAGTATTTCTGTGAAAAATTCGGTGTGGGCCATATCCGGCATGCTGGCTGCTGCAATGGGCCGGATCAGTGGCTGCCAACTCAGCTTTGAGGAGTCGAGTCGAGTTGAGTTGAGTAACCTTTGGGTTCGTGCTCCAGCAGAGCTTGTCTAGTCCACTCCACTCCAAGGCTGAGTCCGGGAGCCTGCAGTGCCACAAACACTACAGCCAGGCTCAGCCAGCCATGACAGCCTGATCTCACAGAGCTCCATGGAATTCCATATCGGAATCAGAGAATTTTAGAGGGGGGGTGGGGGGGTGGGGTGCAGGGAGAGAGAGAGAGAGATTGAAAGAAGGAAGCAAAAGA
Organism: Tenualosa ilisha; assembly: GCA_015244755.2. Lineage (NCBI taxonomy): Eukaryota > Metazoa > Chordata > Actinopteri > Clupeiformes > Clupeidae > Tenualosa > Tenualosa ilisha. The sequence goes on from PYXC01002023.1 coordinate 414,229, forward strand.
GATAGAGACAGAGAAAAGAGGAGAAGGAGAGAGAGAGAAAGAGGGATGGAGACAGAAAGGCAGAGGAAGGGAAGAGAAAGAGTGAAGTAGAGATAGACAGAAAGTGACAATGGAGGCAGTCCTATCCTGATACCACTGCTCAGCACTGCAGACGTACACTTGATCTCTGACCCTGCTGGATCTGCCGTAGGACGATAGGAAGAACATCACGGAACAACTCTTTTCCTCTCTTCCTCGCTGGTCACTTGCAGCATCCAACATCAGAAATCCATTATATTTTCTTCACACCACACATAATCTCTCCTTTATCTGACACTTGCTTGCAAAATCTATTACTTGTCATTGGAGATGAACTTGACTGTCAAATGGTAAAATGTAAATGTATAGACACAAGGGATCACCAGGCCCCTGGCACAGTTGTCTTATAACACAGACAGATAGTTTAGAGCCTCCAGTAGCTATCCATCCCTTTAGTGCCACATCTGGGACGACAGGGAGAGAGAGAGAGGTTCAGTCATTTTAGCTTGCTAGCCCATGTCAGGTGGCTTTGTCTAATCAGTGACACTAGGACAGAGAGTAGTCCACTTCAGCCCCTCTTGTCTCACCGAGCTTGCCTCTTATCACTCACCTGTGCTCACACACAAACACACACACACACACACACTGGCACACACTCCTCTGAAGGACAGAGAGGTTGGAGCAAAAAGCTCTTACAGCCTCTTCCTTGTTATAACTGTGGTGGCAGAGAGGGAAATGGCAGGGAAAGACTAGACTAGAGAGCTTGTGCTTTGAAGGGCATTGTGTCATGTCGCTCAGTCATGCACAGTTACGGCTTGGCTTATTCGACTTCTGCAGCAATGGTGGCAGTGGTGGTACGTACACGCGCACACACACACACACACACACCACACACACACACACACACACACACACAGGTGTGTGTTGTGTACATCTTCTGTTTTCCATCTGTGGAGCGTCACATGGCACTGACCTTCTCTTTACAGTAGCCAGCTGACATTTGGCAGGCCTGAGCCAGTTCCATATGGCCAGCAGAGTAACCTTTCCTGCGCAGTGGCCCATTCAACGCACACAAGGCCACGGCCGCCACAGCCGCCCTGCGCCCTGCACCCTCCCCTCAGCGCCCAGCGCCCAGGAAAAAGCCTTTTCAGCAACTTCAAATCATTGTACCTTTCATACCACTGAAGAAGAGAAAAATGTCACACATTGTCCACAGGTTATTTATGACTCTCTCTTTTTTTTTTTTTTTTCTCGCTCTCTTTCTTTCTTTCTTTCTCTCTTTCGCGCTGCCTTCATTTTGCTCTCTCTGGTTGGACACTTTGTGACTGGATACTCAAAGTACTTTGGCTGTACTTTGTTACACTATATAGGTGTGTGTGGATGTGTGCAGGTATGTGTGTGTGTGTGTGTGTTTCATGTGCATAATTGACACTGATGTCAAATGAGGAGTGGTGTGTGTGTGTGTGTGTGAATGTGTGTGTGTAAATGGGCACATGGTTAGGGTGGAGCAACTGTCAAAGCAGCATTGTATTCTGTCCGTTCAGCAGTCACCCATTGCTCACTGGAACCCACTCTTTCTCTACCTCTCTTTCTCTCTCTATCTCACACGTTTTTCCTGTCTCAGACCATAAGCTTATGGCTTTTTTGTCATTTTCTCTCTCTCTTTTTCCTCTCTTTCAGTGCTTCTTTATCTGTCTTTCTGTCTCTCTCTCTCTCTGTCTCCCTCACTCTCTTTCTCTGTCTCGCTCTCTCTCTCTGACCTCGGTTGTGCAAGGCCCTGAGATCATGTCAGTCACCTATGCAGTACAGTACTATGCAGTACACACACACACACACTCCCGTCTACAACACACAATCACACACACAGACATACACTCATGCATGCAGACACACACACACCTGCCCTCCCCTCTGTGTTGTGCAGAATAAGCATTCTGCTGGTGAAGACTGCAGAAAGACGTATGAGGTGATAGTTACGGCAGCCAGCCAAGTACCTTGGGCTGCCAATGTAAACGACATGATGGAGAACGTCCACCAACAGACCCGTGAAAATCGATGGGCCATCCTGTGATAAAATGTGCTTAGGGGTGGACGGCAAGTGAGGGTGCGGACCGTGTGGTTAGGATGTGCTACCAAACTATGTATATGCACAGCAGAGAGCTTTACGTTAGCATGCAGCATGTAAGCTTTCTATCCAACTAAATTTTTTTTTTTTTCCAGTGTGCTCTGTGGTCCACAGTGAAATGCAGTAAGGCATTTAGCCTCATATTTATCTAAAAGTCTACTAGAATTCCTCTGAGCCGTTGCAGCAGGCAAATTCTACTGGAGAAAATATGGAAATGATTCTTTATCTTTATTAATAGTATAATACTCTCATGTTGTGAACAGTTAGTATGACCCCTTGTCCTGCAGTCTACTTTGAATGTTATCCTAACCTTAAGGGCCAGTTTCCATTTACATTTATGCATTTAACAGATGCTTTTTTTCAAAAGCGACTTAGAAGAGAGGATAACATTCAAGCTACAACACAATGAAAAACTAACAAAGAGTGCAATAGTGTAATAAAAGTGCAGTATAAAAGAGAGTTTAGTATAAGTGTAAGAGGTTAAGTGCATTCCTAGTATTCAGAAATTCAAGCCACAAGATATTCTGGGTCTTCAAACTTTCTTGAAGGTGGAGAGGGTAAATTTATAGTCAATGCATACGTTCGCAAACTCAAACGCAAGGATGGCATGATGCATATTTGCATAGCAAAGTGCAAAAAAAAACCCCACATGTTCCGGTAATGCTGAAAGTGTGTGTATTTGTGTATTTACCTTTGACTATGAATCGGCCTTAACCCTGTCCCAAGTTGACTAACATGAGCCATATGAAAAGGGACAAAAATACATGACTAACAAGGCCGAGGCAGTGTGATATAAAAGATGGTCATTGATGGACCCAGCGGCTATGGATAGACATGTTAAAGAAGGGACCAGTGCCTTTAGCCTTTTTGTTTTTCAGTTACCATGATGCAAACAGCTGTCCTGATCATAGGCCAGAATGTGAATGTGAGGACCAGGTTAAGTGTATAGCACGTGGCCAAAGGGTCTAGCAATGGTGGACAGAAGAGACATTGACTTGAGGACAGGCAGCCATTTGACATTCATGTTTTGGTCTGCTGCGTGTTGCCACAGCTCAGCACTGATCCGTGCATGCGTGTGTATGCGTTTGTGTGTGTGTGTGTGTGTGTGTGTGTGTGTGTGTGTGTGTGTGTGTGCGCGTGTCTGTGTACTGCTCTGCAGTCGAGCACGTCCTTCAACAGGGACGTGGTGAAGGCGGGTACGGGCCGACGCTTCCTGGGTGGTCTGCTGGATGACACGTCCTACTGCTACACCCTGGAGGTGTCTTTCTACAGCTACATGACGGCGGCCAGCTCCGCACCCGTGCCCTACACCGAGGACACCTGTATCCTTCACACACCTGTGCACCTGGCTGGGGAGGTGGGGTAGCTGAGTTTGCGTGTGTGCGTGTCGTGTGTGTGTGTGTGTGTGTGTGTGTGTGTGTTTCTGCTCCCCAGTTCTTTGTTGGCTTGCTCTCTTTATTTTTCTGTGTGTGTGCGTGCGTTCGTGTGAGTGTGTGTGTGTGTTTGTGTGTGTGTGTGTGTGTCTGTTTGTGTGTACCTCCATAGGTTTGTGGTCTGAGAGGCAATACACTTTCAACAAGCTGAACTCAAGTCACTTGAGAACACACACCTCTGTTTGAGTTGTCCGTACTCGCACCTAGACTCATCAATACTTCCCTTTCTTTCATAAAGCAAAGACTGGGACATTGGCACACTGTATTACACTCATCATGCCTCACTGTCAGACAAGGCCTGGGCAAATGTGTTCATGGAGAGGCATCAGGAAGCAACAGGGTCCCTCAGCCCCTTGAGTTGGTGTCCCCAGTAGCTCTCTAGGGAAACAGCAGGGAAAACGACACACTAACTACAGTTATCGTTTGAGGAGACTGCTAACTCTTCTGTAACACACACCACAAACGTTGTTTTGATTTTATTTTTTTGTTGTTGTTTTTTTTTTTTTTCTTTATTATTTATCTTTCTCTCTCATAACACACTCAGAGTTCTGATGCGAGTCGGCGCTTAGCAACCCCACCAATTGAATCCAAATGCGTCTTGTTTTGCGGAGAGCCAGAGCCGCAGAGCCTGCGTGCGCTGGTGGAACAAAAGAGCTTCAGTTCTGCTCCAAATCAATGCGTGCTCCAGGGGCGAGACAAAAGTGTCCAGCGTGCAGCTGTCTGCAGCTCGGAAATGATCTACGCGGCCGACGTCTGTAGGCCAGGCAACGTGACACGACGCAGGAAGATGCAGGCACTGAGAGGCCTGGATAATGAGGGACAGAGATGGAGTAGGGTGGGGTGGGCAGTAGGGTGTGTGTGGGTGTGTGTGTGTGTGTGTTGGGTGGGGGATGATCATTTGTGTCCATAAAGTCTGCGAATGACAATCTCTTCAAGATTTTTCACAAACCCCAACACACACACACACACACACACACACACACACACACACACACACACACCGCAGCACACTCCTAATCTCCCTTTATCTGGAGAGGGAGGAGGCACCCACATTGATTACTTAATTACTTAGGGAAATCATTACTGGAAGGGATCGCTGGCTTGGATGGACAGGGCTGGGAGGTGGGGGCTTGTCCCTTGCTTTCATGCTGGGATCAAGACTGGGGGGGCCAGGCCACCTGAGCTCAAGACTGCGCTTTTGATTTGATGGGGATGGATGGGGGGTCCTTCTCAACCCACTGATTTTTTTTCTGCCTATTGAAGATAGGCTGACTTGTGTGTGTGCGCTTTGCTGTTCCTCGTTGTCACTCTTTTGAAGAGGCAGGGGGTTTATTTGGAAAAATGGCTGCTCACACACTCATTTGTACGCTGGTGTGGTGTAGGATGCAGTGTTAACAGTTTTTCTGGGTCTTCCATACACCTCAGAAAAACACACTTACACACAAACATACACACACATACACACACACACAAAATCCCCTCATTGGGGATCTCTGGCAAACTTCTCCTTTTGTTCCAACCCTTAATTAAAGATGGAGGTGAGCAAAGAGTGGACAAAAAGGTTTCCCAGGTGGAGAGGGACTTAGAGGCTCCCCTCTCTCTGCCTCTCTCTTTCTCTCTCTCTCTCTGCCTTTCTTTCTCCTTCTCTCTTACTTTTTCTCTCTCTCTACCCCTCTCTTTCTTTTTCCCTCTCTCTCTGCCTCTCTTTCTCTCTCCCTCTCTTTGCTTCACTCTTTTTTCTCCCTCTCTCTCTGCCTCTTTCTCTCTCTCTGCCCCTCTTTTCCTTTCTTCTCTCTCTGACTCTCTTTCTTTCTCCCTCTCGCTCTCTTTCTTTCTCCCCCTCTCTTTTTCTTTCTTCTTCTCTCTGTCTCTCTCTCTGCTCCTTTCTTTCTGTCTCTCTTTCTCTGTCCCTGTCTGTGTGTGTGTGTGTGTGTGTGTGTACATCTGTGGTCTGAGGCACAGAAATATAGGCGTAACCTCAGTGCCCTCTAGTGTTGAGACGCTGACAGAGACTGCAGCCATGTGCTCAGTTCACCTCTGTGCATCGTTCTTTCGACACAGCAGCAGTAGCCTACAACATCAAGCGTCGCCAACATAGCAATATCACCAACATCACACCACCAACATGTCCTGCAAACACAACAGTGTCACCAACAAAGCAACATTACCAACATCATACAACCAACATGTCCTGCAGACATTGTCACCAACATAACATCACCACCAATATTACACCACCAGCAACATGTCCTGCAGACATAACAACACTGGCTCATCACACACTTGGCTGTAGTTTCTAATTTATACTTATTTTAGTTTAGTTTTCCTGGCATATTTTGTAGTGCACAGTTCATTATTAGAACGTTACTGAGAAATATCACAAGATTGGGCGGGGTGGTTGTTTGCTTTTGGTTGCATTAGATATACATTTGTAACTTCTGGCATTGCCTGACCTTTTCTTTTCTATCAGCGTCCTCTTCAGTGAGGTGTCAAGGCTGAGGCTGAGGTCGTCTCTCTTTTCTGTTATGAGTCTTGGCCTTGTAGAATTACACTGCAGACTGGAGATTCCACTCTGTTAGTGGACAGGTGAGAGAGAGAGAGAGAGAGAGAGAGAGAGAGAAAGAGAGAGATGGAAACGGCAATCCAATAACAGAGAAGAGGAAGGGAAAAGAATTTATTGCACTGTGGAAAGAGTCATAACCAGGTGTGAGACTGGACTGGAATCATCCGGAAAGGCATTTTGGTGCCCTTTAGGCTGAGAGACAGAAAACAGGTCACTGATTCGATGAGTCATTTCCTGCAAGTTTACCCCAAGCCTGAGTTCTCTGACCAAAGCAATATTCATGATTGCTGTGTCACATAAAGACGTAAAAGGAACCATAATGTTTCAGTACCTTCAGTAAAATGAACACAAACTCCATCTCTCTTTCATTTCTAACATGACAGTGTAGTGGTGAAGCATGTCAATTTGTCTCCCTAAACTTGAAATTTTATTACAAATGTGCTTGCGTTATTTTGAGACACCCCTTTTCATTCATTCATGCAGGGTACAACAGAGAAAGATGAAATCTAATTTTATTCTGGTCCAAACATTTAATAATAAACACGGTAAGCCCACCTCCTACCGGACAACATTATAATAGTGTCTGTAACTATGGTCACACGCATTAGTGTGATATGAATGTGAATGAATGTGACTTTCCATTAAGATGAAGAATTTGTGAGAACAGATTTCAAATTTCAACTTAAGAAGAACATGTCTTTACTGCTCATCTCTCCATGATTGTGTGTTTTTGTGTGTGTGTGTGTACGTGTGTGTGTACGTGTGTGTATGTCTGTAAAACAAAGCGCTACTTCTCCTGTATAGAGACAAACTGAAGCTAGTTGATTATAGACAGTGGTTAGCACTCCAATGGCTAGAATCATTTAAAGCAAGCACATAGTGGCTTCCTTTCCCCTGCTGCCACCATGTCTCCCAGCCCAACAGAGCAGAGGTATCAGCAGCCAGGGAGCACACCCATCAAACAGAGCCCAAAGGAGAGGGGGGCCCTGTCCCTGCAGTCATTGGTGTTCCTCTTTTTATTGTCATATTGTATAGAGCAGTGATGTGTGTGTAAAAACAGGTGCACCTCTCCTGTATAGACAGGCTAACGCAGGCTGTTTATAAGCTATGGGAATGCCTATAGTGCTGCAAGAAAACAAACACATAACGGCACATTTGTCGCATGGAGGCCCCTGTCACCACAGCCCTTTATGTGCATCTCTCTATATGCTTGTGTGTGTGTGTGTGTTTATCACCACCTCTCACAAGGCAGGGCTCCTCTCCTGCTTCCCCCGACACAGAGCCCCTGGCAGGGCAGAAGATGAATGAGTCAGGGTGTTAAACTAAATGGCAGAGCATTTTAATAGTTATTACACTACAGGGTGAGGTGGCGACAGGGGCGAGAGCATAGGTGGATGGGTAGGGGTGGGGGTAGTGGGTAAGGGTGTGAGAATATAGGTGGATGGGGGGATGGGTGGGGCTTGGGTGGAGGGGGCTGTGGGAGATGGATGTACCCCAGCTGAAGGTCAGACAAAAAGGACCCTGCAGGCTACTAAGGCCTAGCCCTGCGAGTGGTGGTGGGGGGGGGGGGGGGGGGGGGGGCTATGGGGGTGGTTGTGTAGAGGCCGACGTGCAGAGAGGGCAGCGGGGACTTCGTGTAGAGCAAAGATTGGGGTCAGACAGGTTAGAGGAATCAGCTGTGTCACTTTGGTGTGTGTGTAAGTGTGTCTGTGTGTGCATATGTGTGTGTGTTTTTCAGTTTAAAACGCTCCAGTGGCGTGGGCTCAATCGAGCATGCAAATCATCAACAAAGACCTTTACGTGTGGCACCCCATTCCAGAGAGGAGAGAGAAAAAATCACACCAAATAAATAATTACCTGAACCTACATTAATGTCCCTTACCCCCTACATGCACACACACACATAACACACACACCAAACACACGTACACAGCACATGCACACAAACACACACATATACACACACAAATACACCCATACATAGCACACAAAGACACACATACACAATACACACATACACATACATATACACAACACAATACACAACTCACATACATAGACACACACACACACATGCACATATACACCCATACATAGCAAACAAACAGCACACACATACACAGCACACACACACACAGTTCACATACATAGCACACACACATGCCCAGCACACACAGCACACATACACAGCGCACACACACACACATACACACCTGCCTTGCAAGCTTTCGTCCTGTCACCCCTCTCTATGCCTCTGTATTTCTTACTCTATTTGGTCCAATCATTCTTTATCTGTTAGGAGGCGCTGGCACAGTCCATAACAGCACTTAAAGGACAAGTTCAGTTTTTTCTGTCCCCTGTGAACATTACTGACCACTCAGTGAGTTTCATGTCTTTACAAGCGAAAGTTTAATGCGTTTTAGGAAAGATTGCAGCTGTGCGCCCACACAGCCATTCCGTAAGTGGGGTGTTGCTACAGCAACAACCGAAAATCACGTAACAGAGGCATTCGTCAAAATTTCCATCTTCACCATTGGGTTTCATCATAAACGATCAGAAAACAAGGCTCTGAGTGTAAAAAAAAAAAACTTGTCCTTCAAGATGGCACCAGGCCCTTAACTGCCATTGTCAACACGTCTATGCAAGTTTCATTAGCAGTGATTAGCATGCTGTGACTTTCCAATGGCCCAAGCAGTGGGGACAAATATATCCCTCCTAAATTATTTATCACCACAGGTAATTGAGCACAAATGGGAGGCAAGTCAGCGTGCTCACCATGCAGTTTCCATGTTTTTCATTCAGTGCAGCTTTTGTTCTTCCATCAGCAGGTTATCCCAAAGGCAGGATGTGACAGGCAGTCTTTTCTACTTTGTCACCAGTAGGTTGTTGGTACTTGGTTATGGTACTTTACATGGGTCTTTGTATGTGGGGTCTGTTATTGCAGTGATGTTTGTCAGGGACATCTTAGGTCTTGATTTCTGTCTATAGGGGTAATTCATTATTGCCATTCTTTAAAAGCAATAACTATAATGAGCACTCAGAGTTGAGGAAAAATGCGTATATCCAAGGACCTTTAAACCAAATGTTAACTAGCCAGATGCTGTCTCAGACAGCCGACCGACACAAGTCTCTTTTTCTATGTCCACTTTACCCTGTCAGGGACTACCACCAGCTTACCTGCCTTGCTCTGTGCGAAAAACGTCCTCTGTCTAAAGAGCGATGTTCATTTCTGGAGGTTAGACTATTTCCTGTCAGCAGCTTTTTTTATTGGGCGATTGTGTGAGCGCTTCACAGCCAGAGCATCGTTAAAGGTGATAACAGGTGAGGGGCCAGGTGAGTCTGGGAGCCTGTTCAAAACCCAGCTTGACGCTTCTGACTAAGAGAGAGAAAGAGGGGAGGCGGGCAGAGAGCGAAGCTACCAATGACTTTCAAAGTCTTTTTGGAGGCGCTGTTACAATCTGAAGGCCTCTTTTCCTTGGTTCAAAACTTTTCTTGTCTTTTACTTTTTGGTGCCGTGCTGCTCTTCCAGGCAAAGGTCACCACAGACCCTGATTGGGCCACAGCGGTCGAGGCAGCTGTCACATGACTGGACAAGGCCCAGACATGCGAGCGGGCCACATCTTGTTGCCCTTTTTTCCCCGTCTTGACAAGCGAACAGGTTCCAACGTTTCCCCAGCTCCTGCAGCTGGAGAACCTGGAGAGACAGCTCCGCGTTACGGCTCTATGCCATCTCTTCCCTCCCCCTGTCCTCTTCTCTCAGCTGCAGATGTCTACTCAAAGACCTATTATCCCTGGGTCTTGTTGTAAAAGTCTCACTCAATCAAACGCCGACGTGCATTGTCAGAGTCCTCCCGTTTTGGCACTGCTTGGCTGAGAGTGTTGTGTCGTGGCGGCGAAGACGTCCTGCACATATAAATTGATACGGCACAAGCACAATGTGGAACCGGACAGCTTGGCGGTTCCTGCCGGCTCTGACATCAATCACCGCATTATGCCAGCTGGATAGGCTGACAGTTGTGCGTGGCCCCTAGGAGATCTGACAACAGCATGTTATTGACGTTCTGAAAGTGCACGCCGGAAAAGAAGTGTGTCAGGAGTGCACGCTAGAATCCAAAACCTCCTAATTGAACATTTCAGGCTTCACTGGCATTGACAAGCACTTGATGGACAGCGACAGCTATGCAAATCATAAACCCGCAGATCAATTAAACGCACTGCCCTTATGGCAGAGCTGCATGTGAGATGACGTTTCTTGTCCCCGTTTATCAGTTCTTTCTCTGTTCTTTCTGTTCTTTCCTAGCAGCGTAGAATACTTTACCACAGTAAAGGTTCTAAAAGAAAAATCTTTTTGGAGCAAGTCTTGTGGGCAGAATAGCTATATCAGATATAGTGGGGTTTTTATGATAACCTTTAAAATTCACCTTCTTGGCCAACCAACCTCAAACGGAATTGCCAAGAGCAATACAACTGGATGTCTGTGTACTGAATCAAAGTCCTTTCGAGGAAAGTTTTGCCACTCAACAGCCCTACTGGTAATGCCTCCAGCAGTTATTGTGGACTACAAAGGCAGACTTGAGACATTAGGAGTTGTGTAACTCATATAAGATGATCAATTTGACAATAAAAATGCACCAGGTGAATCCTTTTTCAAATCTGAAAAATAAGCTAAAATAAGGTTAAAATATGTTATTCATCATGTTCATCTGCCCACGGCACATGGGCAAAATGTCAATCATTGCATTTCCAACAGTGCTAACCTTAGCTAAACCATAGGCAACTTATAGTCTGTCATGGTTACTACTGATTGTAATTTTTCTCCATGACCCCTGGCAGTTGGGTTAGCCCCTTGAGTCATGGATCTGCCCAAGGTTTCTTCCTAGATTAACTGAACATAAGGGAGTTTTTCCTTGCCCCTGTTGCTCTTGGGTGCTCCTTCTGTGAAGCGCCATGAGACAATACTATTGTAAAAGGCGCTGTATAAATAAAACTGAATTGAATTGAATTGAATTGCTATTGGCTACTTACATTACTGGGCAGGACTTCACATTCTCAACTATGCTATTTTAGCAGTAGGAGTTGTACCAATACCTGTCTATTGAGAATGGTTTTAGTGTCCTTCTCTGGTTTTTGTCTCCTCCTCTATAAAATCTTCACTTTAATGTTGTATGTTGGTATCTGTGATTTTGTTGTGTCTACATGGATGGTTGTGTGTAAGGCTGTGGGTAGACAACTGTGGACACAGAAAAAACAATGGAGACATTGTTGTCATGCCCACCAGTCTGTTACTGCTGGATTGCCAAATTTGTCCTACAGGAAAGAGGACACAAGGTCTTCTGAACATCACTTGTGCTGCGGGGTTAAAGAAAAAAACACGGTCTCTTTGTGTGTGCCTGTTTACTGTTTTAATTAGCATTGTTAATTGGCTCTTTGTGACACCCTGGTGACAGGCCTGTCACTTGACGGTATTGATGGTGCTGATGTCCCCTGATTTCTCTGCTTGTTAGTGGACGGCCAGCTCCAGACCATGGTGTCGTGTTCCTTGTCATTGGGGCATCATTGTCCGTCTGTGTGTGTTCAGAGCGCGGCACGCAGATAAACAGCCCCGGTAAACAAATCATTTGTTGTCTCCGTTGAAGGCGTCCGGCTCCCTCTTGTCTCATCACCTCGCCACCTCGGCCCCATGGCGGCTTGTCCTTGAATGACAACAAAGGGGCGGACATCGATCCAACGTGCTCGTTAAGACACCCCCTCCCCCTGTGCCACAATGACAAAGGCCTTTTACCTCCTGTTACCTTCATTCCGTACCTTAATGGTGCACCTCAGAAATTATAAAAGACTCCCAAAAATAAGACCTGTATTAGCTTACGTTGAACTCTTCTGCTAAAGCTTCTTAAAAGTTGCAGGTCACCATAGTGCAACGAGCGGAGCACACAGTACTTCAGAACCATCTCTCCTCGTTCTCCCATTCTCTCTGTGAAGGCTGAAATTAGAGAATGACAGACAGGAGAGAGACTACAGTCGTGGCAGGAGATCAAACTTCTAATGAGTTGCTGTGCCATTAATTAATCTCCTTTATGATGCGGGGGGACGGGGGGGAGACTTTTTCATCTCCTGTGGATGTGGTTCTCCTCTAGACCTGGTTTTCCTCTATTCTTAACCCTACTGTGTGATTTTGGGGTGAATCTAGTTTTAAGAATTGGTCACAGACGGATTATCTTAACCAACCACAGATGGTTATTAATAGCCAACAGAGTAACGCCTCTGATGTACAAACTATATGTAAGTCCTATTAGTCAATATGAAACTTGTTGATATCAGTCTATAGCCATATAGACTCTGTAGTAATGGACCAGTAGGGCATGTACTTTCTCTTCATTGTTCACTTTATATGTTTGTTCTAACTGCTAAAACAAGTTGTCTCTGTTTTGTTTGCATTGCATTGTTGAAGGGGGGTGAATCAGTTCACTCGTGCAGAGTGACGGAGGTGCGGAAGGGTGGTTTGAAGGTTAGGCTTCCCTCCATGCTCCAGGATTACGCAACACCTCTCACCTCCACACCTTCTCTGGTGGGGGAGCCGGCCGCTGTTTTGGAAAATTTCTGCTCTGCGCGGTGCCTCAGACGGCGTGCTTTTGGCAGGCCTCTCCATCCTCCAGCAGATTCCCCTCCCGGTCTGGGGCGGCTTCCATCGCTCTTGGCCTCGCGCCAGCAGCCAATCAGAGCGCTGGAGAGGCCCCGTGTGCAGCTGCGATGCAGATGAAGTCTTCTCCTTGCTACGCCGGCCGTCCATCATGTGCTTCCTGTAATAGATGTGGGATGTGACATCACAAGCTGAGAGGCCATCTGCACGCTGCGGGCATTCGCACTATTTCTGTCATTTGCTTAGAGCTTGCAGAAAACGCATGCCGGCGCACTTTCTGCCCATCAAGGGGAAAATAGCAAAACTTTTGCCTGAGGTCAGTGCATCCATGCCAAGGATACAACCATGATGAGGCTTAAATCATCAAACTCGCTACCCCCATACGCATGTTTAAAATTGAAAGCTCTCCCGACACAGCCATCGAGGAATGCCTTTGAGAATTATTGCCCTGAAAATACGTAGTGATGAAAAATCTATAACCAAAAAAACAAGGGCCATTCTTCACGCCAAGTGGCGCAGCACCGCCACGCTTTTTATTTCGTCTCACTCAGGTCTGGCACCCGACGCCGTTGTTTGTCTTCGAGCCTGGCTAAAAATAGGAAGGAGGCAGAGGTTGCAGCCCCAAACAGATGGGGCGTAAACACCGCCAGAGCGGGCACCGCGGAGAGACAGGCTATCAGCCCGCTGGGTGACGGATGGAAGCCCAGGGTGGCACCACATTACCAGGCTAAGGTGAGTGAACCGGAGCGGGCGAGGAGCATCGGGCGCAGGGAGGGCGGGGTGGGGTGGGGTGAGGAGGGAGGGAGGAAGGAAATGGGAGTAGGGGCTGGCACCAGGAGCGAACTGTTAATCAGCGCTCATCAAGGGTCTCCTGTCAGACGCCCCAGACACGCAACTTAATTACGGCCTCCTTTTTCTTTCACACCTACTTTAACTTTGCCAACAGTTCGGCAGAGACAACAGAAAGTCACTGGTGGGCAGAGCTGGCACTGAACCTGCATTCGTTTCCTCTGTACCAAATACCCCATTCCTCAAAGCCTGCCCTGTTCAGACAAGCTCAATTAAGTGTAAAATTGTCCAGTGAAAACAAATACCTTTGACTTCGAGCCAATACGGTGAATGGGTCTTGTGCCTTTTTTCTGCATGGGTGTGCAAGCCTGCTTTGTTCAGAGAGTTTGGATGGAGCCATGGTATGTGCGTGGTATGACCCAACAATGAGACAGCCAATCCGCACGCTCACTGTTCATACCAAGGATGGATTGTTTATGGGTTAACTGTTTGGGATAATGGAATTCCACCTTTAGACTTTGGATTTATGTTCCCTGCGTAATTCTGACCGCTGGGAGAAATTGGACAAATAAATATAATAAATGACAGAATCGCTTTCTTCCTTGTATTTCTTCTCGGGGCTCTTCCCTCAATCACAGAGCGCTGACAGTTCGACAGGTCATATCTGAACATCAAAAATGAGGTGACAGGCAGAGGTGAGGGATTAAATCTCTCTGTCGATTCATCACGTCTCTCCTGCACAGCACAGACTGCAAGACACCATCACTGGAAAATAAGCCGCTGTGGCCTCCTCTGCAGGAATATGCATTATCGGTCGCGGTAAGGCTTGTTGTCGCTCTGTGGCCCGATTAATAAAAGTGATTCATGAAGAGACCTTTCCACGCCAGTGTTTCTCGTAATGTAGAAAATTTTCGCTCTCACCAGGCGAGCCACAGATAATCATCCTCTGCCCTCGGCGTTGTCTTCTTCCCATTTCAGTGCCGGTGACGCGCAGCTCTGCACACACTGGGCTGTTATCTTCACAGCGACACTGCACCTAACAACATCGGCTAATGATGGAGCGGTACAATTTATTGGTGTGCTCCATAATGCAATGGCCAGGAAGAGGGATGGTTCACAGAGATTCGTCTGAATTTGAATAAACCCTGGAAGTACTGATAGATGCTTCTTCACCTTTTTTATTTTTTTTATCTTTTTTTTTGGGAGGGGAGGGGGGGGGCTGACCCATCCAGACAAGTTGTGATTTAGCATCGATTGGGTGCAAAATGCTCTCTTGTCCCCTAGTTATTTATTCCTTTGCTTCTCACTGTTTGGTAATGGGCTGTTATTTACTGCAAATGGTGAGATCAGTTCTGCAAGAGAGACTTTTTTTATTTATTTATTTTCCCTCAATTAATAGTGGAAAGTCTGGGGTAGAGATTTAGAGGCACTGTGGGGTTTAATGTTGTTACCATTTCCAAGCTTCCCGGTGTGAGATATATGGGAAGGTGATGGCTAAGTAAACTTAGCTTTGGTCACACACAAACAGAAGGGGTCATGGGCCTCTCTATCATTTGAAATGTCAGAGATCTCCATTTGAAAATGCTACAGAACACAGCACACATGCTGTTCATATCATAGGACAAATTTATTCATGATTCTGAGTGATTTTAATGTATGTTTCAATTTAAAAAAAAAAAAAAAAAAAAAAAAAAAAAAAAGAATAATGTTTTAAAATAAAGACAAAGACTGTAGCCTGTGGACTGTAACATTTGTAGACCTAGTTACTTGCCCAGTAAATATTGACAGTATTACACTTTGGTTATTCTGCCACAGCCTTCAGAGCCTTTTAGACAATCATAATAGATGGGTTTTTTGACAATTATTTACACTGTATGAATTGTAGGCCTTAACACACTAAATCCAGACATGAAGCTGGGCAGAAATGTTGCTCGTACTTTTCTGGATTATTACAGGCTGAACAATCTCTTGGATGACAACAAACCAGGAAGTCACATCAACAGGTGTTCTGTTTAACTGTCTATACATTAGACTATGCTTGCTTACTTACATTACACTACGCTCAATATTTACATATGACTATGAATCAAAACTTTTTAACTATTCTCCTCCAACAGCCTGAATTTGCCAAGTGGTCGTCATGGGAACAATAACAGCAATGGAAAGAACCAAGAGAGCGAGAGGAAGCTCCATGGAGTGAGAGGAGACTGTTAAATCTCAGGGCTTTTTGCGTGTAGCTCTGCCAACCAGCCAACCAGAGCAGAATAAATGGTCTTCTTTTATAGATGGCTTGCACAAAGAAAATGGACAATTGGCCATCTTCAAGGCAATAAGGCATGCACAAAAAATGACTTCAACTGCACATAATAGCCTACTTATGGAACTCTGAAAAGACAAGTCGAACTTGTGATTTATAGTGCATGTAATTTCTTGCTTGCACTATCAACTGCTAACAGGATCATTGTACAAGAGATAGTGGGACAGCAAAGCCCAAATAAGCATTTCTTTTTTTTTTTTCTTGGCTTGCTCTGGTGGCCTTTGTATCTGAGCAGGAATGAAGAACAGAGTGCTTTAACTGAGCTTATTGCCTTTTATCTATTTCAAGTATGTCCACTGTGAAATGCATGACTATTGGTGGTCTTTCATTATTTAATTTTTTTGTGTTCTTTCAGAGACAGTATTTCATGTTTAAGTTACAAACATCTTTGATGGCTGAACTGCATTTTGTTTGCTACAAAATAAACAGAGTTTTGAAACATGAAACATTGAGACAATCCATGAATTTGTCAACAGAAAGTAAAAACAAATAAATTGTACGCTGCAAAATTGATTCTTTTCAGGAATACTGGTGCATATAGACCTCTGTACACATCAACGGAACAAACATCAGCAAACACACCTTGATCATATTACGTAGAAGACTTGCAAGTGAGTGCATACAAGCCTGTCACTTGTATAACGGAAAAAGTATTGGCACAATGGGCCGAGACTGAAAATGGTCCAGGCTATCAGTCAAAGCTGGTGTGGAGAACAACGCATATTTTTCAAGCCAGTCATTTGAAATAAGTGAAGCAATCAGTCAGGAAGGGCATAAACAAATGACTCCTACGTTTTACATGGGAGACAAGAAGATGGAGGAAGCTAATGGGACTGAGAAAAAGCATCCATCTACAGATTATTTTACTAGATACTTATGTCAGAGATGCTCTTTATCTCCTCTGTACTCCATCTTTTATTTATCTCTCTCTCTCTGCCGATTTCAGTCAAGAGCTCGTGCATACTCATTTGTGATGTTCAGTGTGATGTTTTCTTTCTCATTCTACACCGCCCTACACACTCAGGTAGTCTCATCACACAAACATCTCTCGCCACAGAGAGCCTGGCTTTCCCACTGTGCTGTCAATTCAACAACTGGTATCAGGACCCATTGTTCCCCTCATTTCCTTGCATCAGTGGACCAACCACATTAGGCAACACCCTAATTATATGCATGCAGCTATGTAGGCCCAGAGACAGCATGTAAATTCTAGGCCTAATTATTTTCTTCCTCAACACAGTCATCTTTTTTGCCTCCATTTTCTATTAGTTATGCATCGACCTCCCACAAGCTAAAACCATCCTGCTTCCCCACGAGGCTACTTAATTTCACGATAAAATGCTTTTTCAAAGGCTCCCATAAGGAATGTAGTTATACATAGCAGGAGGTAAACTTCTCTTATCTCAGCATGTAGGACCTTTAAGAGGGGTTGCGATTATTACATGACTACAAACTGTAATCAGGCTCGCAGTTGTGGAGGCTAGCTTTCTGCCTTTTTAGCTTGGCCTCCCTGTTTACAATACACAAAGGCCCCCACTGCTCATATTCCATCTTATGCATCTACACAGTTTAGTGGCAGAGGTGAAGTGAGGTGAGGTGATTATGGTGGGCTATGTGTTAGCGTCTGTTGCAACTATGGCAACGAAGTTTGAAACGTGGGTGGAGTAACTCCACCTAAAGTAGTCAAGTAAATAGTCGGCATTCGGGATGCCTCAGAAAAGATTGAAATGTACAGTAGAGCTCGAGATTCAGTCTGTAAGTAAAAGCTTATGTTTAGTTGAATTTAAATAAGCCTTTAAATTAAACTGATGTTTGAACTTGATGATTACATTGTGATGGATCACGAAGTCGTCATGACTAATGTCTTGCGAGTAGAGATTGAATGCTATGGTACATGCTACAGACAGAAGCGGATGTAACGCTTGCCTTTTAGCAAAAAAAGCCCAAACTCACGTGAAGGCTTTAACATGTATCTTACAGATACGTTTTTCTTTGTGCGATTACTGCTCGGGAAAAAAAACTTGTTGCAGTACATAGTTGGGGAAGTTTCCGTTTGTTTTTGCTAATAACCAGATTAGCGCCACTCACCATATAACTTTATAGCATTGTGGTAAAGTTAGCCATCACTAGCTAGCTAGTCTGCCACCAAATTGTTTTATTATAGCACTTATCGTTATTTACCGTGATGTAGCGTAACTGGGTGCTCTCTATGGAAATCTGGGTGCATGTGTTGCTGTTATCATATTGCCTCGTCGAGGTTTACGACACAGATGATGTTGGAGAAGCTGTAACCGCTTATCAGCCATTGTGTGTGACATTTGATTCACATTCAGTTTTCTCATTTACAAATTCCGTCCTCTCCACAATGACGTGAAATATTGAATGTAGATTTTGCATCATGCCTTTGCGCCCGTTGACACGCATACAAACCAGGCTGTCATGGTGAATGCAGTTTTTGTTTAATCCATAGCCTTATACCGCTCTGTATTAGATTAGTTTAGCCTACATTGTTTAAGTTTTCTTTTTCTCAGATAACTTGCCCAGGGGTAATCTTGACCTCTCAAGAGGACATGTACCTCAGCGTGCGTATCATGGACCAGTTTCAGAAGACACATTGCGTGCCTGCCGTTTTTCCTCTTCTGTTCCACACCAAAATGGTATTTACCAAGGTATGCATTTCACAGGCTGTAACAAGGAGCTGTTTGGTTGCAACCCACAGGGATGAGGCCCTCTTGAAATGTTCCTAATTCTGATGTAGTAGGACGAGGCCTATCTGTAGTTTTACTCATGTTGTTTTCCTCTGCCCCTCCTCCAGTCTTTCTCCCATGTCGTTGACCCCAGTGACATTGCTGACCTCCTAGAGTGTAAGTAATCTCCAGTACAATTGTGCAGTTCTTAATTTTTAAGCAACTCTGTGGTGTTACAAAGCTCACATGTGTTTTGCTTTTGTAGGTGATACAACATTCTTTGAGCTAATTCAGCTGGTACCCCCAGGTGTGCTATTTTTCTATCTCTCCCAAGGTTATTCAGTATTGCACAACATGCCCATTTTTTCATTCCAATGGAAGTATATTTGGAACACAGCACAGTTATTCTTAGAACACTGACATAAAACCCTTCTGATGCGACCAGGTGATATAACTGAGTTTGTGTTTGTCTGCAGAGGGGGAAATCTGGGCTACCCTTGAGGAAAACACCCGTGACTTTCTGTACCCAGGGCCGTGCGTGCTGTCTAAATCCCCCTGTCCGCAGAGAGAGCTCCTGATGAAGAAATCCATCACCTTTCCTGTGAGTCTTTGTCCAAGTCAGGCCTAGTCACGTCTGTGGTTTATCTTAAAAGCTCACTCTGTTTTGATACATTTCCTGAAGGACACAGGACTGTTTTGACAAATTGATCCACTGGACATGTTATCTCTCTCTAAAAGTGGCCTTCTCTGCTCCCTTCAGGGAATCTCTCCCAAAGTGGAGCTCTCAACTAACACTACTATAGAGGAATATGAGGTGAGAGATCTGCGGCCTTCTGCATCCTTGGTAAGTCTGGCATCTCTTTGTACTTTATGGTTGTATGCTGTCTGCCCCAATAGGAAGAGCGTGATAACGAGTCTGAACCAGACAGTACGCTAGCTGGGTTTTTACTTTTGTTTCATTTGCATATTTTAAATGCAGTCATGAAAATTACATGTACATGTGAAAGTACATGTCAGTGTCCATGTATTCCCATCCACTGAGTTTTTACGAATTAACAATGGGCATTTAATGTAATCAACGGAGTCAGTGTTGCCGTCACAGTGGTATGGAAACACAAAATAAAATGTAGGTAAATGAGCCTGTTGAATTATACATTGCGTGAATCAATAATCAATCCTTCTTATGAATTATATTTTTATTCACATCAGAAGATTTTACACACATTATTATTTTTGATAAGTTGACAAGCTTCCTTGGCATTTTTAGTAACTTTAGAAGTTGACCAGTATCACACTGCCCAAGAAAACACAGAAAACATGCCTACATTATTTTAATATATTGGTGGTGAAAGGGTGAATATAAGAATATTACACTTATAATGTAAGAATATTACACACACTCTCTCTCTCTCTCTCTCTCTCTCTCTCTCTCTCTCTCTCTCTCTCTCTCTCTCTCTCTCTCTTTTTCTCACAAATAGAGCAAAGGGGATGGGTTTGCTGATATCAAAACCATCTCTGTCAAAGTGACCATGGGGAAACCACACAAAGAATTTCTTTCTTGTCTTCCAGAGAATGGATCTGTCAGTCAATGTAATCACCTTCTACATTGTGTTCCTTTATATGACATGGGTGTCCCTGTAGTCTTAAGGCATGCATTCCAGAAGGCAATCTTACAGCGCCAGATTATCGTTTGATACGTAGCATCAACAGTGAGCTCTAGTGCTTTTGTTTGTCCTGCACATCAAAATCCATCTGTGTGCGTAAGACAAACACATTGTTTTGTTTTTGTCAGATGTCTTTCTAATTCTGTGCCCATTTTGAACATCTGAGATCTGTACCCCCCCCCCCCCCTTTACTTTTCAAATAGAACAGCTCTGACTTGGAGAATAGATCAAGCGATTTGTTCAGTAAATGCCACCTTTGGTTTCTGTGGAAATAATTTCTTGCCTGATGGCTTGGTTGTTCCTGAAGGAAACATGACAAGTGGCATGACAACCAGTTATGCTGCCATTTTCTGGGGAATTTAAAAGCCCCTGCGCAGACCTGAGAGGACTGTGACATTGCTCCAAACTGTAGGCTTGTCTCTGCATGGTAAAATGGAGACACATTGTCCTGGTTGTCTTGTCAGACTCGAGGGTCCATTTGTTTTAATGGAGATTGTTGGCAAAACTGCCTGTCCTGACAGGAAGACTGCTCAACAAGATAGGCATCATTACTGGACTAGATGGGCTTTTTTGTTTGTAGCTCTAGACTGTTTTTGGATATTGGAGCCTCAAACCTGAGTGGACAGCTATTTTGATGAGTGTGTGTGTGTGTGTGAGAGGGAGAGAGAGAGACACTAGACGTACTGTGTCTTTGCCACGTTAGTACCTGGTCCTATAAAAAGAACTGACATCACTTTTAAAACTAGTAACAGTAGACTCATTCATTCATTCAAATACTTTGCATAGACACCAAGCAACATAGCAAATTGAGAAGTACTTGTTCTGTCTCCTCTAGTTAGCTGGACACAAGGAAATCAGAAAATCCCATCAACTTTGTTGCTTTGAAAGCACATCCATCCACTCTCCCTTAAGATGGCTGGCGCTGCTTGTGCTCAGACACCCCCTCCTCCTTTCTGTTGAGTTTCTGGTTTTGCTCTCTGGTCTGGTCTCAGTGTTGTCATCCCGATTCAGTCAGTATTTATGTGCATGTCCCTCTTTGTAAAGTCTTCTGGTTTGGACTTGACACGGCGCGCTTTGTAAACGGGCCCCGTCTCGGCGTGATTTGCATGCATTTGAGCGGCTCGTGCTTCTGGTTTAATAAGCTACTTGTAGCGCGGGCTTTGTTGTCTCAAGGACACCCCGCTTTATCACCAGTCACCAATACCAGCAGACCTACTAATCACATCAGACAAGCGCGACTCATGGCTGGGAAAGGCTCCTTTGTGCTCCGTCGAAAAGAGAGAGAGAGGGGGAGGAGGAGAAAAGGGAGATTGAGAAGAAGAATAAAGGAGGAGAAGAATATGAAAGAGAAACCCTCCTTAGTTTAATTTCATTTAAACTGTTCCCTTCAAATAACATTTGCCATCAGGATTTATCTATTCTGCTCTTCAAAATGAGTTAATATGCCAGGTTGTTCCTATTAGCATTTAAATGATCTTTGTTTTTACATCCATGTAATGTCATTACCGTATTAGTCTCAAACTGGCCATCAAATGCAATTAACATTTTTAAAAACTTATTTACCCCGGCATCGCCTCCAGGAACACTGTTATTGCGTCGTACAATCATGTTAGCACATATTAGAATTATGTGCCATTTTACTGCCTGAAAGAGATTGGGCACCCCTTTGCCCGCATATTGTGTTTGTGTTTGTTTTAATTCAGATTTGTTAACCAAAATTTAACGGTTTTTTTGTTTGTTTTTCAAGTGGACGTGATGCTGGTGGGTTTTTATCTAGAGTGACTGCACAATTAAGAGATAGGGCTTCAGTGCCATATGTGTGCAGTTATATCCTAAACCAAAAGATAATGCAACAAGAGAGCTGTAAGTCTTCAGATAGCTGGCGATTCTCAAACAGAGCAGAAGCATGTTTGGCTCCACAACCAGCTGCTGCTGTTGTAGTGAATTTTTGGGCTGTAACTTGTCGGATCTGTGTGTGTGTGTGTGTGTCTGTGTCTGTGTCTGTGTGTGTTTCAGAATTCCAGCAAATCCCCTGTTAAAGCTGCCTATGCCAGCACGAGGAGGAGCCCTGGCACTGCAGGGAAGAAAGGGCCGGGTGGCGCAGTGGCATCTAGCGGGTATGACAGACCCACCGTCGCCTCGCTGACCCGCGCGCCCTCACCCTACACCCACCGGAGGATGTGCCAGCTGTCGGAGGATGCCAGGCAGCGCCTCGCCCACCTCCAGCTGGGGCCTCACGCCTTCAGGAAGGAGACGTGTCGACAGCCCCCCTTCGTGGTGAGTCGTGCGGAACCACAGGAGGCCGACTTCAGCTTGCAGTAATCTTCATCTAGTTGTATCAGGGCTCCGATGGCTTAGGGTTTACTTGTTTGTGTATTTTTGTCAGCTGAAAGGAAATAGTCCAACTTTAAATTAGATTAGTGTGCTTTAAAAGCATTTTTTTATGAAGTAATTACTGCATGCTTGAACCTATTTAAGAGCATTATTTGCTTTTCATGTCTTTTTTTTCACATTTTAGATTATGTGTTGTGTTGATTAAGATATATTTCTCCCCTAAAGAGCTTCCTCGCCTGGTGAGAAATGCGGATCACTCCCGTCGAGGCTCTTAGCTGCTTTAAAGTCAATGGTCTTGTTTCTGTCGGAGTGTTCAATACAACAACATCAAGTCCCGCGGTGTAAATATCAAAGCTGTCATGTCATGAAAGGCAAGACGTGGGCTCGCCTGTGGTATCACCATGGCATTTCCTTGTATGCTCGCCCTTTCAGAAACACGAACCATGGTTTGCTTTTTATTTTTGCTCGCTCTCTCGCTCTTTCTCTCAAGAAAATCCGGAGGCAACAATTAACCTGGGTAATTAAGAGTCAAACCATGATTAACAAATAGTTTCCCACAGAGGAAGATTAGTCCAGTGAATACATTATCGGTGTTTGTTTAAAGTCAGCATACTTACTTATGTAAAAGCAAATAGCTCGTTTCATTAGCGAGTGCCATAATATTGCCGTTTAATTGAAGTGGCTGGAGTTTTAAATTAAGTTTGGTGGAAGACCATCTGGCACACACCTGAGTGAAGTTGCGCTAGGATCCATTGCGGTGCTCAAACCTCTCTCGCAGTTTTAACCCCTACTCAAAGCAATTAACACAGGGTGCATGGGGGGCTGGGTAGACAACAAGAGCCCAATCTGAAGGAGCTAAATGGCTGCTCTGCTTGTTGAGCTAACAGAAACGGATTATTATTTATCTTTGAGGGGGCTGATTGTCTTCATGTTTGAAGGTTCCATGCAGTCTGAGTACCTCGATGCTTGAGACTTCCTCGTGTTCCCCGTCTCTCGCCTCCTCAACCTGCTGGAGGTCCGTCCTCAACAAATCTACTCTCTCTGCTGCAGGTAGGCCAGAGATGCTGCATATTCATATGCTGCATTGTTCAGCAAATGCTCACACACGTGGTCTGTAAACAAGCAGGCTAATGCTGCGTTTTAAATGCTAGCACACCATTGGAATTTTGTTAGCAATCTACTAATGATGTCACATAGCAGTCTAATGACAGCAATACAAATTACTTGTAAGTAAATGTTAATATAATCAGAAGGAAACAAAAAGACCCAAAAGGACTTGTTTATTTTCCCTCATAGTTAATGAGGGGGCTGCTTTATGCATGTGGCCATTAGGTTTCTACGGTTACAGCAGGAGTGAGTATTCTGGTATGTTTTTCTCCTCAGATGCCTCATGCCTATCCAATAGAAGGTCGACTCCAGCTAAAGTATCGGTAGGTCATCACTAGTAGCGTGTGAACACGCGCACACGCACACACACACACACACATACACACACCTTGAAACTGAATCAATCAATGAACAGTAGTATGATATTATTTTATGAGCTAAACCTTTTTGATTGAATGGGACTTATTTATTATTTCCCTCTGAATGTTACCGATATTTAAGTTTCTACACCTTCTTGTCTGTCTGCAGGTGAGGATGAGTTCCCTTAAAGCCGGACCTTCCCTAGTTGGGCCTCCCAGACAGAGACCCAGCAGTGGCCCAGTCTACAGGAGTCCTCCAGTTGCCCACTCCACCCCTGTGCTGGCCCGCATGGACCACAGGACTGCACAGAGCTCAGGGCTTAACCATTCCTCACTCAAAGAGAGGTACTGGCCCAAAACATTTAATCAGTCGCTCAGGTACACGTCACACGATAGCAGCAAAAAAGGGCTGCGTGTTGGCAGGATTCTGGTGACACAATTGATATAAAATAGAATAGAATAGAAAGCCTTTATTGTCATTATACACAGTATAATGAGATTTAAAGCAACTCCTTAAAAGTGCACACAGCGCAAAGTATAAATATGTCCTATACAAAAACTACTATGCAATAAAAGAAAAAAAATTATACTGGGGTTTCAGCATAGTGTGCCGCTCAATATCACATTTCGTTACAGCACAGTCAGGGATCTCTCCAAAGCCTCAGGTTTCCATGACCACATATTTGGGCAACCAATCAGCAAACGGAGGTAAAGCTTTGTTCTCGGTGGGAGGGCTGAAAGCAATGTCACAACCAGTAGTGAACCACAAGCGGTAGTGAACACCCAGTAGTTTTAAAGGTCACAGAAAGTAAATGTAAATGTGTTGAGGGATCCTAGACGCAGACGCTTTGCACGAAGTGAAACCGTGTGAATGCGTTTTGTATACTAGGCAAATAAGCGAGGACATATGTAAGCAAAAAAGATACGAGTGAGCGTGGATTCATGAAACGTTCCCATGACTGTGATTTGGCTGGAGGTGATCACAGTAGTGCGGTCAGAGAAGTGAGTGAAATGACTGAAGATAGATTACGATGCTACTACCAGCAGTCAAACTTCCCTGTGCTGGGAGGGAGCATGGTGATAGGAAAATGGCAAGTTAAGAATGATTAAGTAAAACATGTTTTTCACGCATTCAAAGTTAAATCTGCTTGCAGCAAACTGTGAGCAGTTGGTCATTGTGATACTCTCAATTCAATATGGGGCTTGGTGAACTGTTGTTAGGTTATAAACGTTAGAAATTGTAATTTATTATAAAGACTTATGAGACTCAGGAGTAAAAAATATGTACACGGTCTTGCAGAGCTGAAAGTCTTGAAAGTTTATATGGTGATCATGTACTCTGTAGCTGATTAGACTTAGCGTCTTAAAACACTTTGGATCCAGGCTTTTTGAAACATCCATGGAGAAATGAATGCAAACCTTACTTCCTTTGAACCGACTTCTGAGTTCACACGTAACAAATGCTGGCAAGCTTTATTGTCTGACACAAACTTTGTGTAACCCTTTAAGTAAAATTGGCTTGATTGATGCAGCATCATAAATACTTCAATGTATCAATGTGTCAACAAACTCTTATATCATCTTCATTGTGGCAACTTCTTTAAAAGTTGGTGAAGTTTTGAATTGTATGTGGTGGGAGGTCATTGGGCTGACAACGGGGTCTCTCTGTCTGGAAGTCGTAATCATCTTTTACCAACACTACTGTCAAAACACTAAACTCTGAAAACATGGCTAAGACCTGAATTACATCAGGTTAAAAAAGTTTTCCTTCAGGGGCAAATGTCTTTTGTTTGTTGTTTTACTGTGCTTTCCCACCTCTGCAAAAGACCTTTGCTGGGATTTGTTTGTGCTGT
Source organism: Tenualosa ilisha (assembly GCA_015244755.2). Taxonomy (NCBI): domain Eukaryota; kingdom Metazoa; phylum Chordata; class Actinopteri; order Clupeiformes; family Clupeidae; genus Tenualosa; species Tenualosa ilisha. The sequence goes on from PYXC01002023.1 coordinate 440,115, forward strand.
GTGTTTGTTTTCTTACGCCTCAAAAGTCATTATTGATCATACAGATTGATCCCCTCTCAGAATGATAGGCCACACTAATCCTTGTGTGTGTTATGTGTTGTATGGCCTGAGCAAAAATGACCAGAGTTAAATAATATTGGCTGCATCTGTAGCTCAGCTTTTAACAGCCTGCTAAGAGAAATAGATTTCACATTTGAATCTGTGCAGAATGTGTCATCTTTGGAACAGAACTATTTATATTTGCGGCATCGACAGACCGAGCTGGGCGCGAACAGATTTTCCCGTCAGAAATCCCATTTATGCGATATTGACAAACTATGGATCTCAGGAGAGGAGCAGCCAAATGAAACATGGTGCCGTCCTCCAAATTCTGGGGATGATTACCAGTGACAGCGGAGATGAATTTACTCGCTCCCTTTCAAATTACAGGATCTGATGTCTTGTCATGTTTGTTCATTACTTAAAAGAACGTGGGGGGAAGTCCCAGGGAAAACGGGGGGGAATGGTATTGATTATGTTCCAGAAAGATTGAATGCGTTTGACCCAGACACACAATTTAATAAATTCTAAGAGACCTCTGTCATTGATCTGAGCAGCTGTGAGCTAAACTGGCAAACGTTTGTTTATTTGTCCCTACACCTTGCCTTTATTTTTTCCTTCCTTCTCTCTCTGTCTCTCTCTTTCTCTTTGAAGCTCTGGAATGAACATTAAAATCAATAGACAATTTTAAACTGTGGGGTAAATAGTAGGAAATATGAGGGACCTCTCTTGCCAATTGAAAGCATGACAACAGTCAGGGGGCAGGAGATTAGGGCTGCCTCTGCAGATTCGGACAATCAGAGGGGAGGCACGTTTCGGCGGAAGTGTTTGACAGGGCCTCGGAGAAGGGCTCGACGGCGAGTTGGTCTCTCGCAGACTGCGGAGTCCAGTGAGCGATGCGTTGATCGCTTGGCCTCGGTTATGATCTGAAGCGCCCGCCTTCAGACAAAAGTAATGATGCGTGTAACATTTATACCAAAATGAGATATTTGTGTTTTCAAGGTTTGTCATTGTGATTCTAATAAAAAATTATATGCATTCAAGTTATAGCTGTAAACTAGACCAGCATTCTTAACACAACACTGTCAATATGAGCTGTCAGTGAGTAGATTGGGCTGGGCAGTCTGATGACACTTAATTGGCAACTATCTTTACAGATATGCTACATATGTAATTACGTGCAGCGTGGTTTTGTATGCCATTTGCAGGCTTAGTGGACAGTCTTATTACTAATTGTTGGGGACACAGCACCGACTAGTGGCCAAACCAAAGACCTCTTTGTATGTCTCATACACAATACCAGTGCCACCCACACCAACCACTGCAGCAGATGTTGTATGCTGTGTTTGTTGTATAATGTTTAGCCGTCATGTCATCCCAGGTGGACAAGGTTATTCTAATAGAATGTCTGCTGTTGCTGTGGTAATGTGGGTTGTCTGTCTGTCTGTAGGTTTAAGAAGGACCCCTCCAGTCCTTGTCGTTGGGAGGAGATTCACAGACGCGTGGAGAAGATCCTCAGGAGTCGGAATGCAAGCTGCAAGCTCACCTTTGTGAGTACCTACCTGGCCGCTGCCTGACATTTCCTTCCCAGACTGGGAAACTAGCCCACACACTGCCCACTGATCAATACCCAGACGTGACCTCCGAGATGAGAATCTCAGTTTGACGGCACTTTGAGAAGTTCATCTTCATTAGTAGACAGACAGACAGACAGATGAGGAGCAGCTTGAGGAGCTGCAGCAGGGTCTCTACTCTCAGAACAGGCCTTCGCTGAATCATTGCTCTGTGTGTGTGTGTGTGTGTTGTGTGTGTGGTGTGTGGTGTGTGTGTGTGTGTGTGTGCGCGTGATTGTTGAGTGTATTATCAAAGTGTGTCTGAGCGTCTCCTGTCCTTTCATTTTAAATCCACTGTCAAGTCAGAGGGGATGGAGAGCTGGCAGGTGTAGTGGCAAAAACAAAAACAACAAACAAACAAATCACCACCACTACCCCCCCCCCCAAAAAAAAAAAAAAACCCTCACTAATTGCTCCAAAGCAGCAGCAATCTACACAGTCTACACTGGAGAGGGAGGGTTGGGGGGGGTTGGTTGTTGGCTTATTTTGGGGAGGTAGGAATGTGGCAGGCTTGGTAATGCTATCAGTATCAGTTGTTATAAGCTCATCTTGGCCTGCGCAAAGCCAGAGAAAAAGGTGTCACTGAAACACAGCTGGGTGCCAGGCTCTCGGAGGCTGAAACCCCTGCAAGCTTAAGGACAAAAATGTGTAATCCACAGCGCTCAGGGAGGGGAGTTTGGGAAAAGATTATTTAACCAACAGCACGCACATCCTATAATTAATTACAAATTTGCATTACATTGTACAATTTTTTTTTCATTGTATTCAGGCCTATTATGCGATATTCCACATATTAAGTAACGTGCTTTTGAATAATTTTATTATTCTGCTTTGTATTTACGTAGGCTACTTATTTGTCTAAATTGGAAGACATGCTGATGTGGATTTGTCTGTTATTTAAATTCATTTGGAATGAAATGAGTTGCAGCATAGCTGTGACTATTGCAAGTGGTGATTTATTTCCTGAGACTAATATTAATCCTGCCGCTGCCTGTGGGAATGCGTTTGGCAGGACGACAATGAAGATGAAGACGACAAAGACATTGTTGTTGGCGGCGGCAGAAGCAGCTCTCCCTGCCATAGGACAGCGCTCTCCGGTGACGGACAGCCTCTTCAGGAGAGGTCTGTAGTGTATACGCTTTACTCTGTACCACTCTACTCGCACCACATGGAAGTAAACAGAGCCAGAGGCCCAACACAACACAGACACCACCTTACCAAGCCCAAACTTACATAAGAGCCTATGACTAATAACCTTCCACAGTTCTTGTGTGCCCTTCCAACAAGAAGTGTGAGACTGAAGTTAACACCCGACTCTTGAACGCATATTTGTGATGCTCCAGCTCCCCCTGCTGGTCAGAACCCGCTAAACCTCATTACAATTTACTGGCCCTTTCTGATGTATTAACATCTACACATAATGGACTTTGGAAAATCTTATGAACTGGGGAAAAAAAGCAAGTACACACACATGCCCTTGTCTGACCCCTCGTAATCATTATGGATTAATTTAAACCTAGCCAATAAAGGTGCATATGAATGTAGGAATAAAGTCTTTAACTAGTCTCCATCTGTGTACCAGCATTGCATCAGCACAGGAACCATCTGTCCACCTAGACGATGGGCATTACTGGAGCTCCAGAGCTGCCGCCTACAAAGGGAAGCCCCACAGAGCCGTGTTTGAGGAAGCCTGGGCCGCATCTACAAGAACCTCTACAGAAACATCTCAGATACCTGCTGAAAGGACTCCTCCAGAAGTCAGTGGCAATAACGTAATGCATAGCATAAACATAATCATTTCTGCTGGGTGGCATTACACTTAAATGTAGACAAAGGTCAGATTTAAGCTAAAATGAAAGGGATAATGGGACATATTGGCATATTTTGTGAACTATGTGTGGTGCTGGACTCACCCCCAATATGGTTTTATAAAAAATTAAAACAGATCATGGGGTATTGTACTGAATTTATTGTGACTGTTAAAAATGTGTACTGTATGATTTATCTAACAAAAAGTGATTATTTTTTTCACTGGATCATGTGAGGTTTTGGCACAGCCTGATGGAACATATTTGATAAAGATGAAATGGTCACTACAATGCTGATACTTGAAAAATAAAATATTTACAAAATTATATTGTGTTAAATACAAATTCACTTTAAAAAACTTTAGTGTGGTCTCTCTGTATTTACATATTGATCTCTCATTATTTCTGACAGTTGTGAAATTACTTTGAAAAGACCACACATGTTTACAGCAGGTTTCTGTGTTTTTATTCCCTATTTCGACTTGAATTTCTTTTTCCTGTGTTTCTTGCCAGCCAGTTGAGCAGCTCTCTCTGACATGATCTCCTGGTATTTCTTCTTGTTGTAGCTTTGAAAACAAAACAATTCAACAGTATTAGTGCACGCAGACAAGGCATATTTTCACTTTTAATTACGGTAACTCCTCAGTTTATGGCTAATCTTCAGGCTTGTGTGACTGCTTCATCACCAGGACTGGATAACTGCTTGAAGTGTTGTTTTGTTTTTTTCACAAATAATGTAAAAATATTGTGATAAATGCAAGATACCAATTCGTGCAACAGAGAAACAAGTACACTAACATTATGGATACAGACTAGACGCAATGCTTACTGACAGACACATAGTGATAGACATAACAGTGACAGACATAACATGGTCCCAGTAAAGTTATGTTGACTGTTGGGTTGTAGGGGTAGTAAACGGTGCCATTACTGTACCTTCTAAACTCAGCATCTGCCAGCAACTCCTCAACTATGGTTCTCTTCCTCTCCTTCTTGGGAATGCGGGAGTTGTAGAAGTCCAAAGGACTGTCCACCACGGTGCCAACCTGAGAGAAAAACACCAGTGTTTACACAGGCCAAAAGAAAACACATGCTCAAAATCTTACAAACTGCTTACACTCCACACTAAATAAATACACTATAATTAATCAACCATCTTGCCATTCAACTACTCACAAAGATGCCAATGCATGAATGGATGCACATGGTTCAGTATTTTACTTTTAATTCTAAGATACATGCACTATCAAATGAAACAAACAAAACCTGTTGAAGTTCAAGTAACCCCATTCCAAATGATGTGGCTAAGTAGCATCCTACCTGGACATATTTTGCAAAGCCCTCTCTGTCATTCTTCTTGTAGAAACGCTTTGGGTCCATAGCAGATCGCATCTGAAGGGCCTTTAGGTCGTTCTTCAGCTCCTCGGTCAGCTCTGGAGCCTTCATATTAAACCAACCGTCCCCAGTGGTCTTTTGACGTTCCTCCTGAGAACAGAAGCAACAAGCACGATCAGAAAACAATCAAAGCACAAAGACACTGCAGCTTTCTAACAGCAGGGAGAAACTCTTAGCGTAGAATGGGGTCACTGAGGTGCACAAAATCTGCATTTCTTTTTTGCTGTTATTTTGAGTACAAATAAAACATAAATGTGTCAACACATTTGATGCAGTCATGACTACAGCCTCTTCACTGTACTGTCTGATAAACAAGCATTCTGACATGTAGGGGTCCAGGATAACGGCCGACAAGGTGTACTGTTCTATGGAATTAAAGAACGAGGTAAATAACTTCACATATTGAAGGCCATTATCCCGCTTATCACCCAGCTGCAACTTATGCGTGTAAGGAATGGACATCAGTTTAAAAACATACAAAAGCATCCACCTCAGTTACAAAGAGACAGTTGTTCAGTTGTACTGTTTTTCAGTGGTGGTTATTGCTAATAATGTTGATTCCATTGTTTTGACATGTTCAACTGCAGTGTATTATGGTAGGATTACCATTCAAAAGAGAATTGATATGGAATAGTGACTAGACTTTCACCAGATCTACTACATAGCTGTGAGTTATACAGAATTAACGTACACCCTGCCAGCCAATCAGAAATCAGTATTCCATTTCTCCGAGTGATTAGTAGTAAACTACACTCAAGTCAAAATAGCTGCAAGATGCAAACTAAGCCACAGGTACAATTCCCTCAGACCACATAGCTTCAATATATTATTACTGCATGTGACTTTCTATAAAACCATCTGCAATATCAATAAACTTGCTGCAGATGCATGCATGTCTGTATTCAATGTTTTTCTGTAAACGGATGGCTTTGTTGCTTATGGAGATATTCATATTCAAACTTACCCTCCGCTTCAGCTTTGTAGCATTCAGAGATTCTTTATATGGCGGAATGGAGTCTTTCTTCTCAAGATCGGGAACAATAACGCTCTTTCTCATGAGCTGAAAACAATCAAAAGCAATTTAACACAGTTGAAAGGCGTGTGGGTCCTGACTCGACAACAATATAAAGTACAAAACTATTCCATCTTCTAAGCAAGTCCTTGTAAACAACAGACTCATCAAAGTCATAAATCATTATCAAAATCAATTAACCTCATCTAGGTGCTTGTGGTCTTTCAGGCTCTTTTGGCTGCTGGAGACTTTCTTTGATTTGCTGCCATCGAAACTGATGTATAACCCCCCGAGCTCCTTCATTTTCAGGCCAGGATCGATGCCACAGGATAACTCTTTCCTATGAGAGATTGTCAAATAGAGCAAGTGGGAGGATTTGGGTGAAAATCTTTGAATCTTTTAGACAGTCTGCAAGCAAGTAAAAGAAATGGGAACGTTTCATCAAAGCAAAGGGTGTATCAAGACAAAAACAATCCGGCAAAAATAAACAAAGGCATTAAATACTTACGAGGCAGCGTTTCTGCTTGTGAACAAGATTTTGCTGTCTTCGTCATCCTCGCCTTCCTCCTCATCGACAAACTCTTCGTCATCTTCATCTTGGCCCCGGGCTTCTTTCATCACCTCATCTCCCTCCTGCCCCTCCCCCATCTCTACACCCGGCCTCTCCTCCATGTAGAACGCCCGGGAGGACTGAACTCCAGGCTGCGTGTCTATGACAAACAGTCCATCACTGGATAGAATCTGGGCCTTAGCGTTCAGCTTTGCCATGGTTGAAGAGTCATCATCATCATCATCATCTTCCTCGCTTTCTGAGGCCTTTTGCCCTACAGCAGGCTCTCCAGTGAGGCTACACGCATCGCTGTCGTCCTCCTCCTCATCATCATCACTGCTGTCAAGCAAGCTAACGGCAGCACGTTTCTGTGAGGAGCCACTTCCTGTTGGCTGTTCGTTGCATTCTTGGGCTGCCAACCCCTCCACGTTTACAGAGGAGGAAGTATGAGTGAGACTTTCACCGACCTCTGCATGATCAGTAATGTCTACCTCCATCGGCCGGTCCTCTTTGTCTTGCAGAGCCTCTTCTTCAGGTCCCTGAACAGACTTCAGGCTGCTGGTGTCAGGTCTAGTGGGTTCCTTGTCATCTTCTGTAGCAACTTGAATACTCGAGTCAGCATGTGCCAACACATCGTCTAGCCTCTCTTCTCTCGGCTCTAAGGCATCACATATGGTCACTTTCACGGTTTGTTCACACGAGATACCAAGTTCTGTGACCTTTTCTTCCTCTGAAATTTTCCCTGTTACTTCGGCCATGTCACTATCCAACTCTGCCATCACTTTGACAGTCTGCTTATTACAGACCTGATCTTCTGTGGCACTCAGGAGTTTGTCATTCCCTTCCTCTGTAGTATCTGCTTCGGTTACTTCAGATACAGTTACACTTGCACGGTCAACAGAGGGAGTCTTCAGTGTGTCAACACTGCCCAGCTCAGACTGAGTAGCTTCCCTTGCCCTAAGTAGCTTCTCCTCTGTCATCTCGGTGTCAGGACATTCTGCCTCTGTAACTACCATTGATGGCCTAACTGCGCTAGCATTCTCCTCAGCCTCAAGCACTGCTGGGTCAACCACGGTGACTCCTCTAACCACCGCATCTTCCTTTTCCTCTTTCTCTCCTTCCTCCATCGCGATAAGAGTTTTGTCCTCCTCACCTTCCTCTGCCAGCAGAGAGGTCTGTCCCTCCTCGCCCGTCACTGTAACTGTCGCTTCGTGTTCCTCCACCTCCATCTTCTCCTCCGTTTCCATGGTGTCTGACACAGGAGCATTCCTTTGACTTGGCGTCTGGGCCTCTGCTCTCAGCAGGGAGGCATGAGTGGCATCACTGCGAAGGGATCTGGTTACCCTGGTAACGCTGACAGCACGGTTGCTGCTAGCTGACCCTGTGCGACTGCTGCATGGTGTGCCCCTTAGACTCCCCAGGGAACTGTACCCAGTTAAGTCCGACTCAGAGTCCGACGTGCCTCTGACTGTTGGGTCTTTTGCTCGACTGCGAGTGGCTCTCCTTGAGCTCGGTGCAGACTCGTTGCCCTCTGAGATCTCAGTGGAGGTGGCCTTGGCTCTGCGTCCAGGCGTTCTTCTGGACACGGACGTAGATGACATGTCTCCACTGTCCTCGAAATCGATGGGCACAGGCTCCACGGGTTTTGCCTTTCGGCCCCTGGTGCTTTTTCTAAGCGTGGACATTCGGAGATCGTCTCTTGCGGACTCATGCTCTGAGTGTTCTGTGTCTTCGGTGTGGGAGGCTGACTGGGGGGGTGCAGTCTTCCTCTGGCTCCTGGTCAGTGCACGGGTGCCTTCACGTTTGCTCAGAGACGTTACCGAGCTGCAGGATTCTGCCTCGGAGTTCTCTACACCATCACAACCAAAGGGAACCTTTTTCTTCTGTGTCCTCGTGGATCTGCGAGGAGTGGCAGACACAGCAGATGCACAGGACTCTGCTTCAGACACGCCTTCTGTGCCGCTTGTGAGGGTTTTCAGTGGGCGCCCTCTCCTCCTAGTTGACCTGGTGCTTGGTCCTTTGGTATCCGAGACTACTGAGCAGCATGACTCTGAATCTGACACGTCAGCATCGTGGATATCATCAGGTTGGTTTTCCACACATTCGGTGGCTTCCTCTGCACGTTTCTCTTCTTGAATGCTGGCACTGGTCTCCTCGCCTTCAACTTCCCGAGTATCATTTTTACTCTCTGAGGGGGGCTGCTGCTTCTCCAGTTGAGCTGCTGTTTTCCTAGTTCTTCTCCTAGAGCTTGTTCCAGAGTCCTAAAAAGAAAAGCACACTTCACTAAATGAGGTAACATCTGCTCTCCACACTGCAATAATCTGGGTAGTGTGACTTTAATCTCAAAGAAAGTGTCGTAATTGTGAACTGCAGGACGTGGCGCATGATGGCAGTTGATACTGTAACAAATTCATTTTGACGTCAGAAGCATCCAGTGATCAACATCTCACAATGGCGCTGTCAAATGGACCCTTACTGTTACCCCCATGACCCATCTCACTCCTTTGAGTTTGTCACTATGCCTGGCCGCTGCTACATTGTCCAGCCATAATTCCTGATAACCACCTATACACTGATTACCATGTAATGTAAAAGTGGGATAATACTCTATTATGAACTATTATGAACCTTAGCTAAACCATAGGCAACTTATAGTCTGTCATGGTTACTACTGATTGTAATTTTTCTCCATGACCCCTGGCAGTTGAGTTAGCCCCTTGAGTCGTGGATCTGCCCAAGGTTTCTTCCTAGATTAACTGAACATAAGGGAGTTTTTCCTTGCCCCTGTTGCTCTTGGGTGCTCCTTCTGTGAAGCGCCATGAGACAATACTATTGTAAAAGGCGCTGTATAAATAAAATTGAATTGAATCTGGCAAGACAGCACTCACTTCATTATATTTATTTATAACTACATGGAGTCCATATACTGTTTGTCTTTATTACAGGCTAACAACACACTTACACCACGCCGGTCGGCAGGAGTGACGTCAAGTTTTCAGTAGCTTACGTTAGCTGTTAGCTAAACTGAAGTTTGGAGACGTAAAGCTGCAGTACATTTCACAAAACTGATGCAATAAAAGGGGCATCATCACAAGACATATCTGGCTTACATACCGATGCACTGGACGATTCATCCCGGTTAGTTTTAGTTGGTGATTCCACCACGCGTACCCCTCTTCTGGTGGCCACCATCTTGATACAGCATGTTCCAACACTTCCTGTTCGAACACGTGCTGTTCTCCGTTTTCAAATATCAGACTCAACTATTCGAAAACCGAGTTACGGATCGAGTTACGGCTCATACGTACATACATATACATACATCTTGCACGTAAAACTAGTGAATCGGCAACTTGAAAGGCACACAGCACCTCCCAGACATCTTATAGAGCTTGCTAAGTCCACCCAGAACCGCACATTATCTTGCATGGCTGGTGGGATAATACTTCTCCACCCTCCATGTGGCTTTATTGGAAGTGGTTCCAAAATGAATTGTCCGGTAAAAAAGGATATTTCTAAAAGTAGCAAGAATTACATAGTGTCGATTTTTACGATTTCTTCTTCCACCCAACTTATTTCATAATAATAATAATAACAATAAATGTGTGTTCCTTCCATCAATTTAGACACCAGTCCCGACATAGGATGGCCCTCATGACAGTGTTTTTATTTACATTAAGCTACATTATTTATTTCTGGGAAGGGTTACATTAGTTTTTTTTTTTTTTGGAACAGGAAAAAAAACAATAGAATGAAAGATTTTAATGTTTCATGACACCAATTAAAAACATAATATACAGAAATAATGAAAGCTTTAAAATGTACAACACGTGACATTTTCCAATCTTAAACCTTATGGACCCAAGCAGGATTTGCAGCTAATAACGGCCATATTGTCAGACAGAATGGTCAGAAAGGGAACAGTACTTTTTGAAACAATCTTTGAAGACTTCCAGTTTTATGTGCTAATAGACTATGGCATTTGTGTGTTCATGGGACACATACTTTGATTAAACCAGCTTCAACAATTTAACAAACCCTTAACAATATGCATCTTTCCATCACTCATATTTAACCACTCATAAAATATGTTGCATTTAAAGTAAACATGTTCATTCAGAGTGCAATAAGCAGTGAGAACAGCGCAGACTTTGGCCCAACCTTGGGAGCCGTTCATATACAACTAGCCAATTCAAAATCAAGTGCCTTTAAGAAAAAAAAAATATCAAAACACCTTATTCCCTCTCTGTGCTGTAAAATTACTTACACTGATAAAACTCATATTATGAATAGCTATGTTATATTCTCTCAGTAAATATACCTTCTGGGTTTCGTACCACCAAAAGTTGGAGGAAAGTTCTTGAGCATTTCAACCCATAGTCCCGTTCCTCGAGTTCACCATGTGTTGTTGACATAGACCAGACAGCAAACCAGTACCTAACACTGACTTTACAGGGCACTCAAGCAAGATTTATGGGTTGAAATGCTCTGGAATTGTCTATTAGGAAGAGAAATTATATATCTGAACACAGACAGAGGCACTTACTATAGATATATTGTAAAGTCAAAGAATTGAGTAGTTTAAAAACATAAATGTAAAATCATAACAGAGCATGATTAACTGCAAAACAAATGATGGTTTTAACAGGTCATCATTTCTTTCCTGACCATAAGTTCTGCATCTGAAAATCAGAAGGTGAATGGCATAGGGGTGGCTAAAGTTCGCTCCTCTTAGCGTGAACAAGATAACCTTTTGACTTTATGATGCCTCTGCTTTTGACAATGAGGGAGTAACGCAGGACCCACTCCAGACTCCAGTGCACCACCTGCTGGTCCTGGGTGCTCTCCTGGACTGCCTCTTGAAAGGCAGTTGCTGAGATGAGCTCTGTAATTCAAATGAAGAAAGAATATGCATTCTGTTAAAAATACAAATCCATTTCACAGTAATATATATTAGTGCTAATTTTCCATATAAGATTTAAGATTAGTCTTAGACAGAAACTTCAATGAAAACCTGAATCTAGCAATGCCAACACCTCACACAAATTCTCATGCTGTTATATACTAGTGGAATGACCTCTAAAGTTCTACCAGAGCAGGTGATACCTCTCCACCTTCACCTCCTACACCTCTATCTATCTAGAATGCACCCCACCCAACCCAACCTGCACACAAGTGCATGCACAGCAGCACTCTCTCTCGATTGCACTTCTACAACATTCCACTGCACCATCATCTTCTGTGTGTTTTTCACCATCACTGAACCTACTCTAATTTCCCTACACTGACATTTATGCATTTAGTTGACACTCTTATCCAAAGCGATTTATTGTCGAATTGTCGATTTACATTTTGTTACATCAGGGCCAGTCTCCCCTCGAACAACTTCGGTTTAAGTTTCAGTTGAGAGCACAACGGTGGCAGCCAGGATTCGAATCCACAATTCCCAGGCTACTAGCAGGCTAGCCAGCTTCCTTAAGCGCAACGCCACCACCGCCCACACTTAAGTTGAGAGGTCTCTCAGTTTTCCTCATCAACCTGGATCAGCTTGCCCTCTCTTTCACCTCTCCTGCTCGCTCTTCTCAGACATCGAGAAATAGAAGCGGACATAACAACATACTTGGCACACAATTTCAAGTATTTCCATTACTGCTTAAGTCAAGGAGACACATTGACACCTATCAGGGCAGAATATTTAATATAGTTAGGCTACAATTGTTTACTGATATATAACACTATCTACCGGTCAGCCTGGCATAAGTAAGGAATAATTTGGGCATTTAAGTAACTGACAAAATCCACAAAGGACATTAAGCTAACTCACGCATTTCCAGCGGAACGTCACTATATTGAGGCTACATATTCCATTTTGTGAAGCACGGTAGGATAGACTGATATTAGACATTAGTAGTAGTTGTATGTAGTGTAGTTGTACTACTTAACTAGTCTTGGTAAGCCTAACTAATAAGCTTGGTCAATGTTCCTCAGATCGCCAGTTCAGGGTTTGTTCAACCAGTTTAGTAAGCTAGCTTCATTTCGTAATTACTATTGTTTACCAATGTAACATCACAATTAGCGGAAAGTGGTCAAGCGGGCTTAACTAGCTAGGAAGGAGTTCGTGCAAACAGGGGATTGGCCCATAGCCTGCAGACTCTGACGTCACTTACAATTTTTGCACAAGTTGACCAAAAAAAGTTGGAAAAAGTATAAATAAGCAACACTAGTTGACCAAACGGTAAAGATAATGACATAAACTTTTTTAAGATTTAATGAATTAATTTATTAAGATTTAATTAACAATGAACTAAGCAGTTTAATTGAAAAAAAAAAAGGTCACCTTTCGGATCATTATGAGTCAGCAGTTGGATGTCAAATTCCTTTGCAAATGCCGTGAGGTCTGGAGGCATTACGCAACAAGAAGCCAGATTAACCTGATTGCTGCTTGGCTTCACCTGTGTATAACACACACACACACACACACACACACACACACACACACACGCCACAGATACCAGGTCACACCCTAGATCAATGATTGTAGCACATAGTACTCTAGAGTCTTTGCTCTGCAAGTCATTCAGGCTGAGACTATACACTAAATGCTTGAATAAACACAGATGAATACTGTTTCCACAGGAGCCAGATTCTGCACAGAGAGGGTGCTTCAAAGTCAGTGCATGTATAGTAAACAGAGCATCTGTCAGCGCCACCAAAAGAAGAACCAGGCCATATTTAGCTCTACCTCCTCCATTCTGAGCTTCCCTCTGATTTATACTCTTTACAGTTCATCAAAGCTAAAATCCTAAAAATATACCAACATACCAGTGTATATATATCCTAAGTCAAGCGTACCTGTGCCCAGTTGTAGAGCTGTTCCAGAAGCGTCTTGTCCAAGTCAGACGTCCCAATGGCTATGACCTTGTTACTGCGCACCAGGCCCTCCAGCTCAGCCCAGAGAGGCTGCAGGTGCTCCAGGGTCTGGGTGTCCCCATCAGGCAGGGGCGGGGGGGCGATGATGGCCGAGTCAAGTTGAGAAACTCCCAGAGACTGACAGGCTGTAGTAAAGATGATGACAGGAAAAGGGATTAATTTCCTTATCACCTTGGGCCTACCCTGGAGTCCTCAGGCAGTCCTTAGATCTAAGCTGATAAAAAAGGGTCAAATTATCATAGTTTTTTTATATAGCTTTTAATATGTGCCTGCAGGCTTGTCTGTTTTTGGGGTCTGACTTTAATTTGTCTTTAATTTAACGTCCCTCTGAGACTGCCAGTTTCAACATTGGGCACGGACTAGTGGACAACGCTGGCATGCTTTCCAGTTGTCTTTTGCTTGGGCTTCCAATACTTCTCACTCATCCAAACGCTCTGTTTACATTATGCATTCTTCTTGAAAGTTTCATGCTTTTGCTTTTATGTTTTTACTCAAGTTTCTTTAATAAATACTTTGATTTCAAAGTGAAATCTGTACATCCATTACTCTTGTTACCTTCTTGAACCAGATTGTAACGAGTGTATTATACACACTCTACAACTCCCTCCTACATTCTATCTCCAGCCCACTGTGAACCTGTACAATGAAGTGAATCTTACAACAATCAGTGCTCTGTTACAAGTCTACTAATGCCCTGTCTTGTCTGCTGTCTGTCGCACTTTATGTGTATTTACAACATGTGTGCACTAAATGTAGCCTAACTGCATTGAATGTAGCCTGTCTCAAATGACTTTTTATACATCTTACATGTAGCACCACTTGAATCCATGGTTTCGTCTCACTATATACAGCGTATGTGGTTGAAATGACAATAAAAGCCACTTGACTTAACTTGACAACTTGCCAGTGATTAAATGCCAAGAAAGCCTTTTTGCTGGTTTGCATTTTGAACTGATCTACTAACAAGAATAGGTAACTTGTGATTTTATTTATTTATTTTTTAAGACAAGATGCTCCTTTTTCTAAAAGTCTCCAACAGTGGTCCCTAAGGAATTTGTAGTTTCTCTTACCACCTTTCTCACTATGTGTGAGGGCCATATATAAATGGGTCATCCAGTCAGGTTTGTAATAGTTTCAGTTGACTAGAATGTCTTAGTTATTGTTTTAACTCAAGTATCATTTTTCATAGCAATTCCCTATCTTAAAGAGGTGAACACGGATTCTTGTTTCAGTTCCCATATTGAAAAATGACTCAGAAATTTGACTTTGTTTCATTTAAATTTTTACATCTAACCCTAGGGCTATACTGGATGCATTACAGAAGCATCAAGTCAAGCCACATCAAAATACATTTGGAAGACTGGTCTATTTTTCTGGAATGTTCGCTGCACTGCCTTGTTTTGTGTTGCCGGTTCCACTGATCACAGTAGAAGCTAATTGTTCTGGCAGATGCGGCTTTGACTTAACACATCCGTAACATATCCGGTGTCGTTGCCCTGTTAGTGAACCATGAGGTAACGGAATACGACTTGAAAGTCCATAGACACTTCGGTTAACTTTAAGAAAGTTGAATATGGACTAAAGGGGTGCCAGTAATTTTGTGTTTTTGTTCAAATATTTCATTTTGATGCATTATGTTTTCTCTAAATTAACATGTTTCTCTTTAAGGACGGATTATTTTCTATCTTTTTCATTGGAAGACTAGAATGAATGCTAAAAACACAATTTTTTTTTATTCAACTTTGTAATCGTCTTTACCAGGGGTGCCATTAATTGTGAATGTCTGTGTATGTCTGTCTCAAATACTGCCCACCACCCAAAGAAATTGTACTTTCCTTTACGTCAAATTCAGATTTAACGGCTTACAGGGACGCTACATTGGATGCTTCACTGATGCATTAAATCAAAGCCGCATCTGACGTAACAAGTAGCTTCCCCTATAATCAGTGGGACTGGCTACACCAGACGTGGCAGTGCAGCGAGCATTCCAGAAAATAGACCAGTCTTCTAAATGTATTTTGACGCTTGACTTGACGCTTCCATAACACATCCAGAGTAGCCGTAGGTTGAGTTGCGTAGGCTCTTGAAACTTACCCATCTCCACAGCATTTGTAATGGAGGAGCAGTCCCACTCGCTGAGGAAAATCTTAACTGGAAAAGCAAATCACAAAAGAGGCCATTATTAACTCCTACAGACAATGACAGGAAATCAGAGATACGACTGGAGGGAAATGATTCATGATTCAGGCAAGGGCTCTGTAGACACTGTAACCACACAGACCAGCATTCAATCAGGACTATTCACAGCAGCTGAGAGAGGATTGTGGACCTCATCACATCAGCTCACCAGAGACTTTCAGTTCCTCCCGCTCTTCGGCTGTTATGGCCTCAGTCTCTTCAGGTATGCTACAGTCAAGCATCATAGGGAGTTCTTTCTGCAGGGGGAAAAAAATGTAAAAATAGTAAGATCCACCTCTATAAATATGCTATCTCACCCTCTACTCTGCTATAAGGATACTTATATTCTAGAGGCTACTTCTAGGATATATTTACACTGGTTTAAATGTGTTTCCCATGGAGCTATGTTGTAACCCCTGTTTGTAAAAGATGCTTTCCAAATGAGTGTGTGGTTTGTGGGGGACTGTCTGAGTGGAATGCTTCAGTAAGCTTGGAGCTTTGTGTGTGTAAGACCCTTCTGTGTGCCCTGCAAGCATGCTGGGCCAAATTAGCTGACAACAGCAGAACAGCAGGCAGGCCCCAAGCCTCGCTGACTGTGCTGCAGAGTCACAGGGAGAACATTCAGCAGCCAACTTCCCATGAACGATCATTATGACAGCTCTTTTTATCTCAAGCGGGAGATTGCTTGCGGTCAATCAGCAGGCAGGTATTTTGTTGACCCTCCAGTGAGGCTCTGACTAGTAGGCCTGGTAGGCAAACAGCTTTATCAGGTAAGTTTTCTAGGTTGACTGAGATTTTCAAATTCATGTATTACGACAATGTGCAGAGGTAATTTATACAAATGTCACCTTTGCAAGCTTTGCAAAAGTCAAACGATTTGCTTATTCCAAATGAACAACAGACCAGCAGTTCTCCCACTGCATTACATTAATTTAATTTGACGATAATAATAAAGCAGAATATCAGATATAAAGATAATAAAAACATCATCATCATGTCTCACCGTTTCCAAAGTGGAAGGTATGGTGGCAAACCATTTGCTTAATGTAGCTTGGATACAGTCTTGGAGCTGCAAAGAACAATTTGTAATCATCATTCAGTACCATTATTAGCAACCAACAACAAAACCCCTAACACACATACCAAGTAATTTGCCTGTGGCCCCTCGCTATGGAAGAAGGCCTGAAGCAGACGTCACTAATAAATGGCTTACTGGTCACGTGGATTTAAGATGATAACATAAAGGCATTATTTTGATGGGGAATGGCCCAGCAAATTACGTTTGGCCAAACATAAAACTAATCGTGCCAATGTAAACTATTAATGCATTAGGCTGAGGTTGGATCAAAAAACTGAAAAATAAAATACTGCGCGTGTGGATCACATGAAAGAAGTAATTTCTCCTCCCTCACAAAGCCGTGAAACTATTCTGAAACACCGCTAACTTGAGTGTCTAGCTTAACTCTTCCCCTCAAATTGAGTTAGCTTGTTCAACCTGAATGCTAACATTGACTTCCGGACATTTAGCTATGCGGAATTAGTGGTTTGTTGTAATCATTTACAGCTGGGTACAAAACCCATTGACATGTTCTCACGTGCTTGTCAATATAGCCTTGTCGCAATTTCAGAGTCTGGTTTCATCTTGCTTTAGCAAGTGCTACTCGTACAGCATGGTGCAGATGACGTAGCCATAGGAGACTGACAACAAAATACACAACGCGACGGTCCTTGAGTTGTGTGCAGGTGGTCATGCACATGACGCAAGATCCGCGGTAATCGAGATAAGTGAAACAGCAATCTGGCTAATGCAAGACGGCAGGTTACCTTACCTCCTCACTAGGTGAAGAAGGACATTTTTTCTTAAGCCGGCTCCGGTTCACTAAATTCCCTGTGTGTAACTGTAGACTCGTCGCATGGTTGAGTAGTACCTTGGCGTTAACGTGAGCTTCCATGTTTGCTTTATAGCTTTTATGTAGACAGGAAGACTACGCCACTCAATGTTTTACTCACTTCTCCCCGAATAATCTCCAACTGCCAGTGCCGCTAGGAGCTTGTTTATAAGTGAGTGCTGCCTGAGCTGTGACTTTGCATATGCAGTTCATTCAGACACTGAAGAGTAGGGTTAAGATCACGCCTACGTTTAAGAGTGACGTGCGTAAAATCTGGTGTGGATTTAGGGAATGGGCATCAGCGTAAAAAATGTGCACTGTAATCATGACTGCCACTGTGCGCTTATATCGGAAATAATAAAAATAATGGAGTTAGCTCTAATTTGACATTCACCCATAGTTATGTTTTATAGGCTATTATTGTGGTGATAAGCAGTAGGCTAGCCTTACTGATAACCCCAGGAGAAGCTATACATTTGTGATAGCATGGTTTTTCTAAATGTAGAAACAGACATACGGCAGATATCTATCTGAAGTAGGCTATAGACAATTATAGTCTAACTAACAATGACTAAACAATGTGATCCTTTTGTGGTCACAAAGACGACTCCTATGAGAGTCAACTATGCTTGAGTCTGTGGGTATGCACACTGGTAATTACCGGTGGCCGTACTTTAAATATTGGCATCCTGCCTAAACGTCTGCCTTTATGAAGAAAAAACACTTTAGTCAGTGGACATAGAGCTGAAAGTTAGTGCTTGGGGAAAGTGCATTAAGGCTTTCTTATAACAAAAAATCAATTCATTCATCTTCCGGTCTTCAGACTTTACGAAACATACCAGAGATTGAGACAGTTCCAGGATTACCTCACCTGAGATTATTTGATAATGCACACTGTTGTTGTTTAGTTTTATCTGTTAAATCCCACAGTGAATAGTCTAAATTAATGTAATTGCATTGTTTTATTGAATGCTATGAAAGTGATTACAAATGATTGTGACTTTGAGGTAATGTAATAAAAGAACGGTAGAAGTCTGTATCAAGGACTGCAGAAAGCTATGACAGTTTATCTGGTAGGCTAATGATGACCCAGTAGTTCCTCTGTTTGAGATCTACTGGTGCAGGTTCTCTGTTCATCTCTCCTGTTCACTGGAGGTCTCTTCCTTGGCTCAGCCTAGTACTCATCTCTGCCCTACCAGCTGTATCCAACCAAGGTCTTCCGCTCCCAGCCCCAGTTCCACCAAACTCTGGTCCCTGTCTCCACCCTCCCTGTCAACTCTCTTAGCTTCAGTCTGTTCCTTCCCATGTTCCCATGTTCTCTCTCCACATGGTCTTTGTTCTTCTGCTTCTGTGGTGCGGTGGTCACCTCCTGCCTCTGTCGTCTCTATGCTGGTGGTTTTCCATGCCTAGTCTCCACCATCCCCCCCTCCTTGTCCTTCCGTGTGGGCTGAGGGCCAGGTTGTTTTTGGTCTCCCCTGGATCCAAACCTCTGTCCCCTCCACTCTGTCTCCACAGGAGCAGGTTTCCAATTGTCTTTTTTGCCACCGTGTTTCCTGCTCATCGACTCAGTTTCTCCAGCTTCTTCCTTTTCTGGTCTTGACATCCTGGCTTGTCCCTAAACTTCAGCTTTCCCGCCTCTCTTGGGTCTTTTATCTTGTTGTCTCTCTCCTCATCTTGCATTTGGGTTGGGCAGGTTTGAAAACACAGGCCTAAATTTCTGTGTCCATTTCAACTTTATCTCCCAAGATGAACATCAGCTTGGGGCAGTGGTAGATCTACAAGGAAACAGACTTAGAGACATTCTGAATATACACCCTTCCATACCAATTTTATGAATTGTTTAATTCACATTCAGAAAATTTCAGCTCCAGCTTGAGGTTCTGTGCTGCATAGCTGTATCCATCCAAGTGCTTACTCAGAACAATTGCAGAGTCCACATCGTCAAGAATCTTGTGAAAAATAGCCTTTATTTCAGACGTTATTTCAGCTTCCTCAGCAGTTGCTTTGTTTGGTTTTGCTCTGTTGTCAAATACAAAATAATCGTGTTAAAGTTACCTTATCACTGTACACATCCTGAGATTTCAGTGTTGATATTTAACTCACTGAAAGTAGAGGCTACGCCACGCAGAGTGTCATTAGGAACAGAAATGACTTCAGCTCTGCCTTCCCCTCTTGTTGTTTCTTGCTCGATTTAGGATTAAAAAAAAAACACAGAAGTCCATTATCATCAGTGCTAGGCAGCACAACTAAATCCTGAAAAGTTTATTTGCAAACTACTATATACTCACTTGAGGCAGAATCACCTTTTGCTAAGGTGTCAGAAAGTATGGTTGCTACTGTCCATCTCTCACTCTGGCCCTGTTGTCAGATCTAAAATAGGAAATAAATAATTAATAAATAAAAAAGAGTTGATTTGAAGCATCAACTTTACAGCATCAACTTTAGTGGTGCTGTTGCTGTGCACATTTCTGTAACTTCTGAAATCTTGATCTGGTTAATTAATCAAATTTAAATCAATAAATGCCCAGACATTCATTGTAACACATCAGTATATCTAATACAGGGAAGTTCATTTTGTTCATACTGGAAACAGTATCGACCTTGGCTAAGATATCAGAGAGGAAGCCAGCCACTACCTCATCATGCTCTCCTTCCAGAGCTCCATTCAGGAAAGAAATGCAATTATCCTACTGATAAAATCAGCCCTAACTGCAGTGCATTAACATTTAGAAGTAGAGTGTGCACTCACTCAGGCTAGTGTTCACCTCATCCACAATATCAGCTGTTGTAGTGGCTCTCACTTCAGTCTTACTCTCCCTCTGTCTTTCCTTTTCTGCTACAGGACCAGGAGCTAAACATGTAGTGGTTCATGAAAATATCAAATAGCAAACATTGTGATGAAAAGGCTAGGCACTGAAGCAGTTATACTCACCAAACATGTCACCAAGGACAGCCAGCACTTCTTGATCAGTCTTCTTTTCCTTTCGTTTGGTCACTCCAGCAGTTTTGACCAGTCCTACAGCAAATAATTTGCTGGTCAATGCAGGTCAATCACTTAAAAGTCGACTCTTTAAGACACGTCGGCAACTTGGCGTTGGGTTGTTGGACTCACTCAGAACACATCCAGCCTCACTCAGACTACTGTTGATTTATTTTTGCTTTCATCCACCATGTCAGTCATGTCACCCAGTAGGTTGATAAGATAGAAATTGGATATGTCTCCAATGAGTCTGTCTTCCTCATCGTTCCATTTGCAATGGAGTCTCCAGTCTGCCTCTTCTCCACACTCACAGAACCAGTTGCCTATTCTCCATACTCACCAGCCTCTTGTTCTCCTTCGGTCCACCCTCCCCGATGTTACATTAAGAGCCCCAGTGGCCTCATCCTTTTGGTTCTCCTCATCTTCTTTCACAGTTTTCTCCAGCTTGGTTCTCTTTTGCTCCCTCAAGACAACCTTTCTCAGTTTTTTCTTATTCTTGTGGCACTTTTAGTCCTGGCACTCATCAAGCTGAATGCCCAAAGCCTCCAGTTCTCACCTCAAGTCCCCTAATTTGTACTTCTTGAGTTCCTTCCTAATCTCATGGATGTTTCTCACCCCACACTCTACCACCACACCTCAGTGAAATCCATGCACCTGCCTCGGTTGCTCATCAGCTGTCTCCCACTGCTCAGTATTGCAACAGTTAAGAAAGCGGAAAAAAACGTTATTTCACCAGAAAGATATTGAGCTGCATGAGGAAATCTATAAGCTACAGAAATGCTAAATGCTATTTAAGTTGAACTTGAACTTGAGCAAGCTTGCCCTCTACAATGCTTAAGCTTATGCTGAAAAAGAATTTAGGTTTACCTTCAGTTGTTTTCTATGATACCTTCATGGAATGATCAAAACTTCATCTTTCTCATACCTGGTTACTGTTACCAGGTGAGTTCTGCAGTAAACAGGATGCTGACAATCTGATGGAAAACATTTTCCTTCATTTGTTTTCATTTCTCTTTATAGTATTATGTTCACAAATACTATATGAACCTCTCTTCATTTGCTGTAACCTGAACATTGACTGTGTGTTCTGTAACAGTCTGGGAATCAAATGAACCTCAGAGAGAGCTCATGTTTCATTTGCTCTGGAATATACTGTATGTCTGGCCTCTCTTCCAGTAGAAAATTGGTCTGCCATTAGCCAAGCATCTCTGTAACATAATAGCTGAATTAACTATTCATTAAGCCTCCAAAAGTCCTAATAATAATAAAAATAAAATACTGGACATAATGCTTTTGCAGGTAGAGAAATAATAACTCTAAACAAATATCTTCATACAAATTATTTATTTTTGTTTAACTGAGTTTTCCCTTATTTTAGCAATAGAGGTAAGTTTACACACTAAATCAACAAGCAACCTGGGGTGAGTTTACACACTGAAGCACCAAACAACCTGTCAGACAAATCAGGTTCAAGTTACTTAATAGAATAGCACATTCTATTCCACAGCTTCCATATTGGACAACTACTTACAAGTTACAAAATATGTTTGCATAAAATTATATATCATCTTAAATGAACTGTGTGTGTAGACAAGAGTTGGGTCATGCAAAGTAGCCCCACAGAAAGACATTGACAGTGAGGAGAATGAGGGCGTTGACATTGCAGACGGTGCGCCACAGAGGCTCCTCCTCAATGTTGGTCAGCTTTCTCTCGAGGGCCTGCTTTTCCTCCGCACTGAGCTTGGGGCCAGCCTGACCAGACAGCCCACACAGCCACATGGCCGTTTTCTTCCAGCACGAGACGGACATAGCCTCCTGCTGTTCCTCTTGCTCTGTCTCGAGAGAGTCAGGCTTGTCGCTGGCCTCCTCAGGGGCGGTGGCCCAGGGGTCCTCCAGCTCCACACGTGGCTCCTTGCTGTACCTCGTCCACCATGTCAGACGCACAAGCTGCAAGGGTGAAAGGTCACACTATGAATTCTGTGCCAGAGGCTCAAGACAAGTCAAGAAAAGACAAGACAAGTCGAGTTCAGTGAACTCAAGCAGTGGAATACAGCCATAGGCCTGAAGCAGAAATTGCACTGTGGTAAACCGCTATGACAAAAATGTGGTTGTCATGTGATGCGTCACACACAGTGCTATTCTGCTTCAAAGATAGAGACTAGAGTTACAAACAGGAACTGGTATTGTCTACTGGATTTGGTATTCAAATCATGATCTGCTGTTTAAAGCAATTAGGAAAACCTCATGAAGCTATTGTAACATTCAAAATGATGACATATCATCTGTTTCTCAAATGGAATGTCACAATATCTTTCAATATACATGCCATTTTTCAAGTATCATAATCTAATTTCTATGAGTAGAAAAGTCTTGATGGCTATTTTCTAGGGGGCATATATATCTCGAAATGTGGTGAGAAATAAAATTATACTCAATGCTCAAATAATTCAATGAAACATAAATCAGAAACACAACTGATTTATGCAGTACATTCCTCATTCAAAGCTTAATTCTCCCCTTTCTTTCACAGTGAGCTGTGTGTGCATGTGTTTGTGTGCATGTGACTCACGTGCTTGTCTTCAATGGGTGGTGTGCAAAGGCTGATCACTGTGATGACCAAAGCTGTGATGCCTAGTAGGATGAGTGCAAAGTGCAGATAATGCACGTCCTTCAACAGGGCTGGCCGTGTGTCCTCCTGGCCACAAGAGGGCGTGCTGTACACAAACTCCATCACCATTCTCACAGTCCCTACAGCCAGGCCCACCAGCAGACCCCAAAAGGCTCCCTGGGAGACCAATCATATACACACAGACATACGTGCAAAAAGTTTTAAGAATGAGTTTCCTACTAGTAGACCTACTCCACAAAAATAAAGACAGTTTAGAGACAACAATCCTTACCATATTTAGAAGGGCTGGGAAGCTACTTCCTTCTAAAAAAAATACTGCCTTAAATAAAAATACACACGCCCTAATTCCCAGAGACATGACATCTGTTCATGTATTCAGTCCTCTCAGTTCAGAAATATTTCTGTCAAAAGCCCTGCCTGAGTAATCCATGATAAGAGGTGTGAAAGACAGAGACAGACCGGTTCATTGACCCGCTTCCAGAAGATGCCCATGAGGAAGAGAGTGGTGATGGGAGGGGCCAGGTAGCTGGTGATGGCTTGTACGTAGTCAAAGAGCTGCCCGCTGTTGGCCGTCTGGATGATGGGGATCCATACAATGCTCAGCACCACCATGATCAGGATGAAGACTCTACAGGAGAGGATAAAGTGTCATTAATGTTCATGATGCGTGTCATGTCATGTTTATAACAGGTTTATGGCACCCTTATGTCAACATCCTCAAGTAAAGTGTTACCTTATATTTTTCAAAAAATTACATTATACTATGAGACTTATTCTCTTCAGATACAAACTGACTCCTCTGGCTCAAGGATTACTATTAGTAAATTTTGTCATCATGTGACCTGGACGATTCTTACTGTCATTTCTGAAATGGCCTACTGCTGCACAGCTTACTTGACCTGCAACTGACTTGTACCCAGCCTGGGACGTGCCATAGTGAGATTTTTGAATTATGTCATTGTCACCAACTACTGGTGCATGCAAGACTCAAAACACAGCAGTATGTGTCTGTATTTAAGTAAAGGGTGTACTCATTTTTATAAAACACACCCTCATTTTACTAACTGACCACACATATTTTCCAGTGACATCTAGGTGCCATACATATTGTACGATGCAGAGCATCAGTTCGCCATTTTGGGAAACTGCAGGTGTTTGTACGAGTGGCACTGACTCGCAGTCTACCTGCCCACCACCATCAGCTCCCCTTCAGTGGCGTGGGGACGGATTCGCAGCCAGATATCCATGGTGAAAAGCGTGCTGCTGCTGTTGAAGATGGAGGTGAGGGATGACATGAGAGCAGCCATCATGACCGCCAGCATCAGACCCCGCAAGCCTGCAAGGTTGGCGAGAACCCTGATCAAGATCAGCTTTACACACACACACACACACACTCACACACACACACACACAGCAAGACTGCAGAGTAGTGGAACTGACTAAGAAGAACGCATAATCAACATTAGACACATGCATACAAACACACACACTCACACCTATAGCCTACGGATCTAAGCAAGTGCACACACACAAGTAGAAGCAATCGTTTGACTGCAGACTCTTGTCCCCTGATCTAACATTGTGAAACAAAGTGCAACCAAATTCCAATGTTCAGATTCTAATCTTGATCCAGATCTGAATTAACCTGTAGGACAGGTATATACTTGTATATACAAGGCACTTAAGGTGGACTACAGGGTGATTGATGGCCATCTACCTGAATACTCTCCTAAAGCCCTATGTTACCCACCGACCTCTTCGCTCCTCTAAGGAATGTTATCTAGCACGGCCAACACCTTGTGCAGGTCAGTCCAGACTCTTCTCATGTTTGGTTCCATGCTGGTGGAATAACCTTCCAAGTGCTACCAGATCAACTGATACCCTCTCCACCTTCAAGAAACTCTTGAACACCCAGCTCTTCCAAGAATATCTCCTGGCATAAATTTTGAGAATGCACTTAACAACCTATACTTAATTTCTCTTTTATACTGCACTTTATTACACTATTGCACTTTCAACTTAAAATAGTGCAGTTTTTATGTTAGCAATATGCACTCTTTGTTAGTTTCTTTCATTGTGTTGTAGCTTGAATGTATCCTCTTTTGTAAGTTGCTTTGGATAAAAGCGTCTGCTAAATGCTTAAATGTAAATATAATGTAAATACTTGGTGAGACTTCTACCTGGGGACTCTGTGTCTCAACCTATTCAGTTCAGCCTTACCTACTGGCATGAGTTCTACCACTAATTTAGGGTAGGCAATGTTCGAACATCCCACACTGGACTCACAAATGCGCTGGCACTCTGTAGGGTCAACACAACCCACTTCATCTAAACAAACAAAATTAAATAACATTAAAACAATAAAGAGGAGAAAAACAGAACCAATCCAATAAATCCCAAAAATATCCAATTTAAGCACATGGTGAAAAGAGCAGAATGGGAACAATCACGTAGGTGTCCAATCATGAACATATCCACAAAGATGTCCCATTTCACCATGCTATTTCAGACAGTGTGTTTGTTTTTAAGGTGGCTGTATCAGCAGGCTGTACCTGGGAAGAGTGCTCTGCTGATCATGCCGGGCATGACAACAAAGAACATGGGAAGCAGTTTAAGGTACCCTCCCAAAACTGAACCCCCTTTAGCATGGGACAAGTTTTTGGCAGCAAGTGACCTCTGAACCATGACCTGTGGATGAATCAACAAATTAGAATTCAAACATCTTGATTAGGGATCTCAACATTAAGCTTTTTTTCTGCAGTAAATGTAATTCAGACTTTTGCAGTGTGTGTTAGCATTGTGGTAGTTTTAGTATTAGCATAACCATTGACCTGGTCAGTACACCACACCCAGGTGGCAAGCACAGTGAGCCCAAATATTAGGCCAGGCCAGGGCAGATCTCCGGTCACCGGGTCCCTGAACATGTGCAAGGCGTCGGCCCGTGGCAGGTGGCATGTGGTGTTGGGCACAGTGATGGTTGGCACAGCCTTTTCATACTGATCCACCATGCCCTCGTACCAGCCCACTTTATCAAAAGCTATTAGGGAGAAACGGCTCACTAAGACTGAGAGCTTTTTTAATGACATGAAACGATAATCAGTAAGCAATCACTCACATAGCCTATGCAAAACTAACTCACAGTAGTAGCTAATTATATTGGGTATTAATTATTAATAATATTGGTTGAAAGACAATGTACAAAGTAGGCTACATACCTATAAACATGAGAATAAATGCACCAACTACTATGATGACGCTCTGCAATGCATCTGTATAAATGACTGCAGTCAGTCCACCTGCAGCCACAAGACATTGTTCGTCAGGGAAATGTTTCATGAAGACTACACATAGGGAATGTTTCATATTCACACATCTCATTATTACTGCATGTCACACAGGAATTAATTAAGTTATCATCAGTCTTTAAAACAATCAACAGTGATGACTGTATGCTGTAAAAATCTGCTTTATGATCACTGAACCATGAACTGACCTGTAAAGGGCTTGTCAATATACTTGTAAGAAAGACGTGTATTAAAGGCAGCCACTCCTCATCTTAGCGATATGAAAGGGTCATCTTCCACAACCAGTAACAAGTCATAAACATTTTGGTGTACAGCTACTTTATATCTTTATATTAGTCAGTTGTTTATGCTCTGCTTCTGTTCCTGTGTTGCTTATTTGCGAATGTATACAGTGAAATCCCATCGTTCTCCTAATGTGTCAGTGCATTACTACCTGCCTGCTATAGTAAAAACAGCCGTCACAGCGATGAGGCCAACTGTGGAGAGGTACAAGTCCCAGCCCAGAGAAATGCGGATGAACAAAGCTCCCGAGAAAATGTCCGTCTGCACACACAGAGGACACAGCTCTTACATCTTCTATTAAAGAAGCCATTTCAGGTGAAAAATTATTGTACGGTAATTCAATAGCAACACAACTACAATACTTTTGAGCGTTGTGCCCTACAGCAACTCATTACATGATTGTGAATGTGGTAGAGCAGTGGTTACGTCTCAGGTTTGATTCCCAAACTTAAGTTGCAAGTCTGCTAAATAGCATACCACTCAACTTTACAACAACTTCGGTTTCAATGTGTTGAGTATCACACAAGAATTGTGTTGTGTATCACACAAGCTCTCATCTCTCATCAAACTCTCAGCACAGCAAAACACCTACAAAAACACGGCAAATCACTTACATCACACTATGAGCCAAACAGTTAGTTCTCTTATGAAAAGCATATTTTGTTGACGAAACACTAAGTCTACATTTCAAAATGGTTAAAACTTATTTCTATATAAACTAACACCTCCAACACACAATCTGGCTCAAAATCAAATAGCTCTACCAAACACTATGTGTTTTCTTTACACAATGAACATGAAGTCTGTCATAGTGCACCCACTTTTAAAATACATTTTAAAAATGTATTTCAAATCCATGACTTCATGGACTACATTTACTTCAAAACTCAGTGTTTACTTTACAGTTAACTTTCAACTTTCCATTTACTTTACCAGTTATATTTGTGTGAGTGTTTACAGTGATGTGTGCAAAAATAAATTTTACGTTAGACAATGAATGTTCCATATAAATTCTTCAGGAATTGTTGCAGATTTTATATACCCTAAATGTAACACCACTTGATCCATTGTGAAATGTTTTTTTTTTTGGTCTCACTTTTGCCAATATAGTGTATATGGTTGAAATGACAATCAAACCCACTTGACTTGACCTGTCAAGTCAACCTTTCCAGTTACAACTGAAATGGGAGATTTCTGTATTGCGGTTCTTTTTTTTTTTTAACTATGAGTGTTCTTTCAAGAATTACCATCTAGGCTATGTAACATTGTGTGGCTATTATTGTTGAACTAAGGGTTTTGTACTGTATTTAAGATTTTTGAACATCAGGTTTCCATTTCTGGCACACTGTGTGTAAGCCTTTGCAAATAGGAAAAGAAAAGGGAAAAAAAATTACATAATTTTGGTGTTCCTGTATGTAAAGAAATGTAAGCATTTTAGAAATGCATTCATTGAATGCATATGGTGTGAAAACAGCAAAAAATATGTCAGCTGTATGGCTACAACAGACCGATGGTGTGCTATTTTAAAGTTTTGAAAATGAGTCTAAAGATCAGACAAAAGCTTGTAATTGAAGAAAAAAAACTGTAAAGGAAAAAAAACTCTGCAGGCAGGACTGATTTATTGACTACTGAGCACCTCCAACAGTCGCTGATTAAAAACAACAAAAAACAATGAATGTGGATTTGTTTGCAAACCAAAGATTTTCCATTTTCAGAGAATAATGTTGACTGACAAGGTATATCGGTTCAATTCAGTTTTGGTTTTATCGGGGTGCAACTGTCATATTGCATTTTCTGTAACTGCACGATAGAGGGTGCTGAACGGGCCTTCATTCGCCCCTTAATGAACCATTTAAACATGGAAGTGAAGCTGGTAAATTAACCTAAAAACAGCATAAAATGTTGCATGGTACACCTTTAATGACACATTTTTGCTTTTGATTGTAAGGGCACCTCTAATTTCAATATCATTGTAGATTTTATAAAGGTAATACAGAGCAGATAAGTAGATATGATAAGACTTTCTGGGGCCTTACTGAAATTTTGGTGAGTACGTAGAGGATGAGAGAGAGCACACTCATGTAGATTCTGATTCGCTGTCCGCCAAACCTCTTCCTGAGGTACTCGGGCATGGTGACCACCCCCGCGGAGATGTACACTGGCACAAAGATCCAGCCCAGGGCCACCAGGACCCAGGTTGCCTGAGGGGCCACCAAAACATGTTCTCGTCACCACAACCACTCTGACTGAATCCCAGAGCCCCCACCCCCTTAATCTTAAAACTCTGAACCTTAAAGGTCATGTGGCTTATTCATGCCAACTAAGTCTTTGAAGGTTCAGGCTTCAGGGGTGAGGTGGCTAAGGCACTTCAGTCTGTATATCACTGGAAAACAGTGTCAGGAATACCAGTTATTGTCAATGTTTTGTGTTGGTGTTAAATTCTCCAGTGACCTACGTTCCACTCAAAGCCCCCAACTGCCAAGCCTCCTGCAGCCCCAGACCCAGCCAATCCAATGAACAAGCCACTGCCCACATTGGTGGACAACAGTGAGGTACCAATCTGCCATTACAGAAAACAATGACAATGTGTGACAGTGAGCAAAGAGATGTATGGATTACTTTCTCCAAAAAATACAAATCCATTTTTACAAGTTCTTTCTGTACATTAGTTTTCTGCAACAACTGGCAAGATTCCTGTTTTCACAAGGCCATTGGTTGTCTCACGAAATAACTATAAAACAATTAGTCCTTGAGATAGAAGGTTGTTCGGTGCCATATGAGGGCAGTAAGGCGCATAGTTGTTTTGGTAAACCACCCTAGAGTTAGAAAATAACTGATAGCTTTGCATTAATGGTAGCTTCTTGTGCGTCATCACCCTCTTTGTGCCCATTATAAGTCTATGGAGGAATATACTATGGGTGAATAGACATACACATAGAATAGAATAGACATCTCCTCACACTTCCCTAGCTGATTATTTACAGTAAGACCATACTTTTTTGTATTGCAAGTTTTCTGAAATATTATTTGTATATACATGTGGTTTGTTCGTTGAACTATGTGATAACTAGCAGACACTGTAGGCCATGGCAGGGGGGCTTATAGTAAACCTCTACCAACCAAACATTTTGTGAAGCCTGGCTATGCTGCATATGAAAGGTCCCATGGATGTACACTGAGAATCAATGTGTTTCAACATAATGCAAATACTAGAGGGTTATGCATTGACCATGGTGTAGAAGAAGGTGGGACTTGACTTGACATGCATATTAATTCATACCTACAGGGTGTATGCTTCTATAAATTATATATGTTAGGCTGTTTAACTTGTTTAGCCTTATGGTACAAGCCAAAATGTAGATAATTGTTGCATATATAGGCCTATTTAAGTGTTTTTATACACAACATTTCAGAGAACTTGAAATGCATTTTTTTTGTCTTAATGTAAATAATAAGCTGAGCAGCTAAGCAGTTTTGTGGGGATATCAATTAGTTCAGTTTTTCCCTATGGACATAAACAGGCACAAAACCCTGAATGCAATTCTATGACATATTTTGTAACTCTAAAGTGGCACATCTAGCCACTGCCCTTGAGTGGTACCGATGAGCCAAATTTGGGGGTCTGGCCAAGGACTAAATAATCCTACGACTAACACAGTATTAAAGGGTACAGGCAAACTCTCATTTTTAGCTCAGCCACTAAAAGTCAACCGGTGAAGAATTAGAACACGTATATCCTAAGAATCAGATTACATTGACAGCTGAATTGTGAGGCAATTGTCCTACTGAAGAATTGAAATTAGTACTTACAAGCCACCATGTCATGGACCTTCCAGCTAAGAAATACCCCCCTACTGTTCCACGGTTGGCTCTGAATGACGACTGCAATTAAGTATAGAGAGTACAGTATGTCTGCATCCAACCATACACATCTACATGGACTAAATAACATTTCACTTAGTTGCAATTTAGCGTCTTCTTGGACGCTCACTTTCTATGCAAAAATGAAAGCAAGTCATTGTTCTGACATACCCATAACCCCACACCAAGGACGAAGACAAAATACACCACCACCACCACAATGTCTGCCGTCTCCAGAGTAAATTTGAGATTTGGCGGTGACACTGTAGTACTCATTACTGGCTGAGGAGTCATTGTCATTTCACAGTCAGTCAGGAAGGAAGGAAGAAATGGTCTAAGGGGCAGACCAAAGACTAATCCTCAATCTGTTTATCTGCATATGTGGGGAATGCAGTTTATAAGTTATGTATAAACCAGGAAAAGGCATTTCCAGACTGCTTTATCTGGAGGTGTCACAGCTGATGTCACAACAGCTCTTTAACTGACTCCAAATTCTCCGAAACCCCATTTTACATGTTTATTAATCACCTCATGTTGAACAACCTACAGCACAATGCCTGGTATAGCTGTCATTTACATGTTTGTTGAAACAAAAGCCCTTGTTACTGTTGTAGCGGGAAAGCGTTTATTGTATGACCTGACATTAACTACAATTTCAGTTCTCATATGTACAAGGCGCAAAAAGGGCATACAAACAATAGTCCAATCACTTTTTCTTCCAGAACTGGCTATAGTCATCGATTTTAAAGTCATCTTCAAAGTCATCTTTCTCCTTCTTCGCAACTCCCTTCTTCGGATCCCTCTTGCGTAGTCTGGCTTTCCTCTCCTCTTCAGACAGAGTACTGATGTCCACTGGCATCTGCAAATACAATCATGTCATAAGGCCAGGCTTTCAAGATACTGTTCTTAAACACAGTCTGGGAAAGCAGTGACAAAAGAAACCAGATATGCGGGAAACAAAAATTGTGGGAAAAAGATTTGATGGATGACGATATAAAGTTCAGCAATGTCACTGAGAAGCGTTTGTGTTGACTCTTAGCTCTGGATGTTTTAATTAGGCCAAATAGTTCAAATCAATGCAAATGGACCCATTCAAATGATCTCCCAGACACTCGGCATATAAAAATTGCATCAGAATGTTGAATATCAGCTGAATAATCTAAAAGCACTTCTTTGGGCGAAATGCAAGTAGTGACTTGATGACCATCAATATACAGTTTCTCATACCATTATTATCCTTTTTGGCTCTCTATATCTGATGTTGATGGTGGAACCGTCAGGGCGCACGAGCAACACTGGATACTGTCTCTCATATTTATTTCTTGCACAACGAACTACTGATGTCTTGTTTGACGTCTGGAGAAGACCTGTCGTGTGCAATGCCGATGCAGCAACAGCAGTTTTTCGAAGTGCATTCTGTAGACATCTAAGAAATGCAAACAAACAACAATATCAGACATTAGAGGTAAGCAGGCAGGTGTGACAGACATCCCGAGCCGCAACAGCATTCACCGAACTCATTCACTCAACTTTTTTTTATCCTGTTATATTATTATGCTGTTCAATCAACTGCTATTTAGCCTATACCGTACATGTGTTTCCCGTTTAGTTCTACAGCTCGCCCCATCAAAACATATTCACATTTAAGAATAACATATTTCATATGTAATGTACAGTACTATTCAAGTCCACAGTTCATGGACAGTATATATTAAAAGATCAAACGACTTTTCCTGTGACTGATGTGTTTCAACTATTGTAACGTTTCGTAGTTAGATCAGATGTCACTGCATTTCAGTTCAGCCTTGTGGGGACAAGTTAACTAAGCTACACTGCACAATGAATGACAAATCAAGGCTATGCGATCTGTTGTTTAATTCTTGATACAAATCAAAAACGTGGTTCCAATGACATACTTCATTATTAATTTATTCTTGTGGAAAGCCTACATAATAGTGAAAAGTTAGCTAACGTTAGCATTACAGAATACGAAGCTCTTCATAGACAATTTCCTTGGCATCGCTTACCTTAATAGGCATGTTTTAGCAATCCATGTTTTATTTAAAGCCATGGTCTTCTTTGGCTATTGAAGAAGTTTGATCAACAACAGACACTAAAGACAGATGCAGCAACTCGGTTATTTTTCGTGCACAAGCATCTTGCGAAGGTCGCGTGGATCTGTGTCTTCGAAATTAATGTCGGCTAGAAACACGGCCTTTGCTAGTTAGGTTCCTTCTTCAGTGCATTGTTTCAGTATGATTAATTGTTGATTAATACATTCATGTCTCTGTGATTGTAAACTATCAAACATATTAACATATCTTATGTGATCTCTCTCGCACAAAAGATCTTAAATAACTGAATGGATGACATTCTCTGTTTAATTTGTTTAATGGCAACATTTATGTATAAAATAAATGAAATGAAATTAGACAAACCGTTCTTTTATTGGTTGTAAACAATTAAAGTCGTATATGCAAGATCCACTCAACAAATGTCAGTGGTCCAATATGGAGGTAAATTAGTAATAAAGGTCCTGTGTGCTCATGCCAGTAAATTGTGTACTTGTACCCAAAGACCCATGCTTATCAAAAAATTTGTCACATAAAAAAAGTCACAGAATTTTTACATTTTTGCCCTATAAATACAACATACATTATAAGTTCACAAATTCTTTATTCCTACAGGTAGACAAATCCCCTGGTACACTTCACAAATGAAAAGTTTGCTACACTCTTGGTTTTGCTACCTTTACTGCGGTGTATATTGTGCAAAACACCTGCATATAAAATATGGGGAAACTGTGTCTTGTGGGGGGAGAGACAAGTGCAACGCAACAGTTACACAACTTCCCAAATTTGTCAAATTACAGACACACAAATTCTGTTCTGTAAATCACAAGTTAAAGTCATACCTTAACAAATTTTGTACATTTGTAAACCTTTACGTAAATGGACTGTATTTAAATAGCACTTTTCTACTCCTATGAGCACTCAAAGCATTTACAATGCATGCCTTAGATTCACCAATTTGCACACACATTTATACACCAGTGTCAGAGGCTGCAATGCAAGATGCAAACCCACTCACCAGAAACAATTTGGAGTTCAGTATCTTGCTGAAGGATACGCTGATGGAGTGGAGCAGGAAGTTTTAAGGAAGAATTAATGTATCAGAACTTGCACATTTGTGGAATATTTTCTCTCTAATAAGTTTATTTACCTATTTATGGTCTTGGAACATTTTCTAGCATGCTCACAAGTCAACAATTACAACTGCTCAAATATGCAACTAAAAGCCTAAAGTCAAGAACGTACAATTGCTCAAATCTGCTTCTGTGAATCACATGTATTGGACTTCGTCTGGCAAAAATATGTGGTGCAAAACTAATTTGTGTGGTTTGGCCAATCCAGTGCTGTGTAGATGTAGATGAACATTGCCCAGGGCCAATTAGCGATGCTGACGATTCAGACAGTCTATTTGGAAGGTTGCAATGGTGAGATGACGCCCTGATTGGCAGCCAGTTACAACAGTTTCCTTACTCTTAGCCTATGTGTTGGGGTAGCTTTTTAATTAGATTAGTTTAGCATTTTCACAGAGTAACACTACCTTTCTAAATTCAGAGAGCAGCAGATCTCAAAAGGGAATGAAACGCAAAACTAATGCAGTTTAAACTGTTCTAGGTAGATTTTTTACATTTTTACATTTTCATGTGGCAGATGGGATTTGAACTCACTTCCAGTTCCCTTAAGCACTGTGCAAGAAATGAAAGCAAAATAGGTCCAATTTTACATTATCTGGCATTTTGGTGTACAGAAGTTTTGATTTATGATTAATTTTTCTTTCATGATGAAGCATTTAACCCTGTGCTGAAATAACATTTCTGCATATGCCCTGGTTATATGAGAACAACTTCAGATACTGAAAGAAAATACATTATTTTGTGGTGGGGGTTGGACACAATGCAGACATTAGATGTAATTTCAAGACCAGATTACTCTAGTTCTCTTGTTTATTTTGATATGCGGTATGCCATATTTGGGTTAAGAGACCATGAGATACTTCACAGAGATGAATGGCTATGAGATCGATGCAGAGCAATATTAGTATTTTATGTAAATTCAAAGCTCCATATTCTCACAAACCATTCATCACAGCCACTAGCGAATAACAATGTTGGAAAGTAGTGCAGTTTTAGATGGATAGATTGTCTGTGTCACGAAAACTCCCTGAGTAATCTGAAAAAGGAGAATGGGTTTGAATTCGGGGGGCATGGTGCGGCCATCAGTCTCAGGGATTAGTGTAACATCTTGTGCCCCACCTGTTATATGTCCACGACCCCAGTTTGACAAATGCTGTTACTGTTTTCACCTATTTGCAGCAAACCTCAACTGGTCATATTAGGCATAAATGACTATCTGTACCTATGCAAGCCTGGATGTGAAGGTGTTAATTTGTTGTCTTCTCATGCAGACCTGTTGGTCTAGCTGTTTGTAGCTAATGTAGCCCACCAAAAAAAAGACTGTAACACTGATGTCATGGCAGCTGTGTTGCAATTCTTTCACTGTCCTGATGCAGGTACCCAAACCATAAAAGCTCACACTTTTACATTTCAATAGTATCAGTCGCAAGCAAAGAACCATTGCAATTGCAAAGCCCTAATTAAATTGGTTAATGATCAAATTATCAAACAAATATGTCAAGGTTATAGTTGAGACTGGAGGCCTTGGAGAATATCTGACCAGTCATTGCAAGTAATAAAGCTGCGTAAAATACAAAGTACACATAAACTGAAAAATTGGTAGCCCTCAAAAAGTTGATGGCTAAAGTAATTTGGAGATTTCATTTGTGTTGTGTATCACTCTTGCTGTTGTAACGATTTTATTTCAAGGATAACATATTGTAAAGGTATATTTAAAAAAAAAAAAAACCTCTGCACAGTGCTTAAAGAATTAAGTCTGCGGACAGCCTATGGCTTGCTTGAAAGGTGTTTCCCAGGTCTCACTATCGCCTTCACCACTCCGGGTTTGGTTTGTTACAACAGACAGTTCTTTTTCTCATGGAGCAATATTTCAATTGATTTAAACAACGTCCACCCTCCATTTGGTTTCCAGAAATAGCATTGAGATACTAATGGAAGCAGCAGACTGGGATAGTCTGCACTTTAAGGTCAGGGTAAAATTTTGGACTTGCCCGTATAAAGTTTTTGATTTACAGAACAGAATTTGTGTGTCTGTAATGACCAATCTGTGATGGTGTAACTGTTGCATTGTACTTGTCTCTCCCCCCAGTGAGACACAGTTCCCCCCTGTTTTATATGCAGGTGTCACCATATATACTATGGTGAAGGTAGCAAAACCATAGGCATTGGAAACTTTTCATTTGTGAAGTATAGCATGGGATTTGTGTACCTGTAATAAGGAATTTGTGAACTTGTAACATTGTATTACAGAGCAGAAAAAAAATCAGTGACTTCAAATTCTATGATACACATTTGTGACTTTTGTGTACAAGCACACAATTTGTTAGCATGAGTACAGAGGACTTTTGCTTGTGCTTTACCTCCATAGTCCAAAGCTAGTTAATATTAGGAACATTGTCATAGAATTGACAGTGAAATGTTTGTCAAAACAGCCTAAAGGAAAACTTTTTTAATGTTTTAAGATAAATAATTTGATAGCCTAAATAACTTATCTGACTGGAGATTTTTATAGCCCTATGTAGCATAGCCTACCTCATAAATGTATGTGTATGTTTATGGGTGCTTGGCAGATGCTTTATTCCAAAGTCACATACAGCAGAAAAAAACATAAGTAGTATCAATGAAATCAAGTTCAGATTCAGTTTAATCTGTTAGGCCAATTATAACATTTTTAGTGCTTTAGGGCTATACTTTGTTGGGTTTTGTTCAATTCTGTGAAATTCTCAGTCCACATACACAGTATGAACTGAACTGAAGGCAGGGGTGTAGCCATTTGAATGGGTGCTGTGTTCAATAACCCCATCTTCACTTTGGCAATCTTTCCTGTGTGGAGGCAGCCTTATCACAAAAGGAGTTATGTTGCCTGGGGAGATGAACATGGAGTTGATACAGGCACTGGTCGTCCATAATATTGGGCCAGTCTCTCTGCTTCCCTGTACCCAGAGAGCAAAGCTCCCTGTATGGTCCCATACAGGTTTTTCATTGTGGCCTCCCCTGCAAAGAGCACTTGAAGATCCTGAGAGAGAGGGAGAGAAAGGCAAAGTCATTCAGGCTTTAAACTGCCCTACATCTTACCAGAAGCAAATGTTAGAATACATAGTTTTGACAATACAATGATTATTTTATTGAAATGATGAATTTCATTTACATTTATGCATTTAGCAGACGCTTTTTTTATCCAAAGCGACTTACAACTCGTCAACTATCTAGTGTTCAGGGACAGTCTCCCCTAGAGCAATTTAGGGTTAAGTGCCTTGCTCAAGGGCACAATGGTGGCAGCTGGGATTCGAACCCACACCCACTTTTCAGGCTACTTGCACCACTACGCTACCACCGCTACAATTTCAAACAAAGTATAGTCTATATCAGGCATCATGGCTACATGCTAATTTATTAGTATTGGCAGGTATGTATTGTTGTTGTAGTGTTGTAGTGTATTCACCTCGGTGGAGTTTTTCATGCTTGACAAAGGAAGAGCCAACTTATCCATGATTCCAGCATCCACACCAGCTGGGATGTAGGCATACGTGCCTTTAATGAATGGCTCTCTTTGCCACTGTGTGCGTAAAACTCTCTTGGGACAGGGAATGCAAGGGTTACCTGGGAAACATATGCTATGGCTTATTACTGATTTTCTCTCCTTAGTTGCCATGGTAGTTGCCATTTTTGTGACCATGAAATAAAATAAAATAAAAAAATGTACCACTTTAAAATAGCATGTTAATAAGGTATTTATAACCTATTGGATCTTAGTGCTGCATTTGACACTACTGACCATGGTATCCTACTACACAGGTTTGAACACACGATAGGTGTCAAAGACTATGCATTAGCCTGGTTCAAATCATACCTCTCTGGTCGCTACCAGTTTGTACATGCTCATAATGAGTCATCATCCCACACCAAAGTAATTATTCTCCCTGTACATGTTACCTTTATGATCTGTTAAAAGGAAACATGGCATTACTTTCCACTCCTATGCTGATGATACCCAGCTTTACCTTTCCATGAAGCCTAATGACTATATGCCAATAACTAAACTTGATGCCTGCCTCAAAGACATTAAAACCTAAATGACTAATAATTTCTTATGTTTAAACTCTAAAAAAACTGAAGTTATGATAATGGGCCCTAAACAGCTGAACAACATTCTACCTCTTCACTAAAACTTACTCAGTGGCCTTTCACTGTCATGTAACACAAAAGTTAAAAAACTCTGGGTTTTTATTGACCAGGACCTCTCTCTAAATAGTCATGTAAAACATATGTCAAAAACATCTTTTTTCCACCTACAAACTATTGCTAAGGTTAGAAGGTTCCTATCCTTTGAGGATGCTGAAAAATTAATACATGCATTTATTACTTCCAGGCTTGATTATTGCAATGCTCTGTTCTCTGGATGTAGTAATACCTGTCAATCAAAAACCTACAGCTAATACAAAATGCTGCGGCCCGTACACTCACTAGGACTAAAAAATATGAACATATCTCCCCTATCCTTGCTTCCTTACATTGGCTCCCTATTTAAAGTTGAATTGTTTTTAAAATACTCCTAACCTACAGAGCCCTCAATGGCCATGCCCCAACATATATTAAAGACTTACTTGTCCCTTACCACCCTCCTAGAACCCTAAGACTTACAAGCTCCATGTTAACAGTTAACTAAGGTTATTAAAGGATAACAACTGTTAACTAAATGTTAGTAATGCATTGTTATCTGCTAATAATGCATTATTGATACCTTTTTAACATGTTTTTTTTGTGTTATCAGTGTGTGTTCTTAGAAAACAGATTTCTGTTTGATGGTCAAATACACTGTCAGCATTTTAGGAAGCAGCTGTTTATGTGTGTATACATTTTGCTCTCATAAAGGCATCATACTTCTTTTTAATGATCAAATACACTGTCAGCATTACAGGAAGTAATGCTCTTCACAGCAGTTCTTGTTTATTCCCCCAGAGTGAAAAACACACTCACCCTCAAACACAGCAAAAGAGTAAGAGAGTGGGGTTGCCTTGCAAATTCCACCAAAAACATTTTAAACCAAAAATCAATATTGATATAAAATTTGGAGGCAAGCTTTTTCCTAACCTTAAAACAACTTCCTTAGTATCCTCACACGGACATTGTGGCCTGGAAAGCTGGACATTAGTTTGTTTTGCTGCAAGCTTACCCATAAACCTCCTGAAGTTAGAGGTG
The DNA here is from genome assembly GCA_015244755.2 of Tenualosa ilisha. Lineage (NCBI taxonomy): Eukaryota > Metazoa > Chordata > Actinopteri > Clupeiformes > Clupeidae > Tenualosa > Tenualosa ilisha. Next base: position 478,987 of record PYXC01002023.1, read on the forward strand.
ATGGCAGCAGACAGTTCAGCCTCTGTCAGGGTCTCAATATGCTGTGCCACATTCCCCGAGCACCAGCCAATCAAGACATTCCCAAACCTCAAGGCATAAATAATGCACTACACATCAGTCACATGAATAAATTCGTAATCATACATTTACCGTTATTGAATATTGAATATACATCATCCTGAAACTTGTCAGAAAGACAACTTACTTCTCTCTAGGTCTCATAACAGTGAAAAGCTGTATATTCCTCCACCACTGGTTGGCATCTGTGAATAAGGAGGCTGGAGTCTCATCCTCCCATAGCAGGCTGATGCTCTCTGCCGTACTGTCCCAGAATGCCTCTTCATACTGCAGGAAGATCTTGTTGATGCAGCCAAAGCCAAGCTTCGCTATGGCCTCTATCTTGTCCTCAGGGAGATGAGGGTCAAACATGCTTGATGGAGCAGCTTTCAGGCAGCCTGGTACAGTAAAAATAATTAAAAAAAAGAGTCTGAAGTCTGACATCTGAGTGTCAAAACTGAGTGTCTTAATGAGAATTAATGGGTCAGAAAATCTTGAGCTTCACAGCCACTCTCATGGTTATGTACGGGTAATTAATAATTAATTGTAATTAATAAGAGAGAAAAAAAGAGATGAGTATACGTATAAGGGCTGTAAAGGAGTGTTTCATGTTAGCCATGGAGATATTTTGAAGTGCCATGAGTAATTATGATTATTATGAAGCGAGTACACATCTAAAAACTGAAGAGAAACCTGCTGGCATTCTCTGGACCTTGTGTAGAAATATGTGCCTGCAACAGCAATTCAGGAAGGCCTTAGTATAATACTTGTATTCCAAGTCAGCAAACTTGGGTAAGTTAAGCCAGCGGTAAACCTGCTAATAGAACAGCCTCTCTCCACTAAACAAAGCAAGTACTTTTTTTTTTACAAAGCAACTCTTTTTGATGGTTTACTACATCCTCTGGCTTAACTTACACAGCTTTATAACTTGGAATACCCCCCAGGAGAATAACACACCAAATGCAAAGTCTTACATTGTACATACACACAATTATATGTGTTTTAATTTTTAAGTGTGACAGATCTTGTATGATTGTATCTTCTCTATGTATGTAAGTTGTTTAGAGTGTGAGTGTGTGTGTGTGTGTGTGTGTGTATATGAATATAATATATTGTATATTTATGCATACATTTTCCTGTATAATTGGGCCTTGAATCTGTAAATAAAGATAAATTGATAAAACAAAATACCAAGTGAGATAGTAACCACCACATGATCACAAAGAAACCTCTCCCCGTTTTCACACTCTACGCTGACAGGGTAGACACGGCCATCATCTCCAGAAAAACGGCTGTCCCAGATGATTTTCATCACAGGTCTATTCTGTAACAGCTGCTCCTTAGGAAAGTCCACCAAGAGTAGTTCAGGCAACTGAAACATTTTCCTGAAACACAAACATACTTTGGTATTAATAAGATGGTAAAAATTAATTATTACTTTACCAAACTGAAACAGAATTTAAAATGATCTCCAAGATTCAACCCACCCCTGAACGTCAACGTCCTCTCCCATTGGTGTATAGTACTGCCATGAGTCAAGCGACACACCATTAAGTAGTGGTGCTCCAGTGTCAATGAGTAAGATCTTTGCAACCAGAGACAGAATGTTCATTTCTTCACTGCTACTCGGAGAGTCATTGACAAGACCCTTAGACTTCTCAGCGTAGTAATCACCAATGTTCTTCCCAGGGTTCCCACTGTGACGCTGTCTGATGATGTCCTCTCCTTTCTCGTACACACAGCTGGCCAAGTCCTCATTGACTCTGTGTCCCCTGCTGTGAAACATGAGCTCTGTGCCTTCCTCTGTCACTACATCCCCCAGCAGGCCCTGCTGTTTCAGCAGGCAGTATGCTGGGTTCTTCTCCGAAGCACCGTGGATCCACTGAGCTCCTGTATCCACCCAAGAGTTGCCTATAGTGAACAGAACAGAACGGAACAGAGTTGGATGACAGAACAGAATCAGACAACAGAACTACACCTCAAAACAACAAATCAGAATAGAAACAAATGGAATTTTAGAGACAACTGAGGACCACAGTTAGACCACAGAGGTCAATTAAGGTCAATTAAGGGCCACAATAAGCCAGAGATAGAAATCCCCTCTTTAAAAAAAGGTTTGAAAGAGCTTGCAATATTTTCATTGTAAGCTAGAACTCAGGATGTGAATTAAGGCTATCATGTGACATAATTTTCTGCTAACAGGAATTGAAGTACAGAAGTGAAACCTCAAATTGCATGCTATTGTGTAAAGGAAAGAATATTTATTGAAATGATCATCTCTGATTTAAGTTTTTCATATAAATTAACTCCCTTTGCATTATTTATTTATTTATTCTTTTTTTAAGGATGGTGCACTGACCAGAGAGCCCTTTAAATTTCGTTGTACCTTTGACAATGACAGTGAAGACATATTCTACTTTATTCTATTCTATTAGGCTACGGTAAACATACCCTATTGGGCAACAGGCAAGCATAGCAGAAAGGTTTCCATAATCCACAGGTTACTTACCAAAACATGCTTTAGCTATTCTCCCTCCAGCTTTTCCAGATGCCTCAATTATTGTAACATCTTTGAATCCCAGACTTTTCAGTTTGGTAGCTGCACCTATTCCAGCAAGTCCGGCACCAAGCACTACAATTTTAGGAACTGCCTCCATCACTGTAAATCAATAAAAGTATACGTTACTATAACAAGACAAATATAAAAAATAAAATTCTTTTCTGGAAATAGACCAGTAGTAACACTTGGGCAGTAGCACTGACTGTCTGTCATACCTGAATAACTGATAAGCTAGGCTACACTGTCTTTTAAATGATCCTGAAGTCCCTAAAAAAGAAAGAAGATCGCAAATTACGCAGCCTACGCCCGGCGGTACAATCTGAACACTTCCTGCTGAAACAGAAAACGCGTGAACTACGCGCAAGTTCAGTCTCCGCCCTCCACGAAATTTGTGTTTGGTGAAAAAAGATAGATAGACTAACCAATACAATGCCACAATATAAATAAACTTACTTAACTAAAATGTAGACAGATATACAGTCATTTTTATGGCAACACTACAAGACACGTCTCAAGTCCAGGACATCCCATAGTGTTTATCCTGGTTTGACCACAAGGTGGCAGATATTGCACTCTTCTTTGTTAGCAGGCCGTGTGTGTGCGCGCGCGTATGTGTCTAACATACACAACACCATTTATGTTGACTGTGGCCCAACATAGTTGAACGACATGTAATATTTTATTTACATTTATGTAATGTTCAATGTACAAGGGTCTTGCAACCAAGCTGATTTTACAGTGCAAAGTAGCCTATGCATTTGCGCTAAACTGTAGGCCAACTGTGATGTTAATGATGGTTTGTAAAATTAGATTGTAACTTCTGAAGTGCTATACCACACAGATTGCTTTTAGGGTAATGATTCTTTTACAATTACTTAATAAAATACATTGCAAGCCGATAAAATGCTGAAACAGCTGTGATCTCTGCCAAGATCTGAACTGATATAACATCATATAGCACAGATGCCTGTGCAGACCATCACCTCAATAAATTGGACATTTTTTGTGTATAATATTTTAAAACTGTAAAGGTAAATTAAAGTTGGCTGGCTACTGCACTGTGAATAAAATATCTGCTAACTCTTGATCTGGCTAGGAATTGGAATTGGCACATTTCCTGCCCAAATTAAAGGAGAAATCTGGTGTGAATCAATCCATAGCCCAAGTGATGTCAGTCGTAAAACAACAACAAAAAAAAACATTTGATACAACATGAAATGAACAGGCAGCTAACTCTGACTAAATGGGGAACACAAACTCACTTTCAGTTTAATTTTTCCATTCCCCGTTCACTTAATGCTAGCTGCCGTTTGCTCTTTGGTCTATGTTGTATCAAATTTTCTCATTCTATTTCCTAGAGACAGCTCTTGGTGACCTCCAACAACAGGGCTATAGATTGAATCACATTTCTCATTTAACTGTTGCCATGGGTTATTTCTTAGTTCCTAAAGAACCAATAATCCTGTTTTATATAATTAGGCCTACATGTTCAAGATGTTTCCCAAGATATTTATATTTACACATTTTGCAGACACTATTCAAATCAAGTTACATTTGTCAACTATCAATTAGTTCAGGGCCAGGGTTAAGTGCCTTGCTCAAGGGCACAAGAGTGGCAAACAGGATTTGAACCCACAATTTCCACATTTCCATTATTAGCTTGCTAGCCAGGTTCCTTAACCGCTGCACTACCACCACCCTGACCTGAAACATCTTAGTTAGTTGAGATGGACAATGCTTGTGTTTTATGGAGCCTATTGTAACACATGGGAACAGTGTAAGATATAAAATAGCTTATTTTTGTCTCATCAGCTCTTACTCATTTATTATGCATTTGTTTGCTTGGAATAAGAGAGAATAGATGACTGTTATCTATGTTCCCAAAGGAGACTTGATACAGTGTTGGCCTGTCAGCACCCAATTGGTCAGTAAAGCCAAAGCTTCAACACATGCCGCTGAGGGCAATGGAAAAACAGGCCAGTTGCATTCATCTCTCTAGCACTTCTCTTGCTTTGTTCCAGCACGCCTGCTAAATCAATGACCTTATTGTGACATTAATTTATCATCAGTCTAATTTATCATTTTTTCTCTCTTATTGTGTGTGTGTGTTCTCCTGTTTCCAAAGAGCTCATATCACCCCCCTCCCCCCCCACACACACCCTTCAAAGCAGGCGAGGCTTAGCAGCAGTCAGCTGAGGGGGCAGGTGAGCAAGGTGATAAATGATGTCTGGACAAGAGAACAGAGAGGCGCTTCCCTTCTACACCACAGATGGCAGAAGAATACACACAGAGACCACGCCCCTCACTCCACACTGGGTCCCAGATTGGCCTCTCTATGTGTGAGGACTCAGGAAACAGACTGAGGTACAGGTTAATAGTTCTAGTAACTTTGATTGAGCTATAGGCTGTAGCATCTCCCCAGTTTCTTTTTTTATATCACAGGTTAGATTATACTTTAGTTTATTGTGCAAAGAGAGGAAGCAGACAAAAAAACAAACAAAATATCTATCTATCCGTCCGTCCGTCCGTCCGTCCATCCATCCATCCATCCATCCATCCATCCATCTATCTATCTATCTATCTATCTATCTATCTATCTATCTATCTATCTATCTATCTATCCATCCATCCATCCATCTATCTATAAATGACAGGGAATGTTTAGGAACAATTTTCATGGCACAGGTTGCATTCTTAGTCACTTTTAAAACTGTCAAAACTGAAGTCTTCTCGAAATAACACTTTTTAAAATGTTTCATGGTGAGTTCTGTTCTGTAATAATTTAACTTGACAATGACACCCTGTGAGGTGTTATTGGACACAACTCGCATTTGAGACGCATTTGAGAGATTGCTGCACAAAGATAAACAAACGTCATGTACCCACAGTTATGTTGGGGAAACAAAAAGTGTTTTGGTTATTTGCACTTATGACATGTTATGAATTTGTGTGTACCTATACAGCTCAACAGTATAATGCCAATGTTACTCCCAGTACAGTATAATGCCAATATTATGAAGTTATGGGTTTGATACCAAGTGAGAACACAGCGTATTTACAATCCTAGAGAAAAGTATGTGGTTTACAGACACAACGTAAGTAGTAAACCTCCTAAAAGAAGAGCCAATGACTTTGTTTTCACAGGGCAGTTATGCCATGGAGCCCTGTTATCATGAGATTTATCGTTAACTTTTTAACACTGAGCTAACTTCCCCAGGTTACTCACTGAACCTTGGTACTTTCAAGCACTGAATAGATCAAATTAAAGAGAACACAACTTTTTGTGTCATAGAGGAGATGAGGGTAAATGTTTGATGTGTGTCCTTAGATGTGTGTCCTACACAGGGCTTGAAACATCCTTCTCTCTGCACGTTATGAGGGCTGTTCCTCCAACACAATGTTTAACAAAATGTGCTTCTGACAATGCAGTATTTGTTGACAGTTTCTGCTGTGTGACAGACCTCATTGTGCTGTTGTGGGTGAGCTGCTTCCCTTGGATCTCCCCCGTGGGACGCCTGGTCTGCCTGCCTGCCTCTTTACTCTGATGGCCGACTGGGAGACACCCGCACCAAGCATGTCATCTGCTGCTCTCGCTCACATGACCCCCACCTCAGAGATGTAAATATTTGCAGCCTGTGCTACAGTATCACAGGCAGAAGAGTGTATTCCCATGCAGGGCTTGTCTGCTAACTCACTAATTATACACCATTGTGGCTTTCTGTCTCACACTGTGAGATGAATCAAAAGGGAAACCCGAGACATGCCTCATGTTCTCAACGAGGGGGAAAAACGACCATTATCCTCTGATAACAGGGTGCTCATCGCTCCCTGCGGAGTGCTTCTCTGAATCAGAAACATCATACAGATAAACACCCCGCTTTACTCTTCATCGCCCTCCGCCAGTCTCAACAAGGAGAACTGCATTTGATTACGCAACTAAATGTGAGATTTTCGCTGAAATCTTAGTGGACCAGTCCTCTAACAACAATTGCTCAGACACTTTATCAGCACAATTTTGTTCTGTTTTGTTATGGAATAAAATGATAATAGTTTAAAACACATTTGTTTGCACAGTGATGTTTCATCAAATAGGATAAATGACTTTCCTGCTTAGACATTATTTTTATATGGTGGTTGAGAATGATTATAAGGTCTGGCTATAAAGAATAAGGGAAATGATAAGGTTTGGTCAGAGCTACCCTGAAACAATGGTCAGGCACACACAGCTGAGTTTGCTTTGGCTTGCTGCCCTGGGTGAAGTCACTCCGTCTATGGGCTTCTGGTCTACTCCATAAATCAACTGCATGGCATCAAAAGAATAGAAAGTGTGGAGATAAGTACTATAATTAAAGATCTTCATATATGGCTCCTACAGTTTAACACTACTACCTCACTAAAGCAAGATGTTTCCAAAGCCTACTTCTTCGCCATAATTGTTACATTTCCAAAGTGCAAGTTTTTTTAAAGTAAATGTGCGCATTCAGATTCTCATTAAAGATGATACATGTTCCGTTTTCTTATACGATCGTTTATCAGAGAAAGAATGTGTTTAGAGTCAATAATTCGTTCACCTCTGTCATCATTTATTTACAAAAGACGTTAAACGAGCGGTTAACGTCCTGGTATCATCAAAAAGGTACAGAATCAAGGGATAGCAAAGAGTATCTTGCTGGAGGTGACCCCTGTCGTAAATATAAAAGTGTTTCTCAAAGCTTGTCCCCAGGGCAAGTCCGCGAGAGCTGGAATGGAATGTCTAATCGCTTACATCGCCTTGACGCACACGCGCTCCAGTGAAAGCATGAGCCAGCGGGTTGCGTTTAACAGCAGCATCAGCTCAAACCTCCGTAACGTACGGATGCGCTCACACCACGGGATGCGGTGATCTGCCGGCTCTGTCTTATCATCCAAACTGGACCGGGAGGGAGAGAGGCAGGTCCAGTGCAAAACTAGTCAAATCCCCGGTTTGCCACGCCGGGATTGGGATAACTTCTTCACCTGCACCTTCAAAACCGCTCGAGGTAGGCTGAGTCATTTTCTGTGGAGTGATATCCGTACTTGTATTTGACGGGCGTGGGTTGCAGTGTGTATCGTCCCGGTAATTAAAACTTTAATGAAGTAGCAAGTAGCATACTTTAGTCGTTGTTTGGCAATGACATGCAACACAGAAACACAACAGTTAAAGAAAAGGCTTCAGAAGTATCCTAGGGAACACCTGCGAGTTCTGATCTGAGTTATTTACAGCAGGGATGTGTAAGCACATGCATGTCTTCAATGCATGTCTTCAAAATGTCCAAAGAGCATCAACGTGAGATCTGGACAATCCTACTTTGTTGTTGAACTCTGGGTACATCATTATTCTGAACAAACCTATGTTGCCTACTGTTCTTTGCTAGTTTGGTTTCTGATATAGTCACATTGTGCTGAGTTTTAAATGGCTGATGACATTCATTAGGCGTAATGCTGTATAATGTGTGTGTATGGGAAACCAGTGCCTGCCGGAGTGCTTTGACGCATAAGAAAAACATTGCGGGTTTCTCTCATGTACTCTCACAGGTTCAATCATGCAGCGTATGAAGGGACGATTTTCACTTTCCCCTGACCCTCGAGGACAACTTCTCTTTGGAGGGTCAGTTGTTCCCCCCTCACCCACCCCTCCACTTCCCTCACACAGATTTGCGCGCTCACGCTCAGCCTCACTGAGCTTGCCTTGCACACACAGACGGGTGAAAAAAATCACATCGTTTATCCTCCAGGGCACATGAATGTGAGGTTAGACGGGGTGTTGGTACCTCTGTTGTAATCTCAGGGCAGCAGAGAGAAAAGCCCTCTGGCGAGTTTCAGGCGTCAGTGGTTCACCATGTGAGCTTTTCACGAGGCGATGGGTGCCTATAGTCCCACACAGGCCGATGAAGGTAGATTTTCCCAAGAGTGGAGAACGCACAGACATTCTGTTACAGTTCTAGTATAGAATTGGGAAGAGTATGGAAGATGTTCAGAATGCAGTATACTTATCCTTGAGCATGATTCCGTACCACAGATTCATATACATTCCAGTATGATGTTATAGGTTGTTAAGACATCTTAAATACAGTTGAAAGGCAAATGTGGAGACTTGTCATTTGTTTAAAATGGAAAATGTGCCTTGTCATTGTCCATAGTAAATATCTATTTAAATCAGAATTGCTGCAGAGGACTGAGTGAAAAGACTATTCTTTTAGCAGCGTCTAAATTCAATTTGAGTTATTGATAGTAGTGCACCAGTTGTTTAGGCCAAACCAATATATAGCACTGGCACTGGTGATGCTGTGGGCTACTCTGTGTCCTTCCAGTGACTGCAGCTTTGCACCATCAGCATCTCTTTGCTCCTGGTTGTTACCTTAAGCCCCTGTTTGGATTTTTCATCTCCTTAAGTGAGACATGCAAGGTGATGATCAAGGAGGAATCCAAATTAGAGGTTATGCTTTCACTTTTAGCCTCCTATGAAAAGCTACATTTAACACAACCTTCCACTGTTCACTTGACACATTAAAAAGCGTCAATCTCTAATGTTCTATTCAGTCAGTTCTAAACACATGCAAAGAGTCCTTACGACACAGTGTTTGATATAAGCATGCAGGCTTTCTTTGTTGGTGAATCATTATTCCCTAAAAGTTTACAGTGTTCAAGTGCTTGTCAGCCTGAGTCCTGCATTCTTTGGGATGTCTCAATCAGGAACTTTCTGTGCTGAAACTTTGGCCTCCTGACCCTCCCGCACAACGCTCCCAACAGATTTTTCTTCTCTTCCCTCTTATTTGGCATTGGATGCTGGGAGTTGATGTAAGGACTTGTTTGTAGTAGGCCTAAGTCCCTTGCAGCTCAGCAAGTCATGTACATTGTAGAGTCTGCACAAATGGTGTTGTCCTCTAGAAGGACAGTGGTTTATGTTCAAATAAAATGTCATGAAATTGCTTGCGCCATGATTTCCAAAAAGATACTTTACTGATGGAAACCCACTCAAAGACTAGCACAGAAGAGCCAAGGAGTTCAGGAGTTCAGTTAGAGAGTCATTTGGCCCTTTGGTCATCATTGTTGACCAGAGGGAGCTTATTCCCAAAGTTTTGATATTGAGTTTCGGAGCTTTCCTGTTTTGAGAAGGAGACGGAGCCTGTTCTCATGCAGGTCAGAGAAGGCAAACAAAATGTCAGTGTTTGGACTTCCTGTGCACAAGTGTCTGCCCCAGATTAAACCGATCCATTTGCTTGGATAATGGGACACAGTATCGCCAAGGATGACTTTCTTTAATCATGGGGGGACACGTTCAAGCGAGTGGTGCTTGTGAACGATAACAAATAAATGTTTCATACTTTTATAGGCAACAATGGGAAATAAACCAAACAAATAAGGACAGCTGCGCCCCTCTGTACTTGGAGAGGCTGTGTTTGAAAACCATGAGGGGAACTCAACACAATTAGCTTAGGAGTGAATAAACAGAGCAGTGTGTCAGGGAGGTGCGGCAAACACGAGTCTCCAGTCGACCAGGGAGGCCCCTCAGTGGTGTTTACTGCACTCTAAACAGCTGCTCCTCTAACACTATCTTCTGAGCGTGAGCCAGGCCTAGCTGAGACGTCTGGAGAGAGTATAGTTAGCATCCTCCACCCTTAGCACCAAGCACCAACTATGCCTGGCATTCAGTGAATCAGAGCCCTGGAGGGCAGGCAGGGAGGCAGGCCAGGGAGGGGAGGATGTTTAACTCCTCTGCCGGATTGCACAAGCCGGGGAGCTGCACGACGGTGCCATGCTGTTCAGTGCAGAGAGAGAGATTGCAAAGAAGTCAGGTCAGTCTTGAGTAATGCACGTCTGGTTTTCTGTTTTCGCGTTTTTTTTTGTCATTTGAGATGTAGCCAATAAAGTCTGATTTAACTGGTCTTTAGCTTTTAGTCAATAGACCAATGAAAGGGGATGACGCCCGATGACTGAGCTCTAATCAGGTGACTCTGACAACCCTTCCACCAAGTTAGGTTCATCAATAACCAGCCTGGTCCTTAACATTGCAGTCCAAGGACTGATACATTGCTAGTGTATAAATATACTCATGAAAACAAATGACACATTTTATGACATGTGACAGTTTTTACACTCAGAGATCCATTCATGTTACAGTAAATAATGTTGCTCATACATCATTCATTCAGTGGAGTAACTATTCCTACAGACAGACAGACACACACACACACAACACACACACACACACACACACACACAGAATGTGCCTGTCCATGCAGTGTACACACCACATACAGTACACACATATATACATCCAGACGCAGACACAGACGCACGCAAGCACAAACACACACACACACACACACACACACACACACACACACACACACACACACACACACACTTGGTGAGTTTCCCCTCATCTGTTCCGCTCATTAGCACCAGAAGCATTTGTGTGCCACTCCAGACCTCCCACACACTCAGACACACACACACATACATAAACACACACGTACACACACGTACACACACACACACACACACACGCACACACACAAACAGCAGAGATCTGCTCACCAGTTTGGAACAATGACATCACTGTACGGGCACATTCTTTAGTGGAGCACTGTTGGTCTCATGGGTTCTGTTTGGGACCATCTCCTATTTCCTCACAGTGGTATTCTGGGACATTCTGGAGCATTCTGGGATGTTTCCTCTGAGCTCCCTCACTGATCTAAAGCTACCAAACTGTGTTAATGTGAGATGTTGCCTAAACTCCTCAACTTGCAAGCTCCAGTTTTATTTCACTGACTGTGTTTCTGCTGAAGGTGCGCCACACACTTGCACAGCTGATTGTGTGAGTGTCACCAAAGTTTCACGCTCTGACGGGGGCACTCCTTTGTGTCAGGATGGACTGGCTTTGTCTGTTTTGTGCTGGATGAACTGGTGGCCATGTTGCTCCAACTGAAAGCTGGCTGCATGGGAAAGGTGTTTCCCACTGTCCCCACACAAGAGCACACTAGCAGGCAGCCTTCAGTATGTGGCTGTAAATGACTGCAGCTGTGGGATGTTGAATGCTCTCTCTCTCTCTGTCTCTCTCTCTCTCTCTCTCTTTCTGACTCTCTCGTACTCTCGCTCTCTCTGTCTCTCTCTCAGTCTCACTCTCTCTCTGTCTCTCTCTGTCTCTCTCTTGCTCTCTTTCTCACACACACACACTCTCTCTCTCTCTCCCTCTCACTCTCTCTGTCTCTCTCTCTCAGTCTCACTCTCTCTCTCTCTCTCTCTCTCTGTCTCTCTCTTGCTCTCTCTCTCACACACACACACTCACTCTCTCTCTCCCTCTCACTTTCTCTGTCTCTCTCACTCTCTCTCTTTATAGCCCTGGTTCTTTCTCTCTCTCCATCTCTCTCTCTGTATCTCCATCTCTTTCTGTATCTTCAACTCTTTCTCTCTCTCTCTGTAACTCTTCTTTTCACTCTCTCTGTAACTCTCTTGTTCGCTCTCTCTTTCTTTCAGTCTCTCTGTAACCCTGGTTCTCTCTCTATCTCTCTCTTTCTCTGTATCTCTCTCTCTCTGCATGCCCCCTTCATGTGGCTTTACAGGGTGAGAGAGAGAGAGGGGAGAGGGGTGAAAGAGTTCTAGAGGTGGTCGGGAGCGAGGCAAAGCAATCAGTTGTGTTGACGTCACGGTTTTTGATTGGAGTTGCTGGAAGAGAAATAGTTTCATCAGGATGGAAATTACACACAGATGAGGTTAGTCATGTGCTGATGGCAGCCTGTCCATTAGAAACACACACAACCTGTAAGTACAGGACTCAGTGCACCAGATTTGGTCTAGAGGGCCATACAAGATCAGGGCAGAATCTGAACATGAAACTGGATATCTGCCCTGGCACTGGTATGTGTGGAAGCCAGCTGCTCGTTGGGAAGGTAACTTGAGAAAGTCACACGAATACTTTTAAAAATGCTTTTAAACCTTTAATCACATAATTGATGCATAAGATCTGATCCTGTCAGGCTATTCAACAGTCAGAAAACTCCCGCTGTGTGGCTGGATTCTGGAACTCATCTGAACCTGTTCCTGCCCAGCTTCTGATCCAATTGAGATATGATGAACCTGAGCTGGGCCTTATCTGGGGTGAGTCTTCACCACGGGTATAAGGACTAGTCAGGACTCGTTGATAGTATTGTCCTATAATAGAATTAGTATGACACATTCATTTTTGGAGGGTGCCCAAGATTATATACTTTCAAAGGCTTCTGGGCTCAAGTACTCAGGGCAAATATGTCATAATGAAACCTCAAGGCACATACCCCTCATGCCCAAGGAGTCTGTGAGACCAGTTAGTCCTTCTTTATGGGACTCTTCCAAACCCCAGCTCAAAGCCACACGAGGGAGAGACAGGAAGCCGGCTTCTGTATTGGCCCAAACAGGAAGTGCAGGGCCGTGTGGTGAAGAGGTTTATGCGTGCATCTGCTCAGGGGGACTGTGTGTGTGTGTGTGTGTGTGTGTGTTTGTGTGTGTGTGTGTGTCTGTGTCTGAGTGTGTGTATGTATGTGTGTATTTGTGTTGGGGGGGTATTATCTCCAAGCCAACAGCCCACAACAATCAGTTCCTGTTTCACTATAATGTCCAATTCATAGCCTCACAGTCTGTTGCGCAGATCTCCTGCAGCTTGTTCACATATGTGTGGTTTCACCAGAGTGCACAGAACTATTTCTGTAATGCACCCCTCCCTGTGAACTTATGGTTTGCCCGTGAGAGGCCCATGTTTCCATTACTAAGACCCCTTGCTCACACCGCTGCTCTCTCTGTTCACCTTTGGTGAACCCAGAGAATGAACAGAGCAACAGTCCAGAGTACGAAACCCCTTAGATTGGGCCTCTGCTGGTCTCTGAGGATCTTTCAGAGGACGCAGACACAGCCCAGTGTGGTTTCATGGAGATGACGGGAGAGATGGAGGGAAATAGGCAGTGATGGAAAATGCTGATACATATTGAGCTTGGTCAGGATGCTGTTCACTTGCGGTGTAGTCAGTCAGGGAGAGTGAAAATGGGGGTGTCATGTGGAGGGGGGGGGGGACCCCTCGGGGACTTGTGGCATCATGTACCCTTAATGTGATTGCAGAGCTGATGAAGCGCCATCATAGTGCACCCATCCTGCATGTGGCTCTTAAGGGGATTAGATCACAGTGAAACACACGCACACATACGCAGATATGCTGACACATACACATACACACACATACTCACACACACAGATACACACATACACATACACACACACACACACACACACACACAGATACACACATACACATACACACACACACACACACAAACAGATACTGCACCCACACACAGATACACAAACACACACACACACACACACACACATATACACACAGACACACACATACAGTACACATGTACGCACTCATCTAAGAGTCCATCAGAGCATCATACCTTATCAGTCTCATCTTGGGCCAACCTCAGCATCCCTGGATGGGAGTCTGTGCATATAACCTCTCCCATCACTCAAACTCTCCATTCTATCTATGGATCTCATCTGGCTTTGTCCCTCATGATGGGTCAGGTGAATTACAAGACAAGATCACTTCAACCTTGGACTAATGCTATTGAAAGATCGGTGTAATCTAAAACACTGCAGTCCATTTCTGCCATGCCCTTGGACTTATTGTAGATCATATATGATTGTAATTAGGAGGGCATGTAATGCATCTTCTTAGAGCAGGCCTTTGGCATTCTTTTAATTAAACCTGCGCTTATGTAATACCATCCTATACTGTATACTTTATCATAATTCAGATTATCAATCTCTCTGTATTACTCTTAACATCTGCTTAGTACCTTCGGTTCTCTCCGCTACATGTATACTCATTTAGAGTTATTGAAAAGTTCTGGTCTAGAACTATCAAACTGACTAGTGTGATTTAAGTATAGTAAACGTAGTATGCACAGTAATACACTAAGAATATACTATTTATAATAATAATAATAATAAAATAATAATACATTATATTTAATAATAAATCTTCCTTCTTCTTTTTGTTCTTCATCTTCTTCTTATAGCCTAGAAGTTGTTGCCATTAGTGACACTAATGGCTAATTACTGAAGTAGTCGTTTGATATCAATGAAGAAACCACATTATAGCCAATGTGTATAATCTGTATGTACTCACAACCCATAACAGTCTTGCGATTAAATCACAATACATTTATACTTACACTCCAGTGAAACAGAAGAAAAAGGAGACTTAACAAAAGCTGAGGTCATTGTTTTTATCCAGTCCATGGTGGTCAAGTGGTTTAGGTCATCTGATCCTGTTTTGCCCCCCTCCACCTTTTCAATTAACTGACCCATTTCCACTCTTTGGGCCACCCATGCACTGCTGGTCAATAGGAGGGATCAGGAGGGATGACGGCATCTTTAATCAGGCCTCCTTTCAGGGCCTCCTAATAAATAGGCTCATCAATATCCAAGAGTTCCACCAGTGAGCGGAGTCGAAGTGTGTCGTAAAATTATATCACTTGCTGGGACTACTTAGGAATCTCAGACTTTGCCAAGTTCAACTTTCCACATTTTCTCTGTGCGACAAATACTTAGCCCAACAGGCTCTTGGCCACACTTTACACCGTATCATAAAGCTTTTTCTGCTCTGGTGGTTTACTATCTCCCCCCACTACTGTTTACCATCTTTCTACCCCTCAGTAGAGTGAATGGCAAGCCATTTGCTTTTTTTTTTTTAATACATTTTTTTCTACGTTTAATGGTGTGCTATGATTTTGTCTGCCAAAATTATAAACAGTATTAAGAAGCACTGCATGATTTTAAAGGCGCAGATAAAGAGATAAAGCATCTTTCAACGATTAAATATTGCATTGCTCTTTTTGTATCTCTCCTTGGCGTGCTTTAGAAGTGCACAGTGTCATCGTATCAAGTTCTTTTTTACCAACCCAAAGTTAAACATTATGCATAATACAGTTTGACTCATGAGAACCAAAAGGTCTGTAAATCAGGGGAACTTATGGATGGTACGGTTCTTCTTTCCGTGGTCAGGTCCTTGCAAACAGAAGATATTTCCATGTTATTTAGGGTGTGAAAAAACAGTTGTTTTCAACATGTGGTCATAGCAGTGACTGACTGACATTCATGACAGGGCTTGTACCTCCCACCCTGCCCGACTCCACCCCATCCCACCTCACCCCCATGGGATGATAGTTACCCCCCTTCCCTTATTGCCCCAGCCCTGGGGATCAGGTCCTTCACACAGACAAGCACACACTCAGAGCACAGCTGGGGCAGCAGCTACATCTTTACTGCCATATTGTTCTGTGGTGTCTCTACGACCCTCTTCCAGCGCCTGCCTTGTCTCTTTTATAGACTATTGTTTGGGGATATATCACAGAGGCTCACGACAGCAGGAGGAGAGGAGAGGACAAAAGAGAAGAGGGGAGAGGAAAAGAGACGAGGGGAGGAGGAGAGGGGAGGGGAGGAGTGGAGGGGAGAGGAGAGAAGGGGAATCCTGTCATAGCCTGCCTTGGTCTCTGTCGGGTAGTGTAATTCACGCATGCTTTAGAATAATTACCCTGCTGCTGCTGTATGTGCAAAGACCAGTGAGGTTGTCCAAGGGGGACACCTAATTATTTATACTGATGAGATTGAGACGGGTCGTTTGGGGGACCTGATTCCAAGTCACCCCATCAGTCATCAGATGCTTAGCCTTAATTAGCTAATTATTGACCAAGGTTAATACATTGATTTAGCTAAATATCTTCAGTTGTGAGGTCAGTACATGGGTTGGAAATGGGAATGCAGTTTTTTTCAACTCATTACATCAACATTCATGATTATAAGGGCGGTGCTAGCGTAGCGGTTAAGGTACCTGGCTAGCATGCTAATAGTCTGGAAATTAAGGTACGAATCCCGGTTGCCCCGGTTGTGCCCTTGAACACGGCAACTAACCCCAAGTTGCTCTAGTTGAGACTGGCCCTGAACTAATTGATAGTTGACAAATGTAAGTCGCTTTGGATAAAAGCATCTGCTAAATGCATAAATGTAAGGTAGCGTTTAATAAACCGGGTTAATACATGGGCGTGATTGATTATTTTTTTCCAGCTGTCCAGCAGTTTATACATAGTGCAGCTTATTCAGGAAATTACTGCAGTTGAACTCATATCACTCTCCTCTTTCTCTCATATCTCTTCTGCATATTCTGTGTGATTCAGTCCTATGGCAATTCGATTTTGGATATTAGGAGTGATAAAAATAATAATAATAATAATAAAAAGAAAAATGTATATATATATATATATATATAATATTATATATTGATATAATATATATATATATAGGTACAATTTTTTAATTGGTTTTAATTGTTTTTTAATTGGACAATTGTCATACAATTGTCAGACATCCTAGTGGATTACTGAGCGTGTGCACATCTCCAAGTTTCAGGGCACTCTCAGGTCTAGCACCCCGGGGGACACGCTCACTCGTGTGGTTAGCGTGATGTAGGCACCTTTGCTGACATTAGGTGCCCCTGATGAAGCACTTCTGTCTATAGTGAGACGGCCTTTGGCACTGCTTCCTGTCTGGCACTGGTGGGCCAATCACAGAAATTAGGTTTTCTCAGGACCTGGTCAAACCACTGCCAAGTGAGTAGAGGAAGACCCATATAAGGACATGTAAGATAGTATTCAGCTCTGTATGACTCTTATTGGCTTTATTTCAGCTCCAAGATCGTGTCATTTTTGCTGTATGTATTTATCATGTTTGTTTTTATGTATTGTTATTCATCAAATATTTAACACTGTGTACAACAATCAATCACAAATCATTCTCAATGATGTAGGGCCACGTGTCATACTGTGCTTTTAGCAGGGAACTAGATTACTGGATCGCTGATCCTGTCATAGAGAGTGTGACTTTAGAAATAACACATTCCTTACACAGGGCATTGCAAACAAACACAAACCCCAAAATATGCTCTGCATTTAGCCTCCACCCTCTTCAGGAATGGCCAATTAAAATGACTCTAATCCTGTTTAGAGAAGGCAGTTCCTCAGATCTGATCTCAGGCCTGTATGACTCAGGTGTCATGCATCATTCAAATGTCACGGCTGTGAATGAGCAGCAAATATAACTATGCCAAGTCATCCCAGCACCAATGCTCCGAGCCTTAGGCTGTGTTTGGGGGTTTATACATGAATGTGTTTCCCAGCAGTAGGCCATAGGGAAACCCCAACCAGGATTTAGGAGAGTCAAAAACATGTCAGGTAGTGTAGCTTTCAATTGTTCAAGTGTTTTTATTGTCAAGAGCAGGATTAGACAAGTTTATAGCAATCTATAAGGAATCGTTTATTTAAACAGACTTCTTTAGCCTAAAGTCCCCATCCAACCTTCCACCCAAACCCCCTCTAATCCATCCCTCATTATTCCCTGGCAGGTAATTTAGACCTTCTATTTTTCTGTTTTAGACCTTTGAAGCTCAGATTTCTCAAGGGTTCAGGGCAGGGCAAGTTTATCAATATCGTTTGATTCATAAAGCTGATTCATGAATCCAAAGTGCTTTACAAATAAGCAGATAAAAGAACATTTCACAGCACTCCTTAGGACAACCTCACAACCTCAGGACTTTCCACACATGTTTCTTCTCTCCTCACAGGTTGGAGAGAAGCCTGAGGATCTCAGTTTAAAAGAGAAAAAAAGATTGTTGATTAGTAAAGCAGTCATTTATATGGGAATCAGTTGTGCATTTAAACTGATTCCTTCATCCCAAAATTTACCCACCCTTTCACATACAATTATACCCATTTTATACACTGAATACTGACTGAGATATCCCTTGCTTTGTTTTTTCCCTCTTCTGGGGAAAACCAGAAGTCTCCACATCTGTCTCATCTGGCCCTGTTTCTTTTCTCCTGACAGGAAAGAGAAGCATCTGGACTGCCTGGACACCTTCCACCCTCTCCAGCTGAGGAGAGGAGAGCACTGGACCATGAAGCACCTGCCAATCTCTCGCTGGCTGAGCCAGCTGGGTTTGCCGCAGTACTGCAGGCTCTTTGACGAAGAGTACGACGGTGTGGAGGTAAGAACGGCTCTCTGTCCGATGACTCAGCCACAATTACTCACCACTTGTCACAGAATATGAATCTCACTGTGGAAACGGCAAAACACCACAACAAAACGCTATCAGACATATCAAGAAAAACAAAACATGAAATGATCCTAGAAGCAACAGAAGAAAACAGTATTAGAGAAATCGTTGCAAAACAACATTTAGTAGTGCAAACGCCAAGCAGCAATATTTTGTCTCGTATTAGAGAGAGCCCAGCAAAACAGTCATGAATTCTGTATTTTTGACAAGTAGAGCCATCATATTGACTTATCGTGTGGGCAGATGGTGATTGTTGACATATTTCTTGAGCATAGTAATATTTTCTTAAAGAGAGTGAGAGTGAGAATCACAAATTCCTTTCATTTTGGAAACCTGTGGAAAATCCATCATTTGAGCAAAAATATCTCTGCTCTAGTAGCCAGTGTGTGTGTGGTAGCCAGATGAATAGTTTTGTGTGTCTGACTGTGAGCTCCTGGGCCACGAGAGCAAAACCTCCTGGCTGCTGCAGAGACAGATCTTCTCCAGGAGAGATGTTTTTAACCTTGCCGAGGAGCGAGTGAGCGCTGTGCTGCGGAGCGTGGGGCACTATGTGAGGAATGTGTGTGTGTGTGTGTGTGTGGCCAGAGGGAGGCTCTGGCCACGGTGGTGTGGATCGCGTGTGAAGTCATGCCTGCTTGGATGATGGAGCTGCATGGAAGCTGTAAACAGTAGCAGTGACCCTACCTCTCCTCACTCCCTCTATCACTCTCTCTCTTTCTCTCTCTCTGTTTCTCTTTCTGTCTTTCTCCCCCCCTTTTTCTGTCTATTTCTCTCTCTCTCTCTCTCTCTTGCTGTCTCTCTCCTCTGATCCTTGTGCTTTTCACTCAGTCTACTGTTATCACCTTCATTTCTCGCACTCACTCTATCTCTCTATCCATACCTTCGTTTTTTTTCTCTCTCTCTGACCCTGTCTTTCTGTCTTACTTTTTTTGGCAGACAATTTGAACCTTCTATTTGATTTAGACCTTTGAAGCTCAGATTTGTCTTTCTTTCTCTACACTTTTGCATTCTCTCACACATTTTTCTCTCACTGTGTTGCTGTCATCACTGTTCTCCTCTCTCATTCACTCTCTTCTCTCTGTCACACTTTCTCCTCTTCCCTCATTCTTGTTATCCCCACATACACACTTTCTCTCTCTCACTCTCACAATCTCTTCCTCTCTCTTCTCCTGCATTTACCACTGACAGGCCCCTCCATCCTCACCAAGACACATTAGTGTTGCATTATTCAGCTTCTAAACAGCAGATTGATGAGCCCACTTAGCACACACACACACACACATGCACACATGCATGTACACACACACACACACACACAAAATGCGCGCACACACACACACACACACACACAAATGCGCACACACACACACACACACACATGCACATGCATGCACACACACCCTCTCCCACACACACACATGCACATGCACCCACATACACCCTCTCTCTCTCACACACACACACACACAAACAGACCGTTGACCCCGCCTTATTCACAAATGGGAGGATGGCCCAGGATCAATCTCTTGACCCTCAGGTTCAACAAGATCACTTTGTCCCCTCCAGAGCACATGGCTCTCCACAGATAGGGCCTACATACGCATCGTGTTTAGGGTGCTGTGTGTGCCTTGTAAGCACTACAAAATCCACTGCTAAAATCCTCTCCCACACACAATTAAACTCAAAATATGAGGGACAGAGGTTTTTGTTTTCCATCATGGGGGCTGTAGCCACACTGTGATGAGCCCATGAGGGGCTGTGAAGACTGGGTGAGAAGTAAAGCATGTACAGTAACTTGCTGGATTGGTTCATGAGGGAAACTAGCCTCAGGCAAGAGTATGCAGCCTCCACTCCTGCTGTGTCTGAGTCATACTGCGTGTTCGTGTTTGTGTCGTAGGAAGGTATGCTGTCTGCAGCAGCCCAGCCAAAATATGAGTACAAACAGTCTTTACCTGCTGAAACAACAAAACTCCAACTCCTGCCCACCTCTTAGGTGACTCAGACACATCCCTGCATCACTGCAAATACAAAGAAAATAAATTTAACCCTGATCAAGCTCTGATCTGGTCTTGATCTGATTTTGACCTAGCCTTGATCTGGCACAGGTTTAGTCTTGGTCTGGCCATAATTCTACTCTGGTCTGTCTCCTTGGTAGCTGTCATCTGTTTGCTATACCTGTCCCCCTGAGTCCCTCAAGACTCATCACACTCAAACTACTGAACCCTATACCTGTCCCCCTAAGTCCCTCATATTAAGGCTCATCACACTCAAACTACTGAACCCTATACCTGTCCCCCTGTGTCCCTCATATTAAGGCTCATCACACTCAAACTACACTGAACTCTATACCTCCATAAACAGGCCCAGTTGTCTGCATCAGCATTTTACAGTGCAGGTGGCACGTCCGGTATCCCAGAAGGCCACTGGCTATGACATACCCTTCCTTAGTTGGCAAAGGCCCACTTGTCTCATAGGCCAAGGTCAGTTGCTCAGGAGAGGCTGGTTGTTCTCTGCTCACCCTTACGTGTCTGTGGGATGGTGAATGCATGCTGCGGCCCAGGCCTAAAGTGGTTTTACTCGTTCCTCTCCGCTAATCACATCAGCAGACGGGAGTTAGTGTGTGTGTGTGTGTGTGTTTGTGTGTGTGTGTGTGTGTGTGTGTGTGTTTTTGTCTGACTGAAGGAGATATGAGGCTAATGAAACAGCCATTACTGGGCCATTACTACAGGAATCATGGGGGGGGGAATAATGGGTTTCCTGATGAAATGTTTTCCCCAGTGTGTGTGTGTGTATTTGCGTGATGTGTGCGCCTGTATAAGTGTGTGTATGTGTACAGGCTGTGTGTGCCAATTACTTAACGAGGTAAACTGTTCCCAGTAGATTAAAAAATTGGTGTTTTTCTTGAAAACCTTACAGGCGAGCGGTGTGAGGCAGAGCAAGTCAGACAGCTGATTTGATATGAGACATGAGGTGGGTTTTGCCCAAGTGTTGTCCTATGTGTCCCAGCAGTATTAATTCTCAGCGGACAAGGGTCCTCGCTCCAATGCGTGACAGACTGGTGGGAGTGATGCGCGTGGATGCATGGCTGCCTCCGCCTTTGCCCGATAAGAAATCTCTGTAATAAGGGTGTAGTAATGAGTCTTGCACACATCATCTCTTTGAAGACGCAGCACTTATTTTTTAACCCCCCTTGGGGCTCTTTCTGTTACACAGGCCTACATGCTTATGCAGGTCTCCCTCAAGTTTCTACAGCCATAAGTGAAAATAAATCATCTGTCTTTACCACACGGTGGGCTGGCAGAACCTGAGAGCAGACAACAGCCCCACCCTCACCAACCACATGTGTGGGTCTTCACAGAAACAACAATTCCCACCAGCAGCTTGTGCTCATATCAGCACAGGGCTTGGTTCTCCTGGGGGGGCAGTCAGGGTTGCTGTAGATCAGGGCTCTTTTAGTGGTGTCAGGTGATTCTCTGGTGGAGACGGGAATGAGGGCATCGCCATGGCAGCAATAGAGCTCCTCCTGCACCCTTGGCAACCAGAGGACAAAGCATGGTCAGGGTTAGACAGGGAGGGAGGCCAGATAGAGGACATACAGAGAGAGATTAAAGGAGAACTCTGGTGTGAATCAATCCATAGCCCTGGTGTTTGAACACACCAAGTGCTGTCGGTAGGAAAAAGAATGACAAAATTTGATACAGCATAGACTGAATAGCGAATTGGCAGCTCACACTAACCTAACAGGGCATGGAAACTCATTTTCAGTTTCATTTCATATGCCCCATTCAGTTAATGTTAGCTGATGGTTTCGCTATTCTGTCTATGTTGTATCAGACAGACACAGTACAGACAGCACACAGTGACCTGGAACAATAGGGCTATCGATTGATTCTCCCCGGATTCATTGATTCATCTCCTTTAGGAAAAAGAGAAAGATGAGAGAGAGTGGGTTGGGGGGGGGGGGACTTCACAGTGTGCCTATATCACTGTCATCGTACACTAGAGAACAGCAGCTAACGTTCCTCTGAAGGCACACAGGACAGGACACCCAGCTTCAGCTCAACCCTTCACGCCAACCTAAGGGCGCCGCTAGAAATGTTGGGCCCTATGACAGAAAATAATATTGGGCATCCCAAGCATTGATGATAATGTTAAAATATCCTCTGGGGCCCCCTGTTAGTGCCAGGCCCTTAGAATCATCCTAACTTCTCCCCCACCGGCAGTGCCCTGCACCAACCCAACACACACCCACGCACACATCCCGCCCCCACACACACACACACTTACGCACACACACACACACACACAGAGTAGCAGAGGAGCTGGAGCCAAAGGGAGAGAATGCAGAGGTGATGGGAGAGATCCAGCGTGTGATGCAGTGGGTTGGAAGAGTGTGGTGATAAGGCAGACAAAGAGATTAATGCAGCAGGGCCCCTCTGTCTCTTTGTCTGTGTCTTTAAAACAACCCCTGTGCACCTCATTGCCTCTCAGCATAACAACGGCAGAAGAAACAACACCGGCAAAGACTTCACACACACACACACACACACACACACACACACACACACACACACACACACACACACACACACACACACACACACACACTTACTGCACACTCACTCACACACACATACAGACATACGCACACACACACACACACACACACACACACAAACACACATCCACATCCACACACACACATACATGCACACACACAGGTGTCCCCTACAACAACACCAGCAAATACAACAACTCACACATGCAACAGCACTGACAAATGCTCTTTGGGAAGGGAATTTTGCCATGAAATGCAATTACATGCTACATGCTCTTAGGCATGAATTGTTAATGGTGGCCAACATGGCTATGAAGCAAAGCACGCCAAAAAAACTAAACAAAAAAAACAAACATGATGTGGCGTATCCATTAAAATCCATTAAAGATTTTAAACTGAGTATCAGAGTGCCTCAGATTGAACAATTTACAGAGAAAAAGCTATTGATAGAGCTATTGATAGAGGAAAGCCCATTTTTTGTCTCATTAAAAAAAAACTGCAATTGCTTAAGAGTACTTTGCTTTGCTTTTACTCAGTGTAGAAGCCATATATCTTTATTGAATATAGCGTACACAGCATGTTGTGATTGAGAAGTACATCTAAAGCACTCCCACTCTGTAGTCCATGAGTGTGTGTTTGTCTGGTCACAATCTCAGAGGCATGCAAGTGCGGAGTGTTGGACAGCAGAAAATAGCCCACGACCTACAATTTAGCTGTTTTGTCTCATAGAGAAACAATGAGTGCTGGAACGCGACAGAGAAACAAAGTGGTGTTTGCTCGACACCAAGAATGTATTGTTTAGGAAGCCGGGTGCAAGCGAGTAAGAGTGTGGGTTTTGAAGTGCGGTCAGCCTGTCGGTGCATAATAACAGACAGCGTGCCCCTTCCTTTTGGGAAAAGGGTGGAGAGTCTCAGATGCTTGTGCTTTACTTAGAGAGCTGGTCAGGTAGAGTGCACCAGTGGAGCCAGTCTGGCGTCTCCTCCTGTATATAGCAACTAACTGGGGAGTAGATCTGGCCCTCACCTGGTTCCTGTCTGGCCCTGATCTGGCTCTAATCTGACCCTGATTCGTCTCTGATCCAGCTCTGATCTTGTTCTGATCAGGCCCTGATCTGACACTGGTCTGGTCCTTATCTTGCACATTTCATAATGCCCATGCCAGTTTGAACCACTTCAGGATCATTAGTCTTGAATAACAGAGAGCACATACACTACAACGGCATGCCCTCTATCTGCTTCTTCAGGCAATGAGCCATGAACAATGAACCAGACTCTGGACTGGAGGCAAACTATGCTAACTGTGTCTTCTTTCACATAATATCTTGAAACAATCTCATGTCAGTCAAACAGTCTGCAGGCTTGTTAGAGATGGTAAACAAGTCTCCAGACCAGGTAGGCAGCAGTTGAGTAGCGGAAAGCCTCATAGGCAAAACACAAAAAGGAAATAAACAAAGATTATGAACTTCCAAAATGAAGATCCAGGCCAGATGAAAAACAAGTTAATTATCCACAGAGTTAATTAGCCATAAAAAAGCAACATGAGCCAGAAATAGACAATGTGGAAAAAGTAAATGTCAAGTAGGCACGCACAATGGCTAGACACTGACTTTACATTAGACAAACAAATACAGACAGTAAATAGCAAGAACCCCACACAAGACACAGACTAAGAACACATGAGTGGGCGAACACACAGGACTTAACAAGACTAAGCAAGCAAAAAACAAGAAACAGAACAAAACTCAGGTGAGGGGTGGAGGCAGGGATACAAGGAACATGAAGCACGTGTCAGGAGATAAACAACATCTCACAAGAGACAGAAACACACGGCAAAGCACACAGCACATAAAGTACCAACATGGCAGGAAGTAGAAAACAGGCAAAAAAACAGACCATAAACCCAGATCAAGTGATCTATGGTATTGTGATAGGATTACGTGTTAGAGTAAATGTGAATTTGGAGTGAATTTGAACCTGGAGTAGATTCAGTGTAGATCTACCGGGCCCAGGCTATTTAGATGTGGTATAATATCTGTGGGTCAGTTAAGCAAAGAGAGAGATAAGACAACAACTCCAAGGTCACTGGACTGTTTCCCCGAGAGCACACAAATTTATAACTGGTGTCCATTCAGATAAAAATGTCTCAATAAATATTTGTGACATGAAATCAAATTAAGTCTGGTGCATAGTCAACTCACTCACCTTATTTCGTCCCTGTCTGTCTTTCTTCCTCTCTCTCTCTCCCTTTCTTCCTCTCTCCCTCTCTCCCTGTTTCCCTCCTTCCCTCTCTCTCTCTCTCTCTCTCTCTCTCTCTCTCTTTCTCCTCTCCCTCTCTCCCTCCCTCCCTCTCTTCCAGGACCTGCTGCACCTGACAGAGCTGGACCTGCTGGAGTTGGGGGTCCATAACCATGTCCACCGTGTCCACATCCTGTCCAGCATCCAGCTCCTGCAGGAGAGAGAGAGGAGGAGAGGTCAGTGTCTAGCCACAAACACTCTCATAATGAGAATTAGAAATGCTTGCTGGGATTCTATCTATTTTTCTGTAGTTTGTTTATTGTGTTTTCAAATGCAAATACAGAGACATAAGATACTGATATGTGGTATGTGGCTACGGCATATAGGAAGAGCAAGTCAAGAAACTGAATTTAGAAATGACACCACACACTGTTATGTGAAAACAACAACACACAGAACACCCCATCCACCCAAACATATAGTATGCATGACATATACTATGCGTGCAGACAATTTCTGGGATTATATAAATTACTGTATGAATGGGAACATATAAGGTCCTTACATTGTTCACAGGACTTTTCCATATAGTCTATAGGACTTTTCCATGTGGTCTGTCCTGTTGTTGGATGCACAGGAGCAGTGATAGGCTTGTTAAATTACAGACAGACTAATCCAGTCCTCCATGTAAACACCACTGACTTTTTAAGGAAGGGAAAAAGAGATCTGACTAAAGACTGAAAATGTGCACATCCACTGAACTGTGAGGGGAAGAGTCGGCACATGTAGTTGCATGCTTCCACTGAACAAACCGTGTTTTGGTCTAGATCTTTGTCAGGTGTGTCAGGTTCCACCTCCAACAGTTTCCGTGTCGGCTGTTGGCCGGTAGGCCTGCTGCCTTGCGGTGGGATCCTGGGCGCCTGAGGTGAAATGGGAAAGGCGCATGGGGAGAGCAAAGTAAACTCAGAGGCAGGTTGTGAATGGATGGGGTGCATCCACTCAGAAAGCATCTGTTGATTGACACATGGACTAATCCAGCCTCCTAGCCCCCTGGGTTTTACCCAAACATACACCACAGAGTGGGCCATCCGGTGTGTTTGTGTGTGTGTGTGTGTGTGTGTGTGTGTGTTAGTTTTCATACTTAAATACACACCAAAAAGAAGGTTGTCGAATCTCTATATGTGTGTGTGAGAGGAGAGAGAGAAAGAGAAAGAGAGAGCAAGAGAGAGAGAGATGTATGTACAACCACTGAGACCCAGACTCCATGCTTCAATTCCACCCAGCATGAGAGATGAGGTGAGACACAGAGAGAGAGAGAGCTACTGCTATGTTCACAAACACACCCTGCAGAGAAGGGGCCAGTACAAGAGAGAGAGAGAGAGACAGAGAGAGAGAGAGAGAGAAAAGAAATCTATCTGCTGTTTCCCTCCAAGAATCACATAACAGGGCTGTGAAAACAGGAGCAGCCTCTCTTATCTGTCCCATCAGACTGGCTGGGCTGCCGGCCGACTCCTGCCCTGCCTGGCTGGGCTGCCCTCACACCTCTCCCTTCCTCCAGCGCTCTGTCACTGAGGGCACAGCAGAGGAGCGCAGCAGAGGAGCGCAGCAGCGGCCTGGGGAATAACAGCACTCATCCTCAGTTTGCCTTGTGTTGAATACTATATAAGCTAGTGTTTATTGCTACACTAAATGGATGAATGAGCTAAATGAATGAATGAGCTAAATGAATGTGAAATATGGAAATGCATTTGTTATTCTTTCAATGAATGACGTGAATGAATGAAAGCTTCTGAAGGACCGCGTTTACATGCACGTCAGCACGATCATATTTACATTTAAACTTATATGTTGTGTTGCAGGATGACATTGTCACGCATTTGATAACTATGCACGTGCTCTTAATATTATTATTATTATTATTATTATTATTATTATATATGATAACATGCACGTCAGTGTCCTGGTTTGGAGTCTTTTGCCAGTTTTGATCATATTTACATTTACATGTTGTGTTCATGCATTTGATAACTACTGTGCTACAGCTTCTTGTAAGCAGTTATTTCATCCACACATGCAGGCAGTCACAGTGTTGGTTTTGGAGGCGTGTGTGACATTCTTTACAATTATCATTAAATTATTAATCATTAAAATCGTTCACTCCACTACACCTGTTTTTGGGTATTCCAGTCATCATAACAGGATTTCTCAAAACCAGGAAAAGGGATTACCTGGGTTACTCAAATCGGGATATGATGTAGAATTGCGTGTGCGAACACGAACTTGGAAAACCGGGAGCACGACCGGGAAACAAGTGCGTGTACTGTAAATGCATTCAGTGTAGTCGAACACTTTTCACTGTGCCCACACAGTTACCTCCTCATCAGTATGGGATCAGTATGGGGTAAGGTGACTAAGACATGCACTAAGTGCATGGGTGTTCTCCCACAAGAGCCTCCAGATGAAAGGTGCGTGTGTGGTGAGAAGTGCTTCTGTGACACTGGCTGAGGTGATTCAGTTGTTTTGTAAGCGTGTGGAGGATTGTGGTTGAGCAGCCTGCAAGAGATGAGCAGTCCTCTGGCTTTTGAATAGTTTTCCTTCTTAACGACTTTGAGGCCATATGCAGTCCTGTTGTGTTTTAGGGACAGCAAGTCATCTTAGCGCAGGCGTATCAGTCAGACTCCTTGGTCAGTGTGTGGGGCGAGAAATAGGACTGTTTTGTTTTGTTCTGAAGTGAGCTGGTGTTTTCATGTCATGATGTTGTTTGTTAGAGTGTGAAGGACTTTGGCTGAAATTGAGATGAGCCAGTTTCAGGCTGATATGATTTTCTCCTCCTCACTGACCACTCAGCCACAGTCCTGTGGTGTGTTTCTTAGGGACAGATCAGTCAGTATCCTGCTGGTGTGTTGCAGCATGGCCTGTATATGGGTGGTGTTGTGGGATGAGAGATGGCTGTGTCATTCTGGATTATGATGTACTGACTTACTTTGCCAACGTGTGAAGACGGCGGCTGACCCGACTGCCAGAGATGAGTTAAGCTCTGACTCAAGCTGATTCTGGTTGCTTAAGCACTGGTTGTGTTTTGGCTCTTCTCCTTATTGACCGCAGGGCTGCAGTTATGTGGTGTCCTATGGGGGGACCTCCACTGACAGGTTGGATATACAGTGATATACATTTTTAATATGTTGTTCATATATTAGTTTACTCTATATTATATAGTTATATAAATTTTGCCATTTTTACACCATACATGGACAGTTTTTCTCTTTGCTGAGGGCTAAGTAAATTCTGTTTTCTGTGCAAGTCAGTGAACAACAGTTTTTTTTTTTTTTATAGTTAGTATTTTTATTTGGCTACCACTAGTTCAGGCTCTGGTTTATTAGAGGTTCAGTGCCTGACTTTGACACATGTAAAACTGCACTGTTACATTAACTAACCAGTCAAGTAAGTTTTTGATTTTGTTTTTGCTGTTTTCATTGTAATGTACTTAAGAGGAAAACAAAGTACAGGTGTTTCTCAAGGTGCTCTTCTGAACTAGCCGATGTAACAGTGTTGTTCATCCTTGCCAGGAGGTCGGCAGCAAGTCATGATAGAGAGACAAAGCCCCTCGGTAGCCTTCAGGGATTAGTAGGATGATAAGACAACTATCATTGTCCACATCAGACTGCAAGGAACAACAGTGATGGGACACACACACTCTTTTACTGTAAACACTGAGGCTGTGTCATGCATGGACTTGCTTCTCATTATACCACACACACACACACACACACACACACACACACATCCATACACTTTCGTCCCCTTGCTCAACTCCAAATCTGTGTGCTTGCCCTCCTCTGTGTGTGTGTGTGTGTGTGTGTGTGTGTGTGTGTGTGTGTGTGTGTGTGTGTGTGTGTGTGTGTCTGTGTGTGTGTGTGGAGAGGGGTCGACTTGACACGTGGAAGTCCATCTGGTGATTACAGGTTTCTCGACTCAGCCACGGGCCTTGTGGACAGCCCTCTTCCCCTTTTGCATGTGTGGGTGTGTGTGTGTGTGTGTGTCTGTGCACATGTATATGTGGATGGCCCTCTCCCCCTCAGGCATTAGCCCACCGTATGTAATTAAGTCTTCAAGCCATGTAAGCTAAGCCCCAGGACAGATAGATTGCAGGCAGGCTGCTGCTTGTTTCACTAGTCTGACTCAGAGTGCCTCATTGCTAGCTGTGTAGCACTGCAGTCTGCACTGTGCAGGGCACCGCTAAGACCACCGCTGTCTGTTAGTAACAACAACATACACTTCAACACAGTGTTAACACACCCACATAAACAAATGTCTTTGGCATTTTTCCTTTCATCACAAAGATAAATCCTAAATTGGCTTGACAGTAAAATAAATGCAAGTTATCCCAATGCAATACTGTCATGCATCACTGCTACATACATACAGTATACTACAGCTAGGGCAGTTTTGGACCGTATGCAAGACCAGGAATTTTTTAACTGCGACCTCCCCATAGTTGCTGAGTTTTTGGTAACTTAGGCTAAAATCTTAAAATCTTGTTAATACGTGTTGATTTGTTTGCAAGGAACCAGCAGTGATCATTTTGGAATAGCCATGCTGACTGACAAGGTAATAAACACAGTTTAATGAGGCTCATCCATGAGTTGCTTTCAGTTTGTTTTTTTCGGTTAGGCACCAATGGCTAATCTTGAAAGTGTGTTTTTTTTCACCAAGAGACCATAGGGGTGTCAAGAGAGTCCCCATTCATCCTCTGAAGAGTCATTTAACCAATCACAATGACCACAAAGCTTGTACATGAACTTCATATTCAGTGTAGGTCTAGTGTAGGAATGGTCCCTCCACAGAGGTGATCGGTCCTGTTGAGTTGGGGTGAGTGCTCCTCAGGGTTGTGTATTGGTGTTGAGAGGTGTTGGGTGTTTGTGGAGGCAGTGTGTGTTGATGGTTAATCTGGCCTTTCACACCTGGTAGAGCTTATGCTAACTGCTGGAGGGTGTCACCTTTTGCCACTTCCTGAGTGTAAAATGCTAATGTGACACACACACACACACACACATACACACACACACACACACACACAGATGTGCCTCAGACCAGAGGTCAACCTCTTCCTTAAGAGGAGCGCTTTGTCTTCAGTAGGGTTGAGAGAACATGACCGTCTAACTGTAAGACACCAAACACACACAAACACACACACGCGCGCGCACACACACACACACACACACACACACACACACACATACACACATCTATAATGTGCATACTCTGTCCTGACCTTATTTTCCCACCTCCATGTTCATCTCTTGATGTTTAGCTGCTGTTTGAGCTAGGCTGATACATCTGCTGCAGGGAAACAAATATTTATTAACATTTATAAACAAATATTTATTAATGCTTATAAACACAACTGGAAAACATCCCTAGGTAACCCAGTTTTTTATGGGTCAGGAAAACATTAAAATGCATTAGTGTAAACAAGGTTAGTATGTCAAGGGTATGTGTGTGTATGTGTGTGTGTGTGTGTGTCTGCCCATGCATGTGTTCAGGCGTGCTTCCACATGCAAAGGGTTAACTGTTTTTTAAAGCCACCGGCAGTCTGCATTTAGCTAAAAAAAAGCAACCCCACATATGTTGCTAGATACCCTATAGCTCAGTTGTAAGTGGCAGCGACCAAACTACTGTTTTTCCCCAGAGTGCTGCAGTCTACCATTAAATGGGTGGTTGGCGTGGTGCCTGCCCTCCTATTACGACAGATTGTGGATTTGTACGCCTGAGCAGCATCCTTTGAAAGCTGCCCACACTCGTCCTTTCCAGGACAAGTGCATCTCTCAGACAGCAGACAGGTTGCAGTGAGTGTGTGTGTGTGTATGCGTATGTGTATGTGTGTGTGCGTGTGTGTGTGTGTGTGTGTGTGTGTGTGTGTGTGTGTGTGTGTGTGTGTGTGTGTGTGTGTGTGTGTGTGAGTGTGCATGCATGAATGTGTATGTGTGTGTGTGAGTGTTTATGTGTGTGTGTGTGTGTGTGTGTGTGTGTGTGTGTGTGTGCGCGTACGAGCGCACGAACGATACAGGGCTCATCGTTAATTGCATTATTCATGCAGGGCCAAACCCCAGGCTGTCAGTAAGGACCAGCAGATTCAACAGAGCCGATAAATCAAACGGATATGCCTATGGATTGACTGCTTTTAAAATGTTTATTGTGGTAGTTGCCCATTGTTAGACCACAGAGGGCTCCTCGTTTGGGATTTTATGATACAGCAGAGTCTTTCTATAGATGGGAGGGGACATCTTACATGTGGTTTGGCTTTGGGAGAAGACTTCCGTGGGAAGTAGATGTGCAACTCGCTGGTGTGTGAGAGTGAAAGTGAGTTGAAGTGAGGGACAGCACAACACACAACAAAAACAGACAAGCATGCGCACGCTCAGATACACACACACACTCTCAGACTTTGTTGGAAAGTAGATGCACAATTCACTGGTGGTCTTGTGTGTGAGGCTGGCACTGAGCTGAAGTATGGGGCAACCAGGAATGGCAAACAGTGCTGTCCTCTGTTGGGTGGGGCAGCAGAATGTAAGACGGTAGTCGGTGATGGACTCTGTCACCTCCAGACCAAATTTTTCTCCTCTGTGTGGAGAACACAAACACAAACACCAACATAAACATAAACATATGGCAAAACCAGACAAACATGTAAACACACACTCATACGCATCAACACACACACACACACAACACAAACATGCATAAACACATAGAGACACAAGCACACACACGTGCATAAACACACACACAAACATTTCTACTCAGTGGCTTCAGCCGCAGTTCAAAACACTTTACCTCAAACAAAAGACAAGAGAAAACATTTGCAGAGCGAAACACCACTAACCTCTAAATACCTTCACTTTAGCCAAATATAGCCGGATGCACTCACTGGTGCAAAGACAGAGACACATCGAAGGCGGCACAGTTAGTGTGTCATGGCCACTATGAGACATCAGTATGATGGCATCTTACGCTCTCGGCCAACAGCCTCCAGGCTATGTACACAAACAGAAGCCTTGCCAACAGTACCTGGGCTTACCAGTCTGCAGTGTACAGCCAAGGCAGTTTTCATAGCTTGGACTCACAGTTGCGTAACAGTCGGCCTGACAGCCTTACAGCAGCCCTGACACGAGTTACTGTGAAGAAACAAACTTCAAACCCCTATTTTTACTCTTATGTTTCTTACTTGCCATTTGTTTGTTGAACTAAAAGCAGACCTTTGACCAAAGCTTTTCAAATAAGAATTATTTATTACACTATTTATTTACTTACATTTTAAGATCTACAGTATTTAATGGACTTTTGTCCTCATTGATAGAGCAGTAGAGAGATGACAGGAAGTGAATGGGAGAGCGAGATGGGTGGGACTGGGAAATGACCATAGGCCGGATTTGAACCTGGGTCCTCGTGGGCACCCGCAGGGTCTGTATGGGTATGAACACACCAGTCGGTTGTGCCACAGAGCCCCCACTTACTTACTGACAATTCATTCATTCATTCATTCATTCATTCATTCATTCATTCATTCATTCATTCATTCATTCATTCGTTCGTTCGTTCATTCATTCATTCATTTTTGCTGATTTCTTCATTTCCAGGCTTGTAGGGTATTAGTCAGCCTAACGTTCTGATTCCTGCCAGTTCCACTCATTCCCACTGTGGACACTTGTGGAGCCCCACCTAGTTCCTCTTCCATCGAGCGTACGGACATCCCCTCTTGCTCAGTAACATGAGAGACCAGATGACTCGATAACTGCATGTCAGTAAGACCTGCTGATGTGTGTGTGTGCTCGCATGTGTGTGTGTGTGTGTGTGTGTGCGGTCTATCGTTTGTCCCCTGGAGGAAAACATGAGTCTCCATGGTGAGAAGATTCCACATGGTGAACGTGTGAGCTGGACAA
>PYXC01002023.1:515000-537500 GCA_015244755.2 Tenualosa ilisha
AGAGGAAGAGTGGATGAGCTCACTGTGGGAGGGTCCCGCACAAAGCCAGAGAGAGAGAGAAAGAGAGAGAGGGAGGGGAAAGAGAAGGAAGAGGGGAGGGAGAGAGGGAGTGGGTAGAGAGAGAGAGAGGGTGGGAGCAGGCTTCTACATGCCACTTGTGTTGTTGCCTGACTGACTGAGGGGAGCCTGTGTTGCTGTGGACCGCTATGTGTGTGTGTGGTCACTCTGACTGAGCGCTGGACAGAGAGAAAGAGAGAGAGAGAGAGACAGGGAGGGACGTGAGAACGAGACTGACCCACTCTGGTCATCCCAATACCAGAAACACAACTTGGACACTTGGATAACAGCAGGTAAGATGAGTTTGGGGGAGCAAGAGCTTTATATTTTATAGGATGTTATACATTTTAAACTTCATGTTAGGTTGATTGTTGAACTTGAACGGGAGTATAACAGTGGTGCTCACAGCGTCTTTTGACAGCGCAATCTAACATATTACTGTGGGAGTCATGCAGAGAGTTAGTCTGGAGCAAATGTCCAGAAACAGACACCTGTTGCTGCTTGCTTCACTTCCTCACAAGGTCACGGAAATTAGTTTGGTTTTGTAGTTTTAACTAATAGCTCTTGAGATTAGGATTTAACACAAGTTCTCCTGGAGGACTATGGAAACCTCACTTATTTTATTCTCTTGCTCATTCTTTCTCTCTCTCTCTCTTTCTGTTTTGCTTTCTCTCTGTGTTTTGCTTGTCTTGTAGTTGCTAGATTAGTTGTTGTGATTTGTTTAGTGTCTCTGTGGTTGGTTGGGTGTAATGAAGGGTAATTGCTGACCAGACTCTTGATTGCTGAAAAAGACAAGATGACAGTAGCTGCCTGTGTGTGTTTCTGTGTGTGCGCGCGTATCTTTGTGTGTGTGTGTGTGTTTGTGTGTGTGTGTCTATAATGTGCTCATGCGAAATAGAGTGGCAGGCACTGCTGTGGGCTTTAATAACACAGTGATTAATATGTCACACACACACACACACACACACACACACACACACACACACACACACACACACGCGCGCGCGCACACAGACCTGGCCCCACAGTCAAAGTTCCCTGTAAGAAGCGCTGCTACATCTTTGCTCATACCTATTGCTCTCTCTCTCTGTCGCTGTCTCTTTCTCTCTCTCTCTCTCTCTCTCTCACTCGTTCTCTCTCTCCCCCTCTTCCCATACAACAAAGGCAGGGAGCAGCCCGCATCATGTGACATTTGGTCTCATTGTTCTTTTGCAAGGAGCTGCTAACTGAAAAGACTGACCAGGGGGTTTGCTCCTCTGAACTGTGTGTGTGTGTGTGTGTGTGTGTGTGGGAAAGTTTATCTGTGTATTTGTATGTATCTGTGTATATTTTTATCATTTGTTTGTGTATATATGTTCATGTGTGAGTATGTGTTTATGTGTGTGTGTGTGTGTGTGTGTGTGTGTGTGTGTGTGTGCATGTGTGTGAAAGCTGCTGTGTGCATGCGTGGGGGTCACAGTAGATTATCAAAATATATGGAGTCAGAGGAAGGACAGGCCTGGTTTCCTCTGGGTAAATCTGGCCACCTCGCCTCTCTCTCTCTCTCTCTCGCTCTCTCTCTCCTATCTCTCTCTGTCTTTCTCTTGGCTCCATTCTCTCTCTCTCTCTCTCTCTCTCTCTCTCTCTCTATGCTCCATTCTCTCTCTCTCTCTCTCTTTCTTTCTCTTGGCTCCATTCTCTCTCTCTCTCTCTCTCTCTCTCTCTCTTGGCTCCATTCTCTCTCTCTCTCTCTCTCTCTCTCTCTCTCTCTCTCTCTTTCTCTCTCTCTCTCTCTGCTCTATTCACTGTCTGTTTATCACTGTTCATTAGTGCTCCCCAGGCACCAGCGCAGCAATCAGGTCTGTCCTCCTCACATCCGTCCGCCCGTCTGTCCGCTCTACGGCTATCACGTGAGGGACATGGAGCCGCTGCCTCTGGTTTTTGAGTGTGTGAGCTGACGGAAATGTGCGTGTGTGTGTGTGTTTTACTGAGTGTGTGTTTTCTGTTTGTTTTAGTGTATAATGCAGAGAGAGTGTGTCTGAGAGAGTTGAGACTGAAATTAGAGTGTGTGAGCTGATGGATGTGTGTGTGTGTGTGTGTGTGTGTGTGTGTGTGTGGTGGCTCACTGGCCTCTACAGGGGCGTGTGTCTGTGTTCACAGCTCTGAGGATATTTCTGCACTTCCTCTCTCCAATAACAACCCAACACATCTCAAGCCTCTGGGCCTTAAGACAGCAGCTCTCCATCCCTCTCCCACCTCCCAGACTACAGCTACAACAGCTCCCCTAGCCTCTCCTACAGCTACAGCAGCTAGCCTCTCCTACAGCTACGGCAGCTCAACTAGCCTCTCCTACAGCTACAGCAGCTAGCCTCTCTACAGCTACAGCAGCTCTCCTACAGCTACGCAGTCACTAGCCTCTCCTACAGCTACAGCAGCTCAGCTAGCCTCTCCTACAGCTACAGCAGCTCAACTAGCCTCTCCTACAGCTACAGCAGCTCAGCTAGCCTCTCCTACAGCTACACAGCTCAGCTAGCCTCTCCTACAGCTACATTTAACTAGCCTCTCCTACAGCTACGGCAGGTCAGCTAGCCTCTCCTACAGCTACAACAGCTCAACCTGCCTCTCCTACAGCTACAGCAGCTCAGCTAGCCTCTCCTACAGCTACAACAGCTCAACTAGCCTCTCCTACAGCTACAGCAGCTCAACTAACCTCTCCTACAGCAGCTACAGCAGCTCAACTAGCCTCTCCTACAGCTACAGCAGTTCAACTAGCCTCTCCTACAGCTACAGCAGCTCAACTAGCCTCTCCTACAGCTACAGCAGTTCAACTAGCCTCTCCTACAGCTACAGCAGCTCAATAGCCTCTCCTACAGCTACAGCAGTTACTAGCTCTCCTACAGCTACGCAGCTCAACTAGCCTCTCCTACAGCTACAGCAGCTCAACTAACCTCTCCTACAGCAGCTACAGCAGCTCAACTAGCCTCTCCTACAGCTACAGCAGTTCAACTAGCCTCTCCTACAGCTACAGCAGCTCAACTAGCCTCTCCTACAGCTACAGCAGTTCAACTAGCCTCTCCTACAGCTACAGCAGCTCAAGTAGCCTCTCCTACAGCTACAGCAGTTTAACTAGCCTCTCCTACAGCTACAGCAGCTCAACTAGCCTCTCCTACAGCTACACAGCTCAATAGCCTCTCCTACAGCTACAGCAGCTCACTAGCCTCTCCTACAGATACAACAGCTCAACTAGCCTCTCCTACAGTACAGCAGCTCAACTAGCCTCTCCTACAGCTACAGCAGCTCAAGTAGCCTCTCCTACAGCTACGGCAGTTTAACTAGCCTCCCCACCCAGACCAGCTACAGATCTGAGCCACATCAGAGCCATATCACTTTACGCTTTAGATCTTTTCTCCCTGTTTGAGGATGACTTGAACTGGGCTTTGTGTTACCCATTTAAGCACAGAAACTTGGTGAGAACTAACTATAGACAAACAGTATACAAATGCATTAGACAGAAGTGTGATCTGGGACAGAGTTTTTTTCTGGGTGTGTTGAAGGACTTGTGGAGTGAGACACCTGTTGAACTTTAAAAAATAGTATTTAAACTTTGTGTGTGTGTGAAAGACTAAGTGAGTCATGTGTGTATGTGTGTGTGTGTGTGAGCATGTGTGTGTGTGGTGTGTGTGTGTGGTGTGTGTGTGTGCGTGTATGTGTGTGAAAGACTAAGTGAGTCGTGTGTGTGTGTATGTGTGTGTGTGTGGCAGTCCAGATGGATGGCAGTCCAGATGTCCCCAGCGTAAGAGTGGTGGACATCAGCAGAGGGGATATTATTTTAGCCTTCAGGACTCTCTAGGGGCCCCCAGTCCCCAGCCCTGCACGTAGAAGGCCCCCATTGTCAGAGCCTGTCAGTGGAGTGACAGAAACTGTCTGAACAGAGTGGGGGGTTGACTGATGTGTGCCGTTTTGCTGAGTGCTGCTCTTGTGGCCCGGCAGTGCAAAAGAACCCAGCGCTGCACAACCCAGCACAACCAAGGGCTTTTGTCCAGTCTAGGCAGGTTTGAATTAATTAAAGGAGCTGGCATTATTCACGAGGTTCTCATGAAGGAGTCGTGGAGGTGGGGTGGTGTGTGTGTGTGTGTGTGTATTTAGAGAGAGGGAGAGAGAGAGAGAGAGGGTGTGGGAGTGAATACATTGGGTATATGTGTGTATGTGTACGTGTGTCAACATGTGTTGAGTATCCTTGTTTGCTTATGTGTTTGTGTGTGTGTGTTTGTATGTGTTGTATGTGTGCTTGTGCGTGTGTCTGTGTGTGTGTGTGTGTAGAGAGAGAGAGAGAGGGAGAGAGAGCGAGGGAGGGAGGGAGGACGGGAGGGGGCTGGAAGGCTTTCAGCAGGGCAAGGGTGATAATAGCCTGTTTGTTTTGAAGTGCTTTGGCTCTTTTCTTCCTCAGTAAATTCCTTTAGAGAAAGTGCATCTGTTCAGTCTATTTTCCGGGAGGAATTTGCGTGTCTCAACCTCACAGAAAATAGAATCAGACGCCTGCGTTGTTCTACTTTTATGACACACTTGAGAGTGGCTGGCCCTTTCTTGTGATCTCGTCTGACCACCGCCTGTACTTTGCTGTTGCCCTCTGCATACATTTCTGTAATTATGAAAGTTGCGCTGCATTGCATAGTACTAACATCAGCCAATGTCAGGCTCCCCTGAGAGAGGCCAATCATGGATGATAATATGCTTTTATTCTTTAGAACAGAGAGCACAAAAACAACAAAACAGATGAGTGACAGTTCTGTGTGTCTGGTGTGGGGTGTGTGTGTGTGTGTTAGTGTATAGGTGTCTTTGTGTGTGTATGTGTTTGTGTGTCTGTGTCAGAGAGAGAGAGAGAGAGAGAGAGAGAGAGAGAAAGTACTTGTATATATACACTCTGGGAGATGTAAAGCATGATATCAGTCAACAGTAGGCAGCTGGAGCAATAACACATCCACATATATGCTTTTACACACACACACACACACACAAACACACATACACACACACACACACACACACACTCCACTTAGATATACACACACACACATACACACCCACACACAGGGAGGGGGGAGTTAAGAGAGATGGGGACAGAGTGATGTGATTGTGTGTGTGTGTGTGTGTGTGGTGTGCATGTGCGTGTGCGTGTGCGTGTGCGTGTGCGCATACGTTTGCATCAGCATCACTCAGTTATAAACAGAGCCAGTGTGAAGGACAGAATGACCTGGAGCCACGCGCTAGGGTGTGTGTGTGCACGTCACCAGCTGATGGGGGAGACAGAAAGAGAAGAGAGGAGGAAAGAAAGAACAACAGGAAAATGAGTGAGAGAATGGCAAAGGATGGAGGGAAAAGAAAGAGAGATGGAGAGACAGAAAGAGACAGAGAGCGAGACTGGATGGGTTGTAGATGTGTGTATGTGCATGTTTTCCTTAAGTGGATGAAAGGAGCAAAAGAGAAAGAGAGAGAGAGAGAGAGAGAGAGAGAGAGAGAGAGAGATGTTGTTTTACTTGCTCCATTAATCCCATGAAGCTAATGCATTTTATGTGGATAAATAGGGTTAGTTAATGAATGGGGCATTTAGCATATTCATGCCATTAAGTGGCACCAGTGTGAGAGGACAGAATTAACTCTCCAGCCACTGACACATGCAGAAAGACTCACAGCAGGACACTGCTGTGTGTGTGTGTGTGTGTGTGTGTGTGTGTGTGTGTGTGTGTGTGTGTGTGTGTGTGTGTGCACAGGAGAAGAAGAAGCAGGGGTTTTTATATGTGTGTGTATATTTATATGCATGAGAGGGGGGGGGGGTGGTGTTTGGAATTGAGTATGGGGGTGGATGCTGGTGGTGATTCTGGTGGGGTTGTTGATGAATGAGGTGGATGCTCTGTGCTGCATTCCCTCACATCTAGCAGATGTCCTTCTGTTCAGCCATGTCATGTTTACTGGCCTCAGAGCTGAGCTACACTCAAAGTAACTCTGCGTCAGAGACCCAAAACATACTGGGTGTCCAAGGCCTTCCGGGGTTGGAGTTTAGGGCTTGAGTGGTGATGGCTTGTCACACACACACACACACACACACACACCACACACACACCACACCACACACACACACACACACCACAAGGTGATGGCTCAACTCTTGTTTGTGTTTGATCCTAAATAGAGGGTGAGAAGCGGACAAGGTGACTCACACTTGCAGGAAACTGTGTGTGTGTGTGTGTGTGTGTGTTGTGTGTATGTGTCTGTGTGTGTGTGTGTGTGTTGCTGTCTGACACTTTTCTATGAGTAGGAAAGAGTGGGTGGGGAATGAAGGAGAGTTTTTGGGTTCTTGATATATGGCATGTTTCAGATGGAAGAACAAAAATACCAAAAAAGCCCCCCTGTCTCATGTTTCAAAGGGGGAGTAGATGAGTGTGAACAGAGGGTCCAGGTGTAGGAGCCCATGCAATGTTAAAACACACACACACACACACACACACGCACGCACACACTGTCTCTCTCTTTCTCTCCCTGACCCCCCCCCCCCCCCCCCCTTTCTCTCTGTAACACACACACACGCAGAAAGTCACATATGGCAGTAAGGGTTTATGATTTCGTAAGGCACTCCAGTGTCCTGACCAAGCCACTCACCACTCTTGAAAACAGTGGCTGCCTAAAACTGATATGCTACACAGAACCACAAAGGGACTTTCTGAGGACCTTATACCATAGGGGAACACACACACACTCACTCACAAACATACACACACACACACACACACACACACACACACACACACACACACACACATAGTCCTAGGTGCTCTCTATACATATAAATAACTTTGCCTTTCTGTGGCAAAGACAAAAATGCTGTGAGCCTTTTGTTATGCCTGTCATGCAAAGGTTCAGATGGGCATTCAGTCATGAAGGTTCAGATGGGCATTCAGTCATGAAGGTTCAGATGGGCATTCAGTCATCAAGGTTCAGATGGGCATTCAGTCATCAAGGTTCAGATGGGCATTCAGTGGAGCAAACGAAGAGAAATCTTAAATGCTCCAAACTTTCTACGGTTCACTTTTAACTTATTGTAAAATCTGGCAAATGCACACAAAAAAAGTCTCAGGAGGTAGACTAGTTCTCTGTGAACACACATTAAACTATTTACAGTAAAGTGCATAATTTGAAATATTGCTCACATTCATATAAGACATGAGCAAACACACACACACACACACACACACACAAAACACACACACACACACACACACACACACACTCACACACATTCAACTCTAGCTTTTGCCATAGGTTGCTCTAAATTGGGATACACTTCTGTGATACTAAGTTGCGTCAGACCTGTTCCAATCTCGGCTATGTGTTTCATCCTCTGCTGGGCTTGTGTCTGTCTTTCTGTAGGGTGGGGATTTCCAGTGAGAGAAAGAGAGTGCGTGTGTGTGTGTGTGTGTGTGTGTGTGTGTGTGTGTGTGTGTGTGTGAGGTATTACTGTGGGCTGGGGCAGGACACCTGTGTTTGAGTTTCATCATCTCAGTGAAGAAGATGGGTTAGGGGGTGCAGTGTGTGTGTGTGTGTGTGTGTGTGTGTGTGTGTGTGTTTGGTTGCATAGTAATCTTGTGGGTCTAGTTTAACCATTTGAGGAACTTCAGTGGCTGGCATGAATCCTTCCTGCGTGTGTGTGTGTGTGTGTGTGTGTGTGTGTGTGAGAGAGAGAGATAGAGAGGGGGGTTGAGCTCTTTGGTCCTTATATCTACTGCCACAGACAGCAGGTCAGATTCAATTTCACACGCAGCACAATGGAAGACAAAGAAAGGGCTGGAGAACAGCAGCAGCAGCACTTCAGGCATATCAGTGCATTATTAGCCTATGTGTGTGTGTGTGTGTGTGTGTGTGTGTGTGTGTGTGCGCGTGTGTGTGCGTGTGTGTGTGTGTTTGTTTCTGTGTGTGTGTGTGTGTGTGTGTGTGCGTGTGTGTGTGCGTGCGTGTGTGTGTGTGTGTGTGTGTGTGTACTCTTTTTGATAATTTTTGTGCAAACATATTTTTGCCTGTCTCTCTCTCTCTCTCTCTCTCTCTCTTTCACCTCTCTCTCTCACACACACACACTTTCTCTTTCATTCATCTCCCTCTTAATTTCTGTTTGTGTATA
Organism: Tenualosa ilisha; assembly: GCA_015244755.2. Classification (NCBI taxonomy): domain Eukaryota; kingdom Metazoa; phylum Chordata; class Actinopteri; order Clupeiformes; family Clupeidae; genus Tenualosa; species Tenualosa ilisha. The sequence continues at coordinate 523,204 of PYXC01002023.1, forward strand.
TAAGTTTGTATGTGCATGCCTCAAGGTATTTGTGTATGTGTGTGTCTGTGTGTGTGTGTGTGTGTGAGAGAGAGAGTGTGGATGTGTCGTGAATGGCTTTAACAGCACCATTTAATGGGGTCATTGCATACACACACTCAGACTCGGTCTGGGTCAGTGGTTTCTGCCCCACTGTTTTACCCCCCTATTCTCTAGCTACAGGGACCCTTTTTATGGTAACACAGCCCCCGAGGAGCGCACCACAAACCTGTCCCCCTCCCTGTCTCACCAGGAACACTTTAGGGCCCAGATTCCTCCTCTCCTTGCTTTTAATTAAACATCCGTGAATATACTTAACACACAGGCCAGAAGCCATACTGTTCCTGTGCCAACCGGTTTACTCTCTCTCGCTCTCTCTCTCTCTCTCTCTGTCTCTCGCTCTGCCTCTGTCTGCCTGTGTCTCTTTCTTTATTTCTTTCTCTCTCTCTCTCTCGTTCAATCTCTCCATGTCTCTCCCTCACACACTCTCTGTCACTTTCTTTCCATCCATGAAAGATGGAGCAATTGCCTTTCAATCAGGCATGAATTCAGACAGGGCCATGTGTGATGTCACAATAACGCAAATGAGTGCTTGATGGATAAAAGTGTAATGCAAGGCTGGGTTCACTCAAAGTGCGCGTTCAGTGCCAGACTGAAACTGACTATGTTTACCAACAAAAACAACAGGAATGAATTATGAATGTAGCAATGGGACGCATGGTGAAGAGTCTTCAGATATGTGCTGCGTGAGTGAACACAACCCTTCCAGATGTGTGAACTAAAATGGAGTGCGCTTCATTTGCACTGAAACAAGACGCCATATATAATTCATTAGGCTCCCAGACACAGAGGCAGACAGAGAGAGTGTCACATTTGTGCTGCCAGTCAGTGGTGCTGAAATACCACTGTGGAATGCAGAGGTAAACATGTAGTTATAGGAGAGAGAGAGAACTAGAGAGAGATTTAGAATATGAGAGAGAGAGAGAGAGATGGAACAAGAATGATACAATAGTACAATAGAGAGAGAGAGAGAGAGAAGGGGGGGGGGACAAGAATGATAGGTACAAGAAGACTGAGAAATGGATGGATAGAGAGAAAAGGGAATGGAGGACAGGAGTGAAGGAGGGAGAAAGAGAGGAAGAATGAGAGAACTTCTGTTAGAGAAACAGATGTTGAGGTTGAGAGAAAAAAAGGAAGAAGACTCTGAATAAAGGAATACTGAGAGGAAGATAGAGACTGGGTGATGTGGGGAAGAGAGGTGGTGTGAAAAAAGATAAAATGAATGGAGGGAATAAGAGAAGGATAAAGAGGGAGAGAGAGGTTGAGATGTAAAAAGAGAGAGACGGAGGTAAGTACATAAGGAGGGAGAGTTTCAGAGGGTGGTGTGTGTGTGTGTGTGTGTGTGTGTGTGTGAGTGAGCCAGCCTCCATTCAACGAATGACATCACCAGTGGGCTCTGAGCAACTGATTGATTTTATTAGCCCATTTAAATATAAAATGACCTGCACATCAGTGTCATGAAGTACATAGATAGCCAGGGATAACACAATAAAGCTCATTTTCATTGTCGTCCCTCACTTCCCAACTCATTCACCTGTTTGCATTGCAGCTCACGCTAACCAAACTAAAGCTAGTTCACTGGTGAGCGCTCATTCTTCACAATTTATTTCCTTGCTCACTTTTCAACTTGTGCTAACCAAAAGCGAGCTCACCAGCAGGCTCTGTTCACGCCTCACTTGGTTCACAACACACATGTTTCTGTCACGATTCAGCTCGTGATGACCAAAGCTAGCTAGCGGCAGGCTCTCTTTCCAACTTATTTTCTCTATCACATTTCAGCTTGCGCTAACCAAATTAGTTCACCGCCAGGCTCTTCCTGTTACCAACACCCTTTGTTCCCAACACTTTTCTCTCACATTTCAGCTCATGCTAACTAAAGCTAGCTCACCAGTGGGCTCTCCACCTTTTTCCCCCCGTCTCACATTTCAGCTCATGCTAACTAAAGCTAGCTCACCAGTGGGCTCTCCACCTTATTCCCCCGTCTCACATTTCAGCTCATGCTAACCAGACTAGCTCAATGGCGGGCTCTCGTCCCAGGCCCTGGACCAGAGGGTATTACGCAGCTCTATGGGAGATGCGTGTGAACAAAAGACCTGTTATTAGAACTCCCCGGAGGCCATTACGTAGAAACCAACACCGCGTTCCCCCATTCTGTTTTCACAACACACAGAGGCAAAACACTCTCCCGTTAGGTAACCCGGCTTACATAATGAGGTAGAGAGGTCGGTGAATGGGGCCTCGTGTCTGATACGGAGTGATTTATGTGTTGTGTGTGGAGGATTAAGTTCAGCTGGTACAGTAAGGTGATCACATTAAGGTCATGCCTTTGGACCCATGTTCTCTCACTAACACACACATAACTCTATTATGCTCTAAGACATGCAGGAAAATAACATCTTCTAAATTACCTAAATAATCGTGTTTCTGTGTGTGTCTGTGTGTGTGTGTGTGTGTGTGTTTTCTCAGAGTTGAGGATGATGGCGGAAGGGAAGTTCGCCAGCCTGCCGCGGAACATGCATGTTGGGCGACAGTGCCCACTGGCCTCGTCTATGGACCTGCTGAGCGCCCGGATGCCCGGAAGTGTCATGGCCGACATGCCACCGGTGGCCAGCGAGGGTTACCAGGGCTTCTCTATCCATGGCACGTTGCCCCGTAAGAAGAAAGGGGGCCCCTCTGGCCCTGGACGCCACTGGGACCTGAGCGGGTATTCAGGCTCTCTTCCACACCCGTCTCGTGCCCGCCTGCCCTCATCCCCTCTCATTCACAATGTCATCGATGAGCACCAGCCCTTTCACACACTCAGGGACGCATGCCCAGCATACAGGTCAGTCTCACACATACACACACACACACACACACACACACACACACATATGCACGTACACCCACAATAGCATTGAAGAGCATCAAGCCTTTTCCCATGTCTGCAGATGAGCACTGAACACACACATACAAATAGCCACACACACACACACACACACACACACACACACACACACACAGACTGTGTCTCTGTTCTCCAGAAAATTGTATTTTTTTTTTTTTTTTAAATATCCTCCCTTGCACACCAACACCTGACAGAGAAAGCGACAGGATAGTGGATAAGTCTGTTCTTGGTGTCAGCAATAGATTCCCAAATGAAAAACTCTCCAGTGTTTCTGGCCAGGGGCCCAGTAGGGTATCCATCACACGTATCTCTGGTAACAGCAGTAACCAATCAAACATCTCCGAGATGAAAGGCTATGCATATTACAGTGTTAACTACTAGCGGCTGCTCGCTTCAAACAACACACACATTCCCAGCATATCACAGCAACCTCATCATCTCTCTCTCTCTTTCTCTCTCTCTCTCTGGCTCTCTCTCCACATCTCTAATCATATTCTGTGGCTGTTGGGTAATTATGGTTATGTATGAGCTGATGAGAAGGCATAGGAACAGCAGCAGTGGCGACGGCGGCGGTGGTGGTGTTCTCCGGGTAAAGTGTCATGAAGTGGGGCCCCTGCGATCTCACTTTCCCAGGGCTCTGGGTCTGTTTTGGACCATCAGCAAAGTCCTGTGTCCCAGCCTGCAAGTCTGCCCCTGAAATAACTCCACGAGCGAGGCCCAGTTGGACTGATTTGGGCCTCCTCGGCGCTGTAAGCAGGGCAGACCCAGATATAATCAACCCTGGAGCTGAGACACAACTTGTTACCCCCCCAACCCCCTAACTGCTAGGGGCAAGATACGACTTGTTATCCCCCGTAAGTTGCCCCAGGAGGCTGCTGATGGTTTGGTTTGGTGCCTTTTTGGTGCCTTTGGTTCCCTGTTTATGTGTGTATGTGTGTGTGTGTGTGTGTGTGTGTGTGTGTGTATTGAGTCACAGTGTGTCAGGCTGATGGTATCTCTAAAGAGAGGTCACATCAGAGACGCAGGAGATTGTGTGTCTCGTCTAGCCACTAGCCACAGCTTTACATGCAGACATAACGGAGCTTGTCAAGATGACACGAGGCATGTGTAATGCTTGTTTGTGTGTGTGTGTGTTTGGTTAGACGTCTGTCTATGAGTGTGTGTGTGTGTGTGTGTGTCTGTGTGTATGCGCGTGTGTGCATGAGTGTGTGTATGTCTGTTCTCACCACAACATCATGAGGGATTAGCCAGCTAATGTGAGAGGTATCTCACCTGTCCACAGGTGGACTGACGTTTACCTGACAGGCTGGAAACCTGAGCATAGATTAAGTGATTATATTGTCTACAAGATGTGGATGAGTCAAAAACAAAACCATCCATTTTCCCTGTTTGTTGTTCTGACAGAGTGAGAGAGGGCATGGCACATTGCCAGAACAGGCAGCCTGGGCCAGTTTATAGGCCGGGGCCTGGAGACAGAGCCCTGGACACACAGAGAGTAAGGTAAAACATAGCTGATCTTTAAAAATGTCACACTCTAGCAACGATGGCTCTGTGTGTGTTTGCGTGTGTGTGTGTGTGTGTGTGTTCAGATGGATGATGGAGGTTTTATTAAGGTTATGTGTGTGAAGTTGTGTGTGTGTGTGTGAGTGAGTGATAAATCATTGGAACCTGTGTGTGTCCTGACATTTGGAGGTTATCTAATACAGGTCTATAATTTCATCTACTCACTGGTGCTGTTGTGTGTCTGGGGGTGTATCTGTGTGTGTGTGTGTGTGTGTGTGTGTGTGTGTGTGTGTGTGTGTGGTGACAGTAATAACAAAAGGAGCTCTTTGGCTCGCCTCTTTAGAGTTAGCAACGACCCCAGATGAAAATGGGGTTTCCATAACAACGCTCCCAGCGGCTCGGACTTGGTCTTGTCGTTTATAGTGGCGAAAGATGGATGGATAGAAACAAGGAGGGGAGGGAGGGAGACATAAACCAGAGAGAGAAAGAGAGAATAAGCAGACACAGACTCTGAAGTCTGAAGACTTAGAGAAATACACATATACTGATCTGAAAATACAGTATAAACACACAAGAGTAAGTGACTGTAGACTAGAATGTTCCATTAGAACATTCTAGTCCATTAGAATATTTTAGTCCATTAGAACATTCTATTCTATCCCAAACTACTTCTGCTGTGTTTATATCACATCAAAGAGCCATATGGAATATTACAGTGGAAACCCTGTGAGAACAGCTACGATGTTAACAATCAAACTCTCTTAAAATGGTCTAAACTAGAACATGCTTTTAGTAGAATAGTGAGAACAACGGTTCTTAGAGGAACCCCTCTCGTCTTGCCCAAATTGTGTGTGTGATGCCCGAGCAGCCTTGGTGGTGTCATGTTCATGTAACCCTGGAGCTGAGGTTGGGTTGGGAGCTGGGTTGGAGGTATTGAAAGCTGTGGATAGCCGATGGTGATGGTGTTGTCTTGGCCACACTAGTGGGTCTTTGTGTGTGTGTGTGTGGACATGGCCTCACTAGTGGGTCTTTGTGTGTTGGTGGGCACTGCTTCTCTTTGTTAGCCCACTGGGTGGGGCAAAGAGACACAGGCTGGTGTTTCAGGAAGCCAGAGATGGCCTTTCTGTGGTTTTGTGTGTGTGTTTGTGTGTGTGTGTGTGTGTTTAATAGATGAGACAGTGGGTTCACTCTATCAGGAGGGCAGTAGGGATGTTATTGTGTGTGTGTGTGAGAGTGCATCTGTGTGTGTGTGTGTGTTTGTGTGTGTGCGCCACTAGCATGCTGAAAAGAGAAGTGTGCAAGTAACAACATTACAAGGAATTAAACACAGTTACTGCAGACGCTGCCATACGACAATGCTAGCACATCCTGCTACCGTACTCTAGACTTGGCTAAGCTAAGAGCCTTCCTGCCACCTCCTCTCAGTGTGAGAAGCCAAGCTGAATGACTGCCAGCCTGGGGTGTCTGTCTCTGTGGAAGTTTCCAGAGCCATATCGAATTTTCTCTGGCTGATAACAGAGGACAGGAGGGTCACAGCAACATTTTTCATTTCATGTTTTTGTAATCAATAGCATTTAAAGCCAGCTAGCTGATAAAAGCCCAAAGGCTCAAAAATCATAAGGATAACAGAAGCAGTCAGCTAAACAGCTGGCGGTCAGAATGTTTATATCACTGACTTTTGTCAGATCATTTTACCAGCAGGTGTTCCCCAGCTGTTTAAACTGCGGCTGAGCTGGGGAAATACATGTGTGGAGAAACCAGGAGGACGACACCTGTGCCTTTAAGAAACACAGTGAAGCCGTTCTGGTTTAAGAGAGCTGCAGAAGATCACTCTGAACGATTTATTACTTTACACAATATATGGGGGGCAGGCAGGGGCAATGGAGAGGAGACTCGTGATCAGCCCACCCTTATAAAGCGTGTGTGTGTGTGTGTGTGTGTGTGTGTGTGTGTGGTCTTTGATGTAGATAGATGAGCAGAGACCTTCTGGAGTGTGTCTCAGAGTGTATGTGTATATGTTTGTGTTGGTGTGTAACTGTATGTGTGTGTTTGCACTTGTGTTTGTGTGTTTGTATAACTCACACACAAGGTCACTGTTTGTGAGTCACTTTTTTGCTGATTAAAATAACCCTGAACCCAGCCTTCTTCAGTGGAATTGGAAAGTGTGTGTGTGTGTGTGAGATGGTGTGTATGTGTACGTGCATATGTAAGTTCTCAGTGTCCTGACCCTAGCGGTGTTGTTCTGAGCGCTGTTGGATTTGGGGGGTTTTGGCCTTGCCAAGGTGCTTTGAGAAAAGCTGAGATAAGCTCTGGCCTGCCAGACTGCCAGAAGTCCAAGAGCGCTGCACCAACCCACCCCAGTCCAAGCCAAGCACTGCAGCACCACCTCAGGCAGGCAATAGTTCAGCTCAGTACCATAATGGGATTCCTCAGCTTTTTACTTAAGACCATTAGTCTGTTGTGTGTGTGTGTGTGTGTGTGTGTGTGTGCATTGGTCCATTTCCTGCTTCTGCTAGCTAAAGCCCAGGGGTCTTAACACGGAGTCCAGTTATATGTGCATAGGCTCAAGGCCTTAAAAAGAGACGTTGAAGGGCTCCCACAGAACTCTCTTACATCTGTACTGAACACACCAGCAAACAAGTTAAAGTGCTGTACTGAACACACCAGCAAACAAGTTAAAGTGCTGTGCTGAACAACACATCCTGTCTACACACAGACAAAGAGCTGTGTAGATACTATGGGGTGTGACTAAGAGCTCTTATCAGAGCAGACATGTACATGTATGTACATTTGTACATATGTACATTTGTGCTGGATATACCGGATGTCCTCTACCTCCCTCAAGGTTTCATTTTTATGTGTGTGTGTGTGTGTGTGTGTGTGTGTGTGTGTGTGTGTGTGCGCATGGTCTCTATCTCCCGTTAGACATCACTGTATGTGTTGGTTTGGTTGGTTTGGCTCACCATACATGAATGTGTGTGTGTGTGTGTGTGCGCGCGCTGTGTGTGTGTGTGTGTGTGTGTGTGTGTGTGTGTGTGTATATGTGTGTGTGTGTGTGTGTGTGTGTGTGTGTGTGTGTGTGTGCAGTAGACCAACCTTCCGCTTTCAGAGTTGCTGTGCTCCCCTCCACCAGCTGGCGTCTCTCTCAGACCTATAGAGCTGCTCAGCTGTCAATCACAGACAAACTCCACCCTCAGCCACCAGCTAACTCTAAGCTCTGGCTGACTTCTGGCTGACATGCGGCAAACTCATGCTAGTTTCAAGCTGACCCCTCTTCAGTCACCTGATAGCTAAGTTCATGTTGGGTGTGTTTTGGTTTCCCAGTGTTACACCCTGAGCAGGTGGAAAATAATATTGACTCCAAGACAAGACTGTGGTCAGCCAGTGTGTGTCTTTCCTTATTGTTCAAAGATCTGTAGAGATTTGCTAAGCCCTTGAGTTGAGAGGGCTGGAGTTGAGCTTGTCCTTGAGTGGTTTAGTGTGTTTGAGGTCACAGGGCTGTATGTTGCATGTCAGAAGGCCACAGACACACACACACACACACACACACACACACACACACACACACACACACACACACACACACAAAGTCTAGACATCTCTGTATATTCACTTAGAACCCAAAGCACTGCAGTGTATGTTTGCTGCACTGTCATTGCTGGCTATAGTGATCCAATTTAGCAATGGAGGGTTTCGGGAAATTTGGCGGTCAGACCCAGTACAAATTACTTTTTCTAGGACACAATACTGTTGTGGTTTGGCACAAACACACACACAGACACACACACACACACACACACACACACAGTCCAGGCCAGGAATGTTTGCTGGTCAGGGGTGCCCTCTGCATGTCCCTATTCACTCTATACTTCACTGGCATCTTCAGCTGTGGTGAGGTTCTGAGCTATTATAGTTATGGCACAGAGCAGAGCTGAAGCACTGCCAGTTATGAAACTGTCTGCTGAGCTGCCCCTGAACTTTGCGGCCACTCACGCCACCCCTGCCCCCCTTCCCAGAACCCAGTGCCCCCTGGCACCGCCCTTTTGACCCCTTTACTTGAATGCTGTTACCCCTCGCAACACCTTCCCCTTCACCTGAGTGCTGTGCCCCACCCCACCCCCTCCGCGAATCTGAAGGCTCTGCCCCCTTCTCCTTCTCATGCCACCCTTGCCCCCCTGAACTCTTTGCCTTCTGGTGACCCCTTTGCCCTCCTCCTGGCCCCTCACCTGTAGATCCTCCCTCTTCAAAGAGGTGAACTTGAGAACATTTGTTTTATTCCTCGACCGCACAGGCCTACCCTGGTGTTTGTGGATGAAAGAGAAAGAAAAGGAAAGAAAAGAAAAAAAAACTTGGAAAAGAAAGAGAGAAAGATGTGTAGAAAAGTGTGTATGTGTGTGTGTGTGTGTGTTTCTAAGAGTCAGAGATGAAAGGATGGAGGGGGTGGACTGTGAACTGTGGACTGCGCTTGGCCACAATGAGTAGCTGCTCCGTCGGCTGGTGTAGGTGGAGAGGGCGGCGAGGTGCGGAGAGTGAGGAGAGCGGCGGGCACGAGCAGAGCGCGGAGCAGGGACCTAAATGGGGAAAAGGCTGAGCGTGGCACTTTGGAGCTGCGGCAGGCTGGCGGACTGGCACGGGCTGGTTAGCGTGGGGCGCCCCGACGGGCAGCTCTCGCTTGCTCTGTCTCTCTAGCTGCTGTTTTACTCTCACCGGCTCCTGTACTTCCTGCATTCTTCTCAGCTTTTTCGGTCCACCACACACACACACACACACACACACACACACATGCAGATCTCCGGAGGGACACACACACACTCAGGGGCCACTGCTGCCGCCACTGCTACCACTGCACTTAGGTGAGTTATATTTAACTTGTAATCTCTGTAAAATCCCCACCGCTTTGGGATAAAGTTTACACAATTTGAGAACTTGTTTGACATTCTTCTCATATGGTTCCACAGAGAACCAGCACCACAGCCCATTCTGAGGGCTCACGGTTCACCCCGATCGCTGGGAGGTGTTTATTTGTGTTTGGAGTGTTTTTATTCTGTTTCTCTCCCTGCCGTGGCCCCACTGCTTAAACCTTGTGTGTGTGTGTGTGTGTGTATGTTTGTATATGTGTGTGTGTGACTCTAGGAATTCATTTCCTTGACTGTAATCCATCAGAATTGAGAGGTTTGTTAGAGCTTGACTCATGAAAGAAACTTGTAAAATGAGGAGATAAAGAGATTGCAGTGTGGAGGAGATATTAAAGGCACAACTTCATTGGATGGGAATTAACTCATGTCTCATTAAGAGCTAGAGGAACAGTATGCTTTTGATTGAGAACTGACTGCCGAGTGACGCTTTTCACATAGCCATTTCTCTCTCTCTCTCGCTCTCTCACACACACACCATAGACACGCTTGTGCACACACACACCTCAAAGCACCTGACTGTGATTGCAAGGGAGTTGCCACTTGTTACTCCTCTAAAAGGTCTTCCTCATCACTCGGTTCTCTGACGCAACAGACATCTCTTGTGCTGGCGGGGGTCACAGTAGGCGAGGGGGGAATGTGTGTGTGGGGGGGGGGGGGGCTGAAATCTGCTGTGGTTGATGACATTCCTTCTCTGCCTTTGGTTTGTGTTTGTGTGTGTTGGCGGGGGGCAGATGTCTGAGAGGAGTCCTTTGAACCCAGAGCTTGTAACGCTGTGTGAAATTAGCTACTGAGGTTAGAGAGACGAGGAAAGGAAGCCTGAGAGAGATGTGGGGAAGAGGAGGAGGGGGGAGGTGGAGGAGGAGGGGGAGGTGGAGGAGGAGAGGGAGGCATAGCAGGGAGGCAGGGAGGCAGGCGGTGCTGCCGGTTGGGGTCTGTACACACCGCCCTGACTGCACCCAGTAGCTTACCAGAGCTGCGACAGCCAGCAGAAGATAGCTGGAGAATACACAGAGAATCTTCTTTAAAACCCGCTCAAACACAGCAAAACACACACACACACACACACACACACACACTCACACACACACACACTGGAGAGCGACTGAGAGGGCACCATCTGTGTGAATGTGTTCCCTAAAAAGGGCTCTGTCTCTCTCCCATAGGGATCCTTGCAGCATGGACCCCACCTTGGAGTATGTGAAGGTAAGAATCTGTGTGTTTATTTCTTTATTTATGTTTTGTTTGTTAGTTTATTTGTTTGTGATTGTATGTGTGTGTTTGTTATACTGCTGTGTGTGGTGGTTTTGTTGTTGTGGTAGCTAGGTGCTAAGTGGTAGTTAGGCGTGTTAGTTTTTTTTCTTTTTTCATTTTCTAAAGTTTTGTCCAGAAAGTAGACTACTGTATCTGTGTGTAAAGTTTACCTCATCGTCCACTCTTGTGTGTGGAGAATCAGAGTGACTTTCAAAATGGCTGATAGTCACTGTGACCATCGCATCACCTCCACCACCACTGCTGCTAACGCTATTGCTGCTGCTGCCACTGAGGTGGCTGCAGTACTAACTGTGAGCAGTGCTACACTAAATACCTGTCACCTGTCAGTGTCAATTTCCACTGTTTCCTAAGAGGTAGACTGGAACAATATAGATGGACAGTGCATCTCCATATATATATATATATATATATATAGAGAGAGAGAGAGAGAGAGAGAGAGAGAGATAGATAGATAGATATAGATATATATGAGCAATTCAACGCAAAACTGTCACGTCCATAACACCAACACCAAAGTGCAAACACCAAGTATTGTATGATGTGAATGATGACGTGACAGTTTGTGTGGAATTGCCCACATATAAAGGCTGCTGTCACTCTGGATGCCTCTGACATCGGCCTAAGAGTTTGTTTTGATGAAAGAATCAAAGGGCAAGACTAATGAAATAAATCTAATGACTTCTGCTTGTACATAAATCTATAGCTTATTGGGTGGATTTGTGTGTGTGTGTGTGTGTGTGTGTGTGTGGGAGAGAGAGAGAGAGAGAGAGAGAGAGAGAGAGAGGGAGAGTGTGTGTGTGTGTGTGTGTGTGTGTGTCTATATATATAAGTAGGCCCTTTGGATTTGTTGAAGTATGTTTTATGATGTAGGATCTTGATTGAAAAGATCAGTAATCAGATTTCAGAGATTTAATGGTAAGTGTTTTCATTGCTTTTCCTCTAAAAGTCAGCACAGGAAAGTGAAGTTTTTATTTTCTTCTGGCTCTGTTATGCTTGCTGTCATCTTTAGTTAGACCTGCTGGACTGAGGCTGCAAATTTCAGTTTGGAGTGAAGATTTAGATACGTATCGGCGTGACTGTGATGTGCATGCAACATTAAGACAGGAAACCATTACACATACTTAAACAGATTTAGATCGCTCAGCCTGTCAAGCCTTTTTGAAGACAGAATATGGCAGTCTGAATAATGGGTTTGTTTCTTAAAGCCAAACTGCTAAGTTTGCACTGACACTGCCATGTGATTATTTAGAAGCAGAACACAGTTCTAGAATATGGCCCCCTGTTGACATGACAACCAGTTTAGAATTGGGATGATATTAGCCATCACTCATGATGACTCACTTAGCATCTGAAAGCGTTATGAGCGTCACTGTAGGCCATTTGGTGCGTCCTGTCCTCACGTGGTGAAACTGTAGCGGTGTAGCGGTGGACTGTAATGGGCATTAGGAGTGAGTGATGTGGACTGTGCTGTCCCCGTAATCTTATTTCTTAGTGGGCTAAGGGGGTCCTTCTCCTCACTCTTTCTTGTTAAGGAGTACTGTAAGGAGAAGACCAAATCTCATTCCATTCTGCCTACTGTCTGCTTACCTGCCTTGTTTTCTCTGAGCAATGGCTGCTGTCACGTGTGTGTGTGCGTGTGGGGCGGGGGGTGTCTGTCACCACACCATGACCCCTCTCAATCTGCTTGGATCACTGCTCTCTCAACAACCTTCTCTCTCTCTCCGCCTCTCTCTCTCTCCCTCTCTTCCTCTTCTCTTTCTGTTTAACTGTCTGTCTTGCTGTATCTTACTGCTTCTTTCTTTCCCTCCTGTCAGACTCTCTATCCTTCTCTCTCCGCTCCTTTAACGTCTTTCCCCCTTTATTCTTTATTCTAGATTCTCACTCAGTCACACACAGTCTCACGCTTCACACGCACACACACAAACACTCTCTTTATCGCACACTTTGTTTCTCTCTCTCTCTCTCTCTCTCTCTCACTCTCTCTCCATCTTTTCTCTTCTGTTTCCCTGATCCTCTGTCTATCTCTGTCTTTCTCAGTCTGATGCTGGTGTTCTGTAGAAGCGTTAGGAGCTGGGGGAGCTGGCTCCAGCTGTCCTGCGGTAGCTGTAATGTGTGATCCTGTTGGGGTTTACTGCACTGCTTGGGAGACTGAAGGGTTTGCTTTTCTCATGGCCATGAGATACAGCACGAGGGGAAGATAGAGAAAGAGGGAGCAAAAGACAGACAGAGAGAGAGAGAGAGAGCAAGAAAGGAGGAAAAAAAGAGAGGGAGACAATCAGAGATAGAAAGAAAATACAGAGTAGCAGTTTGTACTTGTTTGAATGCTATGTTTGTGTTGTATTTTTTCTACTATGGAAAGTGGTATAAAACGCTACTCCTATCAGAGCTTCAGTACTCTGGTTTTCTACAAAACTGCAGGTGACTGAACAGGTGTACTGGCTATGGCAACAGTCAGTTGGAACAGACAGGCATGTTTAGTCTGTGGGTTGGATGTTTGTCACAAGTGTGCTTCTACATGTGCAATTACATGCTTTTTCTTCTCATTGATATCTGGTGCACACATAGCCATGCCATGGTCAGCCCCCAGCTGAAAGAGCCCTCCCCAGAGGTGGTTTACCCCATTAGAGGGACTTAAGCAAATCTCCAGTTTCCACTCCTTCGTTTGATCAACAAATATGTGGTCAGACTAAACACTGTGGTTCTAGCATGCACACACGTCCACCCCTGCTGTTTGTGAGGGGGTCACACGAACATGGCTCCTTCCACAGGGGAAACTAAGGTCTCAGTGAACACAAGTGGTAGAGGACTGCTGACAGCTCATGAGTCTTGTGGGAAGGATAAGCTTCCTGAGCCTTTAGCTCTGTGCTGCATCTCCGTCAGTTCTCCACTGTAGTCTAAGCCCCCGTGCTGACTTACAAGACTAGCCTAAGCCCTGAAACACAAACAAAGGCCCACAAAAGGCCATATCATTGCTTTGCTGGTGTTTGAGCTGTGGGTGAATGTGAATGTATTTATTCATTTTATTTAGCATGTTCCTCATTAGCGCAGGAAGTCAGCAACTGGATGTGCTGAGGTCATATCCTGTGGTGAGATGAGCTGGTTGCTAGCAGTAATCTGTATATCTGAAAATAGAAACCCACAGTCTCGCACTGGCGATAGGATGTAGATGATAATCTTTTTTTTTAACATACAGATGTTGCACCCAATAGCCTAACCCCTCAGTTACACTAGCTGCAAGAGCAGGCTACACTTGTCGCTGAGGAGGCATTGCTAGTTCATAAACAAGGCTGTGATTTGTCGATAGTTGCTAACTTGCTAATGCAAGTAGGTGGCTAGTAGAAGCATCATATATCACCACACTTGTATTTCCTGGCTACAAAACCTATGTTTTCAGATTTAACAGTCATAAATAACAGATATAGTGATCAATCTGTTATCTCCATTTTGAATTTATTGATCAAGTTCAATTTCAGATTACCTCGTCACACATGCCATCACTGGCATTGGCTGTCGCCGAGCTCTCAATCTCTCAAATTTTGCATTGAATAGACTTTTAATCTTTTCTGGGCCTGGCGATCAGCACTATCGCTATCAAACACTCACTCTCATTAAAAAAATGAATAGAAACTTGTTGCTGTGTA
>PYXC01002023.1:542500-547500 GCA_015244755.2 Tenualosa ilisha
CCGTCCCCCCTACCTCTTCCCTCCTTCAATCCTTATTGGAATGCGCTCTCATTGTGGCTAGGTTTGGTTCACTCTTGATGAAGAAAAGTACCTTCAGGAGGAGGGGGTTTGAAGTGAGCGCGGTCCCATTTCACCTTGGGAAACTGGCAGAAGTGGGAAAGTTGGTGCTTCAGCCACACAATGATGCCTCTTCTGGCACCAAGCCATCGTTAAATGACCACTTTCCGTAAAGTGTAGGGCATTCACACACACATGCACACACACACACACACACACACACACACACACGCACACACACACATACACATACACACACACTCAAGGGGCATCAGTCAAGGCTTTTCCCCTTACAAGGCTTTATTATAGCCAGTATAGCTCAGTGACTTCTCTGTAGAGCATAAAAACCACAGAGCCCAATATACACTTCCAGTGTGCTGTAAATTGCTTTGGATCAGATTATCTGCTCAAAGCATGAATGGGAAATGTAAATTGCATCTCCAGCCAGTCAGTGAAATTGACTGACTTTTCCTTTTTTATTTGCACCCCTGTTCTTTTCTATTCATTTGCAACAGACTTCCTTCATCTGAGACGGATTTCATGCATGTCAAAAGACAGCTCTGCAGACATCAAAACCTTACCAGCTAATGACCTTACCAAACAGCTTGGAAAGAACGAAAGTGCTGATTAGCCCAAACAAAAAGGTTTCCCAGACACCAAGCTGCAGAGGATCATGGGGCAGCCAATCATAAAGCTTTCTAGCAGTAGTAGCCACTTTAACATCCTCCCTTGTTTTTTACTTTTTGTTCTAGCTAATCCCCTTGAGGGATAAAGTGTGTGTGTGTGTGTGTGTGTGTGTGTGTGAGAGAGAGAGAGAGAGTGTGTGTGTGTGTGTGTGTGGCTCCTGAGGGTCTCCCATTGAGAGCGAAGACAGTTGCGGGGTGGGGTGGTTGGGGCACCCTGCTGAGTTGCTCATTTCATGTGTAGTGTCCTGAACCCACCCGCTGAGACACACAGCAGGCTCAGGGCCCGCAGACACAGCAGCCCTTACTCAGGTACTTACTCCGCGGTGGATTGGACAGCCATAGTAAGGAAGTAGATTAGCATCACCTCAGGCTATGATAGAAGGAGCTTTTCGGAGATGTGTTACTTCAGTGAGTTTTGTTAAAACAGTGTGGACGACAGCAGTCTAAATAGCAGTATGCTGGTGATGGATTTAATGAAGGGAGCAATTCCTAAATTTTCTGAAATAATTCCTTAGTTATAAACTACAATTTGAGCTGTAATATCATTCTAAAGCATGTTAATAAGCTGTAATATCATTCTGAAGCATGTTAATAAGTTGTAATAACATTCTGAAGCATGTTAATAAGTTGTAATAACATTCTGAAGTATGTTAATAAGTGAGAGCTGTATGCCATTAGTGGAAGTGAAACTGTTCCATCACACCTCCATCTTCTGGTCCGTATTAAAGCGAGGGCCAGCTCAGAGGTGTGAGCTTGGGCTGGAGTACTTGAAAGACCAATAAAGTCCACACACACAGCCACTTACCATCATCCCTCTCTTGTCTCACCCTGTCTATCTCTTCCTTTTTTCAATCACCCCACTCTCCTCTCTCTCTTCTTCCTCCCAAACTCTATCTCTTCTTCCTTCTATTGTTTTTCTCTCTCTTCTTGCTCCCATCCACTTTTCTTTCTTTTCTCCCTCCCTGTCTCTCTTTTGTTTTCTTTCATTCACTCTACCTCTCTCTCCTTTCTCTGTCTTTCTTTTCATCCTCCCTACCTTGCTTTTTCATCTCCCCTTTTCTCTTTCTTTCACTCTCTCTCTCTCTCTCTCTCTCTCTCTGTCTCTGTCTTTTGCATGGATAGAGTGTGTATCTGTGTGTAGAAAGAGGTAGAGAGAGAGAGAAAGGGTGTGTGTGTGTGTGTGTGTGTGTGTGTGTGTGTGTGTGTGGGTTGGGGGCAGTAGGCTGAGAGAGCTGGCGGCAATGGAGCACTCACAGATGGCTAAGATTTCATTCGCCGGAGAGCCAGATCACATGGGGATTCCTCGGCTTCACACACACACACACACACACACACACACACTCATACACACACACACCGAGGGGCTGGACTGTGGGGGGTGGGGGAGGGAGGAGCAGCTTACAGAGTGCTTCCACTTCACACACATGCATGCAGGCGCGCACACTCACACACACACTCACACACACATTCACACACATGCACGTACAGCCCCACATTTCACTTCGGCTGGCCGGCTTTCTAATGCTGACTTCAGAGTGTGTCGACCTCAGAGAAGAATCGCTGAGGCTGCTGCCGGACATGTGTTAGTGTGAAGAGGGATTTTTCTGGACTTTTCTACACACACACACACACACATATATATTTGTTATTGGTTCTGCGATAAGAAGTTGAGGGCTTTTATTGGAGATGTCTGAGAGATGCAACATCCTGAGGACTATCACAGCAGCACTATGCTGTTTCTATCAGAAGAGCTCGGTCATCGGGGCCAAGGTGAGTTTCCGGAAACATCCTTCTGTCCCATGTGCCATATTAACTTTCCTCATTAACTATCGATTCAAACAGTGAGTATATATGGCTGTGTCTGTGCGATTTCTTAGCTTGTCTTGGTACTGGTTGCTGCTTGGTTCTGGTTGATGCTGGCCGTAAAGTGTTGTAAGGGGATATTTCATGAGTCAGTGAGCTCACAGCATAATGCCATCATCACCTGCCTTTGTCCCTGTGAATCAGTCGGATGTAGTGGTCACTTTTCCAAAATGGACAGATGGTGTCACGGGTGGGACGGGGGGTCTTGCTGTCCCTCACTAAAGCCTGAGTGCTGTGAGCGTCTGTCAGTTTCACTGTGGTAGTCTGCTGCTGCTGCTGCTGAGGGCTCAGAGCCATGTGTGGAGTAAGAGAGAGAGAAAGAGGAAGAAGAGAGAGAAAGAGATGGAGGGAGAGAGAGGGAGAGAGAGAGAGAGTGACAGAGGGAGTGAGAGAGAGGCAGAGCAATATATATAGAGAGAGAAAGAGACAGAGAGAGAGGGAGTGAGAGCGTGCGAGAGAGAGTGGAGAGAGACGGAGGGAGGGAGATATACGACTGCTTTCATTAGAGTAAGTGAAGACCATCACCAGGCCTCTCTCCTCATGTGCCACTTACCGGAGATAGGGCGGGAGAAAGCCATGCTTTAAACGCCTGAATGAACCTGTGTTTGTGCCTGAGCTGAAACACACACACACACACACACACACACACACACACTTTGGGGTAGACTTAACTAAATGCAGCTCAGATAAATGCATTTACAGCCTACATGCAATCACACTAATTAAAATAGCTGCTTTTGAAAAAGGATTTGGGGAATGTCTTAAAATAGCTGCTTTTGAAAAAGGATTAGGGGAATGTCTTTTTTTTGTTGTTGTTTTGTGTTTTGCATTTTTTGAAGGTTTGGGGATTTGAGGGGCTTTTAAGAGCTTTTACTGAGCCAGAGTCACCATTGCCATAACTGGAATAGGATTCTGAGCTCTTCAGGGGGGCGTGTCATAGAACACTAGAAATAGAGATGTACTCCTACGTGTGTGTGTGTGTGTGTGTGGTGTGTGGTTGTTGTGTGTGTGTGTGTGGTGGTGTGTGTGTGTGGTGTGTGTGTGTGTGTGTGTGTGTGTGTGTGTGTGTGTGTGTTAGTTTGTGAGTTTACACAGAGGTGATGCCCATCTGTAATGGTAGATAGTGTTATAGTTAGTTGGGGTAGCATCAAAAATACAATGAATATTATTAGACTTTTAAAACACAGAGAATATGATTAGCTGGCTAAAGGAACACATCACACATCCGCTCAGCGCACACTGTTGGTGTATTTATACCGTGCCCTGCATACAGTAATGATATGAGGAGAGGGAACAGGGATGCATCAGGAAGGAGGAGCAGACAATGTATGGATTCCCCTTTAGTGCTCTGGAGACACATCAGTCTCAGCGAAGAGGAGAAAACTCTGAACAGTGATTCATCTTTGAGACTCTTAATTGTTTGAGTAATTGAGGAAGTGCAATGTGAAGTTGTAAGTGTGTGTGTGTGTGTGTGTGTGTGTGTGTGTGTGTGTGGTGTACTAGGCTCGATATCTCTTTTCCTGTTCTGAAAATAGCAACAAGTTTGTTTTTGCTGGCGTCTGGCTGGTGGGGTCCAGCGCACCCAACAGCGGTCCGGGAGGTTCGCTAGAACATTGGGGCTACATTATTTGGGCCCCATCGCTAAAAATAGCTCAGGGGGGGAGGTCGTCATGGAAACGCCAGCTTCCTGGTCGGCCAGGGCCCTGTGGCTGGGAAGGCTTAGGGGCAGACAGACTAGCCAGTGTTAGGACCAGGACCAGGAGCAAGGGGCCATTCTTCAGAGGTGCCAGAGAGAGACGGAGAGAGAGGGAGCGTTGTGTTGTGTGTGCAGCGGTCCCACCCGTGGTCAGCGGTGCGAGCCTGGCATGGTGGCGACTTTGGGTATTGGCTAGCACCCTCATTCCATTTCGTGGCCCTCTCAGGAAGGTGTCACCCTCCTCCTCTACCCCCCTTCCCCGCTGGCCTGCCAGGCTGCCACCCATGAATAAGGCAGCTCTGAAGGGAGTCATGTGCAGCTGTGAGCTCGCTGACAGGGCAGGGCAGCCCCTCGCCAGGACCAGCCCCTGAAACCCAGCTCCATTAAGACGGCCTTAAATAAACACGCTGGCCAGCTTAACCGTGCCACAGCATTAACACCCTTACACACGGCCCTCGCTTACACTGGATACCCAACCCTGGACATCTGGAGAAGCAGAGTGTGGACACACACACTCACACATATAAACCCACACCCACACCAAAACACAAGCACATATGTAAACCCACTCATTCACATGCAAACACACACACACACACACACACACAACCACACCCACACACAAACACAGACACAAACATGTATGCAAACCCACTCATGCACAAGCAAGCAAACACACACACACGTGCCAATGCACA
>PYXC01002023.1:555000-587500 GCA_015244755.2 Tenualosa ilisha
TGGTTGTGTGTGTGATGTGTGCCATGGGATGTGTGTTTGTGTGTGTGATGTGTGTGTGATGTGTTTGTGTTCGTGTGTGTAATGTGTGCCATGGGATGTGTGTTTGTGTGTGTGATGTGTGCCATGGTGTGTGTGTTTGTGTGTGTGATGTTTGCCTTGGTGTGTGTGTTTGTGTGTGTGATGTGTGTCCACTAAATAGCTTCCTCTTGGTGTAAAAACAATAACAAAACAAAATGCCATCAAAGCCAACACATTATCTCTCATTCTCTCTCCCTTTCTCCATCTCTTTCTCTCTCTCTCCCCCTCTTTCTCTCCCTCTCTCTCCCTCTCTCTCTCCCTTTCTCCCTCTCTTTCTCTCCCTCTCTCCCTCCCTCTCTCTCCAAATTTCTAATTATACAGTGTATCCTTGTGGTTGTGTGAGAGAGAAAGAGATAGAGAATGAGAGGAGGATAGAGAAAGATTGTGAAGGAGAGGAACATTGAGTTTTCCTGCTGAACCTGAAGTCTTTGTGCAAGATTTTGAACTTTGTGTCCCTCGTCCCAGGTTTCACACTTTATCAGGCAGCAGGAACCTTATGAAGGAACACAACTGTTGAGACGCACAAGGTGGCTGCTGACAGCAGAACTTGTTTGTACCAATTGTACCAGATAGTTCCCAATGGCAGAACAGCTGTCCCAGTGTTTGTCTTATTTTGTAATGGTTAATAAGAGTAAAACTAATTACAGTCCTGGAGAGTCAGTTGGTCTTTGCACTTGTGGTAATCAAGATATTACATGTTCTGTAAGAGTAGCAATAGTCCCTAGTCCACAGAGAGACGTGTTTTACTGCTGAGCTGTTATGCCAGTCCACAGAAGCTGGCCTGAACTCATGACCCTGTGTGGGCGAGAGCTGTTATGCCAGGGGGGAACTATCTGGTACAGCTGGTACAAACAGGTTCTGCTGTTAGTAGACACCTTGTATGGCTCTCATCAGTCGGGTTCCTTCAGAAGGTTCCTGCTGGCTGATAAAGTGTGGAACCTGGGACAAAGGAACAGAGGATGGTGGTGACAATCAGCCACAAGCTCATGATATACAGACTTAACTGTTGTGTAAAACTCCTTCCAATCCCAAAGCACCAAACAAATCATTAAATTGGATCTAAAATGCCTCTGGAAGCCATCCCTGCCCTGGAGGAGACGAACGGAGTGCTGACTGCTGTTGCGTGTAAGGAGGGGGGAAACCCATTGCCCTTGGTGCAGTCTGGCTTCCTGGCCATCATCTTCATTGACATGATTTTAAAAAAGGCAGGAATGGCTTCTCTTTCTCCTGCCCTTCAGCGCCTGATGACACAATGTGTGTTTTTCCCCGGCCGTCGGACACATCTGAAGGCCGGCCTGGGAATGAGTCACAGTGCAATGTAGCACTTAGGTGTCATGTGTGTGTGTGTGTGTGTGTGTGTGTGTGTGTACACGCACAGGTGAGGGTAGGGCCTACCCTGAGGCCCAGGTGAGGGAGGGAGGTGTGTGTGTGTGTGTGTGTGCGTGTGTGTGTGTGAGGGGAGGGTGTAGAGGGAAGGCCACGGGGTGGGGCTCTACGACGACTCATTCCTCTCGGAAATGACAGCACTGTCTCCAATCACAACAGATAGAGAGTCCAGGCAACAACAGAGAGAGGAATAGCAGAGAGAGAGACAGAAAGAGACAGAGAGAGACAGTGAGAGAGAGAGAGGGAGATTAAGAGAGGCACAAAGACAGGGAGAAATTGTAAGAGGCAGTGTTACAGGGAGAGAGAAAACTAAAACAGAGAGGTTGTTTGAGAGACAGTAAAAGAGAGACACACAGAGAGAGGAGGAGATAAGGAGTGTGTGTGAGTGTGTGCTACACAGAGAGAGAGAGACAAACACACACACACACACACACACACACACACACTCACAGAGAGAGGCACGGAGTCGCTGGATCTGGCTGTGCCAGCCACAGCCATGAGTGTGAGGGTGCTGAAAGAGCCTGTTGTTCCCGTCTATGTGCAGTTCTCCCGGGACAAGTACATCATGGACGGGCCGCCCGAGAAACTGCGCAGGGAGCTGGAGGAAGAGCTGAAGCAGGCCAGCGAGGAGCCGCGCAGTCACGCCTGGTACCACGGAGCCATCCCCAGACAGGTAGGCCCTCTATACACACACACACACACACGGCACTACACACAACACAGCTAACTACTAAGCATAGTGCATCTGAAAAGAGAGGTAGGCATCTTGGACACACAGCACAGAACAGACAGCAGCCACTAACAATTAACTATGAGGGAGTACATTAATCCAGAGGACCATGTGTATTGAAGTAGGTCTGTTGAAGTAATGGGGTTGTCACATTCACAGACAGACAGTCTGGTATAAAGCAGGCACAAAGAGTTAGCTATGCCCACATTCAGACACAGATAGGTACAGGAATATGTTCAAAGACAGATATGACTGTGAATGGCCATACACAGTAATGGCACAGTGATATGAGGCATACATCCACTGACACATTTCTATAGATCTGTCTGTAGACAGGTATAGATCCACTGCCTTCAGTAGGATAGTCATTTTTTAAGCAAGCATGAGATCCTCACCAAGGAGAGGCAGTGTATGTGTGGATCTCCAGAGTTGATGATGAGGGAGTGCATTCATAGACAGGTACATCTGCACGACAAACATCATAGGCATGGAACTGTGGCTGAACCAGAGGGAAGTATGGAAGATGTTGGACAGGGATGGAACTGCTTGAGGTGTCAAAAATGATTTATTGATTATTATTGTTTTTTATGGTCTCTGAAAAAAATGTCATGTTGATGGATGAGACTAGGAGTAGACAAGAGAGCCTTGGTCTTTTCTTTTTTTTTTGACAAACTTGTTTTTCATGTGCTTGTGTGTGTGTGTGTGTGTGTGTGTGTGTGTGTGTGTTTGAGGTCTGCTAGTGGGAGTCATGCTGCCCTTTTGGCAGCTGAACATTCATGTCTTTGTGAGAAATTATAATGTAATCACCTGCATAGTCTGTTGGCTGGCTTGAACTAACAAGGCCAAACCCAGAGAGAGTATGGAGAGCAAACTGGGGCGTGCACAGACGCTCAGGGCTGGAGGTGCTGTCACCACCACAAACACATGGGCTCCAGTTACAGGCCACAGAACAGGACTAAGAGTGGGGTCTACAGGATCTACAGCATGGCCCATCAGGGCTTTGTCCATCTCTGCTTTCTGCCCACCGGCTATGCGATTGGCTTTCCAACAGATGTACACCAGGTTTGGGCCAATTACGTGTTTTTCTGGTGATTACGTCAACACGTGGGACCATGCCAGTTGTGTGGAGTGAGACCTCAGGTGTCTCAGGACAACTTTTGCGGATTCTATTATGACTCAAAGCAGATCAGGCTAGAAGCCACCCGGAGTCCCAGTCTGAGATGGATGTCTAAATTTAACAGTATCTGCACTGCATCATGGACTGGACTGGACACCCTCCAGAGTGGATGGCTGGCAATGACTGGATTATCTTTCCAGCAGATGCGTGCCACAACAGGGCTGGTGTGTGGCTGGACCTCACTGGTGATTAAGTGATAGCTGTAACAGACATATGTCAGCATGGGGGCAGATTTGTGGTGGAGATCATCTCCTCATCCGCATAACAGGATGCTCACACCAAAGATTCTAGAGTGGAGCGTAACGCTCTAGAATCTTTATTCACACTGGAATCAGGGCCAGATCAACTCTAGAATCTTAGTGATTATGACATCACAATGCCATGGGGCTTTGTGACGTTCCATTCAGTGCAGGATCCATTCCATTCCAGCAGCACCAGTTGGTCTCTGTGCTGTCACACCTGCAGCTGTAGAGGAGCGTCCCCTCATGCCGGTCATTCCAGAGAGCCACAGACACTCTCTTTCTGCCAAGATCACCACAGGCTTCTAGAACATTCCCCCCATGCCATCTCTGAGACTGAGAGCATAGAGGGAGAGAGAGCAATAAACGCTGTCTGTAGACTCCCCCTGACCAGGCACTTATAGCAGACACTCTGCTTGGCTGCTTGGCTTCTTTTGAATTACTGTGTGTGTGTGTTATAGGGGAGTATCTGAGGCAGTGGGTCTGCGTAGCTGGAGGTCTGTAGGTTCCATGAAGGCACAGCTGAGTATGTGTGGACCCTGATAGGCAGACAGGTGCCTTAGGGGAGGCCAAGTAGCAACAGTATGCCAACAATGAGAAGTCAAGATGGTGTGAACTTGTGCAAACTTAATTCACAGCCCTGGTATTGGGGTGTGTGGGGTTCTGGAGGGGTTGCTGTGAGAGTCCAATGTGCATTTGGGTAAACTTAATATAATGGAATTTTAGTTGTGTTGATAATGCTGTATGTCACAGCTTTGGATCTCATCTGCTTGAGCCAAGGGGCAGATTAGAGGATGCATGAGTCAGGTATTCTTTCTGATGAGTGAGGCTAATGAGGAAGAATCCCCAAGGGCTCTTGGCTTGACCACCTCAACTTTGCTTATTATCTTTAAACAGCAAATGGCTTCAATGAAAAGGTCTTTCTCTTATGAGAACCTTTTGATAAATGTTGTGGACCGGGGCTGCTTTAAGTGACAGTGGTTTAAACCTCACAGAAACACACATCACATTAATGTTGATGTTGACGATGAGAGCATAATTGATCACAATCTTGTCCTCTGAGCAACCCTGGTGTGTGTGGTGTGTGTGTCAGGGGTGGAGGGGTTGTTGGTCTCATCTGCAGCTGCGGCTTTCTGACGGCACAGACCCTGACCGACCACTCAGTTCATTTGGCCCAGTGCCTTCATCGCTCTCTCCCTAAAAGCCTGACAGTGTTACCCAGCCACAGCCCACCCCCCCACCCCCACTAATTACATTAGGACCAGTCTAACCCTGCCGGCCCCCACAGACACTCCCAACCACCCCCCACCACCAACACCCCCATCGTCTATTGTTTCCCTCCAGACACAGAGCACCACTGTCCTACTCTGTATGCAACACTTACTCTTCTCATAGGCGGTCAAGAGCCCATGTCTGTTATGATTCATGGCCATTTTATCATTATTTATTTCTGTGCTGTGTCGGGTTCCTTAGTTCTATGACGAAGCTTGTGATTGAGAATCTTCAGCGCCTAACTGACTTCCTCTTTCCTTTGTGTTTGTTGTGTCTGACAGAGTGTGACGCTTCTCTTGTACCTAATCAATCACTTGCGTTAATCTCTGACAAACAAAGATAAGATAAAGTGCAGAAGTAGGCTAGATAGGCTCACATGTTTATAACACAACACATCCCCATGCTTCCTCTGGACTTTTGCTTCTCTCTCTCTGTCTGACACACACACACACACACACACACCAAAACTTTTGGCTAAAGGTGCCCCTTGGACTTCCTACATTCTCTCTGTCTCTCTCTTTGGTCACACACACACACGCACACACACACACACACACGCTCATCTTGTGTCTTGCTCCCCCTAAGTGGGAGAAGTGCGCCAGCATAGAGCACACACACCTTGTCGTCACACACTATTGTGGCATTACCATAGGGTGCGGCAGTACGTGGTACAGTACCCAGGTCTGTACGCAGGTCATATTGACAGGCACAGTCAAGTGTCTTTCAACAGAAACAAGTTTAACCTGCCAGGCAGGGCAGAGAGGCAGGAGAGGAGAAAAGAAGAGAGGAGAGAGAATAGCTGGCATTCAGGCCCATATGTCCTGATTCCCCACTCAGATACAGTAATCTCCTGTTCTAGTTAAACATGCTCAATATTTCAAGCACTTTCATTCCATGCTGAAGTGCTACTGAACTTCTCCACAATGCAGCTGATCAACTGATCCTGAGGCAGTTACTAATATTAAAAGTGACACAGGTGTTGCAAGACTCCAGTGGGTCACACCCTGATGCAGATGAGTGGGTGAGAAAGTGGAACAATGCTGTTCTCACCATTACAGCAAAGGCACAAAGGCCCTGAAGTGTCTTCTTGAGTGTTGCATAACTGCTGAAGATGCGCCCAACATCAACTTCCAGCTCCGTGAATCGCAGTCCTGTGACAAAGCCAATCAGACTTGGAAAATAAACTCTGGAACCTCAGAGCATCTGTTGCAGATTACGCCTAGGAATAGATCACCTAGGAAAGTGTTCAACAGAGTGTCTGCTCTCTCGATGAGCACAGTGTGTGTGTGTGTGTGCAGTTTGTGTAATACTACAGTTTTAAATGCCATCCAAAGTGCTTTTAATGTGTGCTTACCCAGGTCCATGTGATAGTCTAGCATAGCTTAGAGTCAGTGAGTTCTCCTGCCTGCCTGCCCACACACACACACACACACACACACACAGCTCCACTCTGGGTTCAGGCCCCTGAGAAGAAAACACCATTACACAAGCTGGCCCCAAAAAGCCTAACAGCATCAGCTGATCTTAATCGGTTTTAATATCGTTCTTCCTGCGTGCGCTCTGTAGCTCGATTGTTGAGTGGGGGTGTTTTCAAACATACTGATATTTAATGAAATTTCCAAGCTCTCCTACCTAAAAAAAGACCGTGTAAACAGAAACGCTTTAATTAAGGACACAGCTGTAGCGCCATGAAAAAGTTTGAGTTTTGGAATTCTTGGCTGAAATGTTAACAAAGTTACTTAATATTTTGAAGTAACATTTTTAGTTCAAAGATTCTGCTGCTGTTGCATTGACATCATCCAGTACTGATGCTTGTAGTGTAAATGTCATGCTGATATAATCTGGCTGAGAGGATGCTGATAACCACGTCACTCTGACGCGGTGTCCAGTGTGACTGAGTAAATATTTGCTGTGGGTATGTGGCTTGTTGGCCACCCAGAGTGCGGTGGATTCTGGGCCAAACCAGGGCTGTATGAGGGCCACATGTCCTCTACCGTCAGCTGCTGGCCACGGCCGTGATATCCGATACGCGTAGAGATCTCATATGTAACCAGCTGCTGAGATTCTGTGGACCACAGCCCAGATGATGTTGCATGTGGTGTTGTGGCCAATGAGTGTGTGTGTGTGTGTGTGTGTGTGTGCCATGTGTGTGACAGGTGACTGCCCACATGATGTCAATGTGTGTTGTTGTGACTAATGCGTATGTGTGTGTGTGTGTGTGTGACAGGTGGCAGAGAACCTAGTCCAGAGAGACGGTGACTTCCTGATCCGCGACTCACTGTCCAGTCCGGGGAACTACGTGCTGACGTGCCAGTGGAAGAACTGTCCTCAGCACTTCAAGATCAGCAAGCGGGTGGTGGCGCTCAACGAGGCCTACTCGCGCGTGGAGTACCTGCTGGATGCCGAGGGCTTCGACAGCGTGCCCTCGCTCGTGCGCTACTACGTGGGCAACCGACGGCCCGTCTCCGAGGTGGTGGGTGCCATCATCTTCCAGCCCATCAACCGTGCACTGCCCCTGCGTTTCCTGGAAGAGAAGTACTGTGTCGGAGCCCTGCGGCAGGACGGTGGGGCAGAGCGCAAGAGCCAGACCTCCAAACGCCTGAGCCTGAACATTCTCAACGGACACGGCCAGGACCAGGCCATCAGCAGGGGGAACCTCCTCAGGTGAGTTGGACAACTATACTATGGTTCCTGTTCAAGGTAATTCAAACCTGCTGAAGTGAATTGGAGAATTGTCCTACGGTTCCTCAGAAATACACTAATAATAATTGTAGTGGGGGTGGGGGTTTATAAAATGGTTCCCTATTAGGGTTCCCACCGATATAAACACGCTGAAAGGAGTGGGAGAACTGTCCAGTGGTTCCTAGTCAGGGACCTCAACATAGGGAACCTGCTGAAGTCAATAGGAGGACCATTCTATATGGTTCCTGTTCAGGACTGTTAGTATGAAGAATCTGCTTGAGTGAGTGAAAGAACATCTGGCCTGTCGGGTCATATTGAGACAGCACCACTCTACTCTACCTGCTGAGACATGCAGCAGTTTATTTTCTGGTAATTGGAACTGATAGGGGCAAATGATGAAATCAGTCATGCAGGAAGTGCTTTGGGCATTTTCAAGGTAAATTGTGATGTTATGCAACTCAATACAGAACACAAACATATGTATGTATGTATACCTATGTGCTGTGTACAAATATGTATACCTGTGTTTTGCATTTCTGTTTTACACTATTTTTTATTGAGTCAGCTCCATTACTATTGCAAGATTGCCATTTCCTTGTTTATGTTCTGGAGTCTTAATTACCCAAATTCCCTCTCATTAACTATCCATGTTTGGCCAGCTTCTAAATCTAGTGTAGTTCTTCTTTCAAGAGAGGGAAGGAGAAAAAAATGTCCTGTTAGCTTCTCATTCTCACGTGAAGCCCCGGCGGCAGCATGTTGAGCTTTCCTAAACGAGCTTCCGCAGAGGGACTCCACCAGAGATAAATACACGTCTGGATCAGGCCTGCTGCGTCTGTGGCTGTGCGGCTGTGGGTGCGTACAGTTCTCAGATCAGATCCAGCAGCACAGGACCCAGAGCAGCCCGGTGCCAAAGCACTACAATGCCAAAGCAAACCCAAGACAAAAAATACCCCTACAAATTACAAGGTTGCTTATGCACCGAGAGGCAGATCCAGTTTCTCCCCCTTTTCTGGGTTGGGTGATTTTTGAGGCGAATTTTTTTATTTATTTATTTATTTTTGTCACAGTGGACAAGCCCATGTATATTTGTGTGTGTGTGTGTGTCACCAAACTGAAAATGTGCTATTCTGTTCTGTTCTCACACCCTTCCCTAAAACAGCAACAAGGACAAGTGTGGCAGCCAGCCTGCCTGTCTGAACCACGTCCAGGACCGACGGCGGCCCCTCAAGACTCACCAGTCCGAGAGTTTCCTCCCCCTCGGTCAGTTCCCATGCCGCCCGCCTCCTCCTCTCTGACCCTCTCTTCCCATGAGCCTCCTGCGGCGGGACCCTTTTAACCATGTTTACTCAGTCTGGGCTGCTTTCAAAACTACATTTACATTTACATTAGGCATTTAGCAGACGCTTTTATCCAAAGCGACTTACAAAAGAGGATAACATTCAAGCTACAACACAATGAACTAACAAGGAGTGCATATTGCTAACATAGAATCTGCGCTGTTTTAAGTTGAAAGTGCAATAGTGTAAACAGTGTAAGAATTAAATTATAAGTGCATTCTCAAAGTTTACACCAGAGATATTTGAAAGTTAGTTCACGAGTTTCTTGAAGGTGGAGAGGTATCAGTTGATCTGGTAGCATTGGAGGTCATTCACCAGCGCGGAACAGATATGAGAAGAGTCTGGACGACTGCACAAGGTGTGGCCGTGCTAGAAAACGTTCTTAGAGGAGCGTAGTGGTCGTCGGTGACATAGGCTCAGAAGAGAGAAACTAGACTGGCGATAGGCACAGCACAGGACAGCACAGCATGGCACAGCACAGCATGGCACTTTTTCCCCCTTCTTTCTTTCTCTCATTTCGCCTTTGTAAGATTTAGGCTTTCATGTCAAGTGAGTGAAGTTCACTTTAAATGCAAATAGGGGAAGTCTCTCTCTCTCGCTCTCTCTCTCTCTCTCTCTCTTCAGAGCAAATGTCTTTGAAAGCATGCATTGGTTTAATGGCATCTCAGGCTGCCTGGAGAGCAGCCAAACCTGAAGCCGCTCAGGCCCTGATCTGGCTCACATAAGGCCCAGATCTGTGACACAGCTTGCTGCTATCAGGGCTGTTGCAGAGAAGGGAAACTGCAGGGAGTAATCTACACAGTAACAGCACCTGACGGAGGCCTGCAGGATTATTGTTATTATCATATGCATGCATATTAAGGAAGGGGAACATGAGGTGCATGGATGAATTCTACCTAGACTGGAATAGAAGGGGACGTTCAGTTCCAAACTAAACCTCTCTAATTTAAAGCATTGTCTTGGGAGATTGGTAATCCAGAGGTTGGAGTGTGCAGATGGTTCTTAAATAAGCCTCTCTGATTTAAAGCACTATTTGAGGAGATTGGTAATCCAGAGGTTAGAGTGTGCAGGCGGTTCTAAACTAAACCTGATGTAAAGCACTGTATTAGGAGATTGTTAATCCATACAGTAGGTTCCAGGCCTGACTGATGAAGCAGGATTATGCATTATACTATAATGTGATATTATGTAAGTCAGCATCTGCAAATCAAGAGGTTCGGCTATAGGGAGCAGGACAGGAAACAAAAGGTCAGGAAGCAAAGGGTCCCTGGAGGAAGACTGAAGCCCAAAGAGCCTTACTCACGGTGTCTGTAGGGAGAGTTCTCCTCCTGAATATTAAAGAACTCCGTGTTCTTTCATCCACAGGTTCTAGACCTCATCAGACGCAGGTTCCCAGCATGGACCTGCAGCCCAGCCCAAAGTCGCCCGTGTTCCGGACGGGCAGTGAGCCAGCACTGAGCCCCACTGTGCCCCGGAGGATTCCCCTGGAGCCCCATGTCGGACAGGCCATCCGAGGCTCCGACAGTCAGCTGTGCCCCAAACCGCCCCCCAAACCCAGCAAGGTGCCCGCCACGGGCATCCCTCGCTCCCCCCGCCTGCAGCACCTCACTCCCCCACCCCCGTTGCCCCCCCAGAAGCCCCAGAAGGAGCAGCTGCTCCTAAGGATTCAGCAGCAGCAGCAGCAGGTGGCTCCCTACACCCCTGACGTAAACTACTGCGAGCTCAGCCCCTGTGGCCAGGCCGACTGGGAGAGAGTCAGTGGTCAAGTGCCCCCTGCTGGTGGTGGAGGGAGCAGCGGCTCGGTGTGCAGCAACAGCAGCAGCAGCAGCTATGTGGAGCGTCTGAGGAGGGACGAGGACAAGAGAAGCACCTCCACCACGGGCAGTACTGGCAGCAGCGGCAGCGGTGGGAGCGACGGCACCGCCAAACTGGACCGCAGCTCCTACCACCACGCCATCGAGGCCCTAGAGAACGGCAGCGAGGATGAGGAGGAGTTCAACGTGGAGGAAGAGTTAGACGAGGAGCAGCCGGAGCGAGAGAGGGATGGGACCGAGGTGGATGAGCTGGCGGAGGAGAAGAAGAGGCTCCGGTTTTTGCGGCCAGTGTTTGAGACGGAGTCTGCATTCCGTCCAGGCGACGCCACGTTCCGTCTGCTGCCGATGGCAGAGAACAAGCCGCTGGAGATGACGGTGCTGAAAAGAGCCAAAGAGTTGGTGGTCAGCAGGGACCACCGGGTCATTGCCAAACACCTCCTGCTGGCCGACTGTCAGGTGAGACACACACACACACACACACACACACACACACATGTCTTGCCACAAACTACAGACCTAACAACCGCTTGTTTGACAGGGAGAGACATTTATTTGTCTCGCAGACATTGGAGTGTAAGCCTTGTGCATGACAAAGCCAAGCATGTCCTAGTGTACTAGAGAGGCATTTTACTAGCACAGGGTCAGATCTGTACTCAGAAGGGAGATACATTTCAAGTGTACTGGACAGGGTCTTTACTAGCAGAAGGTCAGTCTTGTGGTGAGCAGTTAAAGACATTTGTTTGTCTGCTAGAGTGGAGAATCAGAGCCACGCATTTATTAGAATAGCAAATCAGTGCAGATAAATATATGCACCGTAGAAGACAAAGTCCTGCACAGCTGCACAATAAATGAACTTGTTGTTATCAATGTATGTCTGTGTTGCTTGAGTGCTTGAGTGTGTGTGTGTGTATGTGTGTGTGTGTGTGGTGGAGGGGTGTAGTTGAGGCCTTTTGTTTCATTCCTTTGCTTTTTACCTCCGCCAAGGAAGTTGTGTTTTCGCTGACATTTGTCTGTCTGTGAGCAAGATATCTTGAAAAGTACAGCACGGATTTGGAAGACATTTTCGGACAATGTGGGTTTTAGGCCAGCAAACAGATGATTACATTTTGGTGGTGATCCAGAACACTGTCTGGAATTAGTATTGGGTCAGTGACCCTATATTGCCTTGGCGGAGGTCTGTGCTCTCCGAGTGCCTTTCTGGTTTTGGTCTGTACCATTATGCTGGTGTGGTCATAAAGAGTTTTTCCCCCCCTCATGCTATAATGGACCAGACCATAGAAATCCAATTATGAGTTTATGGTTTAATGTCTTGGGGAGTAATGTGTCTGAAATTGTCAGAAGTGTTTCCTGTTTTCTGGCTTATGCACAAAAAGAGCGCCCGTTAAAAAGGATTAGTTTGCGAACAACTTTGAATCCGTTGCTTTTTTTAAGCAAACATGGGTCAGTATTGCATAATAGCCAAGGTAGCCTATTGAAAAGTAATGTTTTGATGTTGAGGGTATATTCTAAAGTTATTTTAAATTTGACACTAACAGGTTGCCAGGACGCTGAACATTTCCGAGGAAATGAAAGGTCAAATGGGTGTGACCTCTGGCCTGGAGTTGGTGACCCTCCCACATGGAAGACAACTGCGTCAAGACCTGATGGAAAGGTAAACATATTGACAGAAACAAACACACACACACACACACACACACACACAAACTGTAACACATCTAACTGAGTGGACTGTCCTGCTTCCACCCGCGGTACAACGGAGCTGTACAACATGCGCCTGTAGCTTTGGCTTTGAGTGGAGAGAGGCTAATATGAGAGTGATCAGTGAAGGGGACTCACAGGGAGCATTAGAGCTTCATCCAGAACAGATTACATTAACAATGGCACACGGCTGTGCCAGCCCTTCATTACTCCAGACAACCAGTCATACAAATATGGTTTAGGAGATCAGACATTCTTAATGTGTGAAGTCATTATAATCTCTCTCTCCCTCCATCGACATGCTCCCTCGCTATTTCCCTCTCTTTTATCCCCCTCCATCTTTGTTTTTCTTTCTTTCTTTGTCTTTATGCCCCCTGACTAAGTTTCCCCTGCCTTTACCCAAGGCTCTCTTCCCTCTCTCTCTCTCTTCCTTCTCTCTCTGCCCCCTCTTTCTCTCTTCCCTCTCTCTCCCCCCCCCTCTCCCCTCTCTCTCTCTCTCTCTCTCTCTCTGCCCCCCCCTTCCCTCTCTCTCTCTCTGCCCCTCTCTCTCTCTTCTAATGACTAATAAAGGATTTGAAATTCATACCTTCCCTGTGTCTCTCGCCCTGTCTGCCAGGCACCACACCATGGCCATAGGTGTAGCTGTGGATATCCTGGGCTGCACAGGCAGTCTGGAGGAGCGCGCCACTACTCTCAACCGCATCATCCTGGTGGCTCTGGAGCTGAAGGACGCCATGGGGGACCTGTTTGCCTTCTCCTCCATAATGAAGGCCTGGACATGCCCCAGGTAGCGCCCATTCACCATGCCGGAATTCACAACACACACATACACACACATACATGCATGCACACACACACACACACACACACACACACACACACACACACACACACACACACTCTGGCTTTTGTTTGTGAATAGAGGAATTCTTCCACTTTTCAAAAGGCTGCACCCACACAACTTTGACCCCATTTTCTTTCTTTTATTTACCCTTTCTCTCTCTCTCTCTCTATTGCTTCCTCACCACGCCCTTTTCCTTTTCTTTTCCCTCCTCCTTCCTTCACAGATCACAAGGCTGGACCATACTTGGACCACCCTGAGGAGAAAGTACACTCAGACTGCCATAATTTATGAGAAGTCTCTCAAGCCGTTCTACAAGGGCCTGTTTGAGGGTACAGGTGAGTTACTCCAGCCTCTCACCACCAGGGGGCAGAAGGCCAATAGAGCCACCATGTATGACCTGTTTTACACAACTGGAAAATAGCTCATGAAGTGTGAAATCTGAGTTACCTACTATGTTTAAAAGGGTAATTCTAGGCCCCTTGTAACTCTAGACATCTGTTAACCTGCTCCATAACAATCAGACACAGAGACTGTTTGTTTCATAAGAGAGAGAGGTCAGACTCATTGAGGACAGCAGGGTGTGTTGTACTGTAAATGAAGTGGTTTTCAGTGACCGCGCCAAGAATGGCCTCATTGCCTATTCTTAGTGTGCCTTCTGGGGAGAAGCTAGCGTTCTGGGGAGAGCTGCCATAGCTGTGGAGTTCTGTTTCTATTGCTGTCTGATTCAATGACATCATCGTGTAATGAGCAACAGCTGAGAGGGTCCCTAATAAACATGTGATCCGACCCACAGAATGCTCTCCCCTCCCCCCTTCCCCATCTCTTTCTCTCCCTCTTTTTCTGTCTTTTTTTCCAACTCTTTTCCCCTCTTCTGGTTTTGTTGTCTGTTTGTCTGTTTTCTATTACTTTCTCTCTCTATCTCTTTTCCTCTCGTCAAACTCAAACCAGCTCCTACTTGCATGACTGTGTAACTGTATCACTAGATACTACATGAACACAACACAACACAATTCAACATGCTGCATATAAAGCAGTTAGGACAGTGCATTTATATAGGGCTTTTCAAGCACTCCAAGCACTTCACAGTGAAGCAGGAGGCCTCATTACCCACCACTAGTCGTTCTCCAGAACAGTTTAAGTACTAAAAATCCATCTTCGTCTCTGTGAAAATAAATCCCCCTTATCTCGCTCACTTGACCTCTTGCCCTGTGCAGTGGACGCCCCCCTCAGCACCACCACCATCCCCCTGCTGATGCCTCTGGTGACGCTGATGGAGCGGCCGGCCGTGGTCTTCGAGGGTACAGAGCTGTGGGAGAGCAATGACCAGGGCTGTGAGATCATGCTGCGCCACCTGGAGGGGGCTCGTCTCATGGCGCATCACGCAGACATCTACACCGCCAATGCACAGAGAGCGCTTCAAGGTAGGGAGCCAATGCAGGCACATCGTCTCTCTCTTTCTCTCTCTGACACACACACACACACACACACACACACCACACACACAGTCTGACATTGTAAGTAATGCTCTTGTAAACTCATTCACACACAATACTCACACGCTGATTATACTTACTCTTATTATATACTATATCATACTTAAACCCAATAGATGTACACTTACACAAAAAAGCAAACATTTACACACACACACACCACACACACACACACACACACACACACACACACAAACACACAGTATTGGGCATGTGAATCAAGAAAAGCACACAAACCACAAAAGGAAATTAAAAGGCCAAATTAAACTCATAAAATGAACTTAAACTCAACTCAACCCATCCTGCCCTGGTTTACCCTTCCTCTTCTCTTCTTCACAGACTTCCAGGCGGATGCGGACCTGTTGGAGATCTTCAGGACGGACTTCCAGCTGCGTCTGCTGTGGGGCAGCCGAGGGGCGGCCGTGAACCAGGCCGAGCGATATGATAAATTCAACCTCATTCTCACGGCCCTGTCCAGAAAACTAGAGCCACCGGTCAAACACACCGAGCTCTAATTGCTCCGGTCCCTTGCCGACTGCAACTGGGGCTTTTTTATGTTTGCTTAATGAACGGTTATTATTGTGGCCTGTAAACGGACGTTAATTTGGGCCCACGGAAGGACAGACCTGCCTTAAGGGACACTGCTCACGTGGAGGTGGTTGGAGAGGTGGTTTTCTCTGGAATATTTTCCCAACAGGCCTCTGGACTAAAGACTCACATTTGTGTGTGTTTATAGACAGTGTTCACAAGACTTGGTCTCCAACACCACAAATGTTATACCAGATGTTGGAGAGTTTGTTGTTGCAAAGGTGAGTTGAAGAAGAGAAATGCCACTTCCTTGACATCCCTGTGTTACATAGGGCTCAAGTCCCTCTCTGAGTTCAAAAAGAGTGAAATGCGTGTTTGAGAACTGGACCTTTCCAAAGTATTCATGTAAAAATCAGACCGCATGGATCACAGTGTGGATGCGTCGAACACAGTGATGATAAAGTCATGAACATAGTATTATAAGCCCCTTAAGAAGGGGGGAGTTGTATAGAAGATGTTGTGGGACAGCATGACTATACTGAAGAAACCAAATTGAAAATGGACACAAGGAGCCAATCAGTGTGTTTCCCAAAACTTCCTATAGTTGGTTGGCAATAGGAAATTGCATTGCAACCAATGAAGTTGCTAACTAAGTTTAGCATCTATGGTTTTGGGAAACACACCCCGGAACCACTGCTTTCCTGAAATCGGCCCAAGTCTGGTCTGAACCCCTTGGGATTGCTGTTGCAATTCTGCAGTCTCCACATCTGGAAGAGTCGGTGCAAGTTAACGGTCGTGTTTCACCAGTGAAATCACATATTCATCTGGTGTTTGTTGTGCGCTTCAGTAGGTTGGGTTGACCTGCCACGCAAAGGTGTAAATATGTTGGTTAATAATGTAAGCATGTTAATGCAAGGCTGTAATATATTTCCTTCTTAATATTATTTACCTGTAAATAGAGCCTCGTAATCATTTTAATATCTTTATAAGGAGTATTGTGACATGAATAGATCAACAGAGGTTTAAATAAAACTACTTTTTAACTCCCATATCCTTGCATTCTATGGAGGTTTTCTCTTTTTAATATATTGTGTTGCAAGTAGATAGTGTGCAAAGTCATGAATAGTGTGCAAAAGCATTTGGTTATAAATAGAGGTGAAAAACTGACTTGTTTGGTTAAGTCTCCCAAAATTCCAGCTGCTTTGTAATGCCGGAAATGTAGGTTCTCACAAATCTAACCTCTGGTGTATGCACTGCTGTCCATCTGGGACACTTTTCCCAAAGCCATAGTTTCTGACTAACTATAGTTGCAATGCAGTTCCCCATTGCCAAGCAGCTAAGTCACTTACTAATTAGCAACACTGGTTTTGGGAAATGCATCCCTGTGCATTGGAATTGACAGACAGCTACTGGAGTGATTACATGGTTGACTGAGAGATGTAGTGTATCAATGAAACACAAACGACAATGTTTTTTAATGTCCATTTTATTAGAACAACGTATTGAAAGAACAGGATGAATGACATGTCACAACATTGAAAAGTATAAAGAAATGCACTCATGAGAGGCACGGAAAATGGAAGTACTGCCATCGAACTGAATGTCAGAACATTTCAAAAACAATGAACAAAAACCCCAAAAACACTGGTCTGTTGTCGGTGGACCAAGATAAAGCGGCTTCCACGTTGGACTGTCTACCAAGTGACATTCTTTTCCCAGTGTTTGAAAACAACTGGTCAATAAGCCTCTGAAAATAGTTGATTGAGGGAACAGTACATACAATATAGTCAGTATAATTACAATGCATCGATGGGTTATGCTTAGATACGCACAAGGCTCTGTGATGATAAAAACGACCCGCTGTTGCTGCTTTAAAAATCCATTGATGAATTAGTCTACTAAAGATGGTGATGGTGATATGTATAGATGTATCCCAGCATGGCTCTCGTCACAAGAGTGCCCTCTGCAGGATAAGTTAGTGTATTACATGAAGCATGGTTTCGAACCAGGGGCCACTAAAGCCTCTGCTCATAGGGGCATTCATATCCAGAGAGATGCCAGAGTAAGGTGCAACCATAACCTACTTTCATAAACCACAACTTTCTCTCTCCCCTGTAGCAACTTGTTACTGAAAGGCCATTTTGTACAAACAAAAAAACAACACCTGGAGTGGTATTAAGCAAGGGTTTTTTACAATGAGATACTGGATTACCACCTTTATACACTATGGTACAGCCAGGTGTTCTGAAATGCATGTCATCGTTGACCAGCATCTCCACTATTATGGTGGTAAAATTGCTAAATACTTTTTTTTTTTCCTTTCAAAAATGAACATCATGTGTGTACGCTGGTGTCTGGCTGCCTTACGCCAAAATAATAGGCTCATGTCACCCTAAGAAAACAAACCAGACACCATCCAATAGAGGCAGAAAGACAATCACAGCACTGATTGTTACCCAACTCAAGGTCCTCAGTATTAGACCTCTTTTTAAAAAAAACAAAAACAAAAAGGGTCCCAAAGAAGCATCTCTCATGATAAGAAATCCATAGACAGACAGACACACACACACACACACACACACATGCGCGCGCACACACACACACATGTGCACACACATACACACACAGGAGATGAGAGTCACCTTTCTACATGTCCATCAGCAGCATCACATTCAACATAAACAACAATATGTCCAACGCCAAGAGAAGGAAGGAGAATGCGATACTTCACAGTTTTCAATATTCATTGAAAAGGTCAATACTCCACAGCACTGTGGACATACAAGCTGTACTTAAGGGGAAGAAACACGGGCCGAGGCATCTTTTTGAGGAATGCTGCTGTGCATGAACATCTAATCCAATCTATCCAATCCAATCTACAATACATAATGTCCTCTGCTTGCATGATTGCTGATTTGCCCATTGAAGACTAAAAACTGTCCAATCCAAATGTCAGTGGGGAGGTATCCAAACAACACTGCCTAGCAACACTGCTCAAAGAGTTGCCATGGCTCCATCAGCTGTAGGGCTGGCTTTTAATGGGTCCCACCTGAGACACGGGGGCCCCACAGAATCAGCCGAAATGCCAGCCGAGTCCGGGCCGGATCCAAACCACATCTGAGCCAGAATCTATTGGAGAGTCACAGCTGGCCTACACCAGGCATGCACCTGAAGCCTTTCACTCTTGCAGCATGCTCTGCATCATCAGCTTCGGCTAATGAAAGGAGCGGACTACATCAGACATGACAGCGGTGGGCACATTTGAAAAGCCTTATAGAACAAACTTCCCCCTCAGTTGTGCTCCTGGTGTAGGCCGGCCGTCAAGTGTAGTTTGGCAGATGTCAGGCTGGTACGAGCGAAGGAAGCTCGAATACCCTTCCGAAGGTCTGTCTGCTGACCCTGAGCATGGCTGACTGCCGGCTGACTACAGGCCCAGTTTCAGATGCCAGATCTGACTAATGTGTGGTGTAAATATGCCAGGCCAAGTGAAGATGAATGATCCATTCTGCTGGATCCCACAGACTCCGACTAGGTTTCTATCTACTGGATTCAGCCTAATAATTCTCAACTCAAAGCAAATCCTCATTAAGCACAGATCTGGTGTGAATCAACTATTTCTGATTAATCTGACTCCTATCTGCTTAGGATTTGCAACGTTCAGCTGAAGAATGTTTAAATCTGCAGGATTGGACAAACTCATCTGTCTCTGGTGACTGTAATAGACAGCACTGGGGGGGGGGGGGGGGAGCTGTTCAGTTTAAAAGTTTTTAAAATACAACTCTTCTTGTATTAATAATAATAATAAAAAACATCCTTTTCCAAGAGTAACCACAGCAAAGACAGAGCAT
The DNA here is from genome assembly GCA_015244755.2 of Tenualosa ilisha. Taxonomy (NCBI): domain Eukaryota; kingdom Metazoa; phylum Chordata; class Actinopteri; order Clupeiformes; family Clupeidae; genus Tenualosa; species Tenualosa ilisha. The sequence continues at coordinate 574,127 of PYXC01002023.1, forward strand.
CAGAAAAGGGCCAAAATAAACTGCTGACATATTTCTTCCTCTCAGTTCTCAAGACATCCCATAATATAGTGGTCACTGCTGTTTGCTCACTCTTTGTACATTTTTACAAAAGGAGAGAAGCACTTAAAAAAGGTAGCATAAAAGTAACGACATCATTCATTAATTTATTCAATATTATTTCAAATGCTCTAGGGTAAAAAAAGTGCATTAGTCAAGACCAGGTCTCTATTTTCAGACTTTTCTGTTCTGATCCAAAGAGAAGATGGGTTACCATGGGCTAACAGCACAGTCAGGAGAGGTGAAAAATGCTCGCTTATTGCACCCCTCCATTTAAAAAGTCATGAAGATTAAAAAAAAAAACACACATATTCAGTATGGAATGAGAGAATGTTAAAAACATTGTTTTCTTTCTGTAATGTATAAAATCAGACGAGCCAAATGAAACATTCCTTACGGGCATATGGACAGCTACCTTGCTGTGCACATATGCATGGGTTGTGTATGCTTTGAAACAGAACAATCACATTCACCATAAACAGACACTTTAGAAAAAGATGTACATTTTTTCTGATGATTGCGGTTCACTGGTTTGGGAAAGCAGTCGAGAGCACCACAGTATGACTGGATGTGTGTGTGTGTGTGTGTGTGTGTGTGTGTGTGTGTATGTGTCTGTGTGTATGTCTGCCAAGCACCTATGATATTGCAAGAGCTGAGGAGAGATAGGCAGGGCTCTTTTGCCCTTCTCCAGCAGGGGGCGACAATGTGAGGGCAGGGTGGGGGAGGGAGAACCGGTCTTAGAGTCCTCATTCTTCCCTCCCTGGTTCCTCTCTTGATGTAGAGTGGGTCCAGAGATGGAAAAGCGCTCACTCCATACCTCAGCCACCTGAACCCAGATGGGGCAACATCAAGGCACTGGGATGTGTGGCACTGGGCTGGGCTGGGCTGGGCTGGTCAGCTGTTGGCCCTCTCTTTGTGTAGAAAGGAGGGGGGACTGGGAGTGATCAGTCATCCACACTTGAGGACCTCCAGGCCACCTGGTGCTGTTGCTGCTGCTGCTGCTCTGTGTGTGAGCCCCCTCTGGTGGCGCACGATGGAACTGCGGAAACCCTCCATTGGTGGCAGCACTGATGCAGTGAGGAGGAGGAGGATGGGGAGGATGAGGAAGAGGATGAGGAAGAGGAAGAGGGAGGGGGGGTTGTGGGGGGGCTGGAGCCTGTAGTGGTTACTGCACTCCTGATCTGCTTCTACAGGCTGACGGTGCGTCTGATGAACGGCACAGAGGCCACATGACGGCGCATGAAGATGACATGGCGTTAACATTCAAGATGGTGGTGTCAGCAAGGCAATGAGTCAACAGTCCAAAAAAATAACATGGAAAACAGAGGATAAACAAGGCATGTTACAACAGAAAAGAAAAGAAAAAAAAAAGATCACAAGTGGAGGCCTGGCATGGACCAAAAAAAAAAACAGAGAGGTGAAGAGTGGACCTGGAGATGCACAGACCACGCCACTAAGGGTTGCTGGGAAATACAAACAGAGACACAGTGTACAGGCAGGAGCAGAGGGAGACACGTTGAAGCAGAGGAATGGCACAGGCAGGACAGCTTGGACCTCGTCCCCTAGGAGGGACACGGTATGACAGTGTGGGAGGAAGCGGCACATACAGAAGCTCTAACGCAGGCAGGCTGTTAGTGGAACAGAGGACGCTAGGCCGCGAGGGCCTAGTGGACTCACTCAGGACGTGATGGAGAGCAATGCATGCTGGTCTTCTGCAAAGGATGATGGGTTATTTGATTCTTCCCTACCTGGGGCATGGAGAGACCCCCACCACCTGCACTCCCCTTCTTGTTTCTATCCCTCCGTCTCTTTTTCTCCGTCTCCCTCTCTCCTAGAACTCTTTGCTGTCATTAAAAAACTGGATGGGTGAATGGTTAAAGGGAAAGATGGATTTGCATGCACACATGCTTCCTGCTACTCAAAGGGGCATCTCTCTCCTCTAGTGTCTCCTCCGTCTGTCCTCACACCATCATCAAACCCCCCCCCCCACCCCCCCCCCATCCCCGCCCCACTGACTCTATCCTGCAAAAGCTCCATCAGTCCCCCACAACCCCCACCCCATCTCCCCCTCTTAAAGAACGAGAGCCGTGTGCGCCCTCCATCAAAATGCCTCACCAAACACACACCCCACCACCTCCACTCAGGAACCTGGAGTCACACACACACACACACACATATACACACAGACACAGACACACACACATACACAACACACACACAGGAAAGAGAAGAGAGAAAAGGGTTACTGACCAATTACAGGGGGGAGAGATAAAGGAGGGGGAAGAAGTTGTAGAGAAAGAGAGAGAAGGAAAGAGAAAGAGGAGGAATGGAGGGAGGATGAAGAAAGTGAGAGGGTGACCGACTGGAGTCAAGAGGAGAAAGAGAAAGCCAGATACAGAGGTGGGATGAGAAAGAGAAATAGAGAGAGGGATATAGGACAGAGAGAGGAAGACAGAAAAAGACAAGAGGAGAGAAAAGAAAAAGGGTTGTCTTGCCCACACCCCACCCCACCCCTCCCCTCCCCACCCCCAGAGAAGAAAAGCCTGAACAGAGCTCGTCACCCAGGGAGTTCCCCATGTGCCACCTGTCATCGCACGATGCCCATCTGTGGGTGCCAGGGCACGTGCCAAGCAGCAGTTCCTCACCCACCTGCCACAAGAGGAACTAACAGCACAGCTAAGCTCTCTGTAGAGTCTGGGCTAGAGAGGGACGGCTACACCGCCACAGCTTTGGACCAGACCGGACCGGACATACTAGCGTTTCAACTCTCACAAACATGTCAAAATACGGCATCCATCTTAGAAAAGCAAGTTCTCCTCCAAGCAGGTGAGGCGAGGCTGGGTCTGCCTGGTGACACATATGAAGACACTGCACTGTATTGTACTGTACTGTACTGTACTGCATGAATGTCTGCCTAGCTGTGACAGACAGTATGAAAGTAAGAGAATCAAAGGTACCCAGGTGAACAGACAAATATCTGAAGACAATGAGACACAAACATTTATCAAATCATAATAAACAAGAGGAACCAGCCATAAACACACTAGGATTATTCACACAGTATATACGCTTAGATTTGATCAGATATTGATAGAATCCACATCGAAGTAGAAAATCAACCACTGTGTGGACAGCCAAGAAGGAAGATTTAAAATCACATGATGGTGATGAAACACTCTGTGAGTTCCTGGGAGGCATGCAGGTTTTCCCATCATCCATATCCTCCTGTCAGTCTGTACAGTACTGGACGCATGCTGGTCCAGTTCACAGTCATTGCTACCGAACGTGTTTGTCCGTTCGTGCGTTTGTTCGTTTGCTCGCTCGCTCACACAGTGAACAACCGCAAGGCCAAGCAATAATAGAAAGAGCTTCAGGACCTGGCCAACATGGGGGTGGGAGGGTGTTGGTGATGATGGATGGGGATGGGGGTTGATGGTGTGATGGTGTGATGTCATATGTAGGTGACGGCACCTTTGCTGCTCTTCTCGAGCGTGATGTCCACGTAGGAAGTGGGCACGTAGCCCTCCTCGCCGCTCTGCTTGCGGGCCCGCGTCCAGCCGTCGCCTTTATCCTCCTCGATCACATACAGGACCTCATCCTCCTTCATCACCAGCGTGCCCTCATTTGACCCTGGGGGAGAGAGAGAGAGAGAAGGTGTGGGACGGAGAGAAGTAGAGAGAATGAGAGAGAGTGAAATAGATAGAGAGAGAAAAGGTGTGAGACAAAGAGAAAGGGAGAGGGAAGGAGAGAGAGAGAAAGGGAAATGGAGTGGGAGAGAGAGGGAGAGAAAGAGAAGAAATGAGAGAGAGAGAGAGAGAGGGGGCGGGGGGTATACTTTAACCTGAAGACTGCAATGACATTAACTATCTGTATATATTATAACGAGGACACATTTTCTGACACGTTTTTATTGGGATGCAGGGTGCAATTAACAACAACTCAGATATCTACACAAACACACAACAGTCATCCAACCAGCCCAGATATGCAGAACGCTACACTGTATATGACAATATCTGACATACATATAGTAAACTGTTTCCAGTGCACAAAGGGTTAAAACCATAATGACTTTTTTGTCTGTCATTTGTGTGAGTGTGTACGTATTCATTTGTGTGTGAGTGTGTGTCCACGTGTGCACAGAAAACAGCATGTGTTGGTTGGTGTGTAAGTGATATGTATGTGAACTCCTGTGTGGGTGTATGAGTAAATGAGTTTTCTCTCTCTCTCTCTCTCCTCACACACACACACACACACACACACACCACACACACACACACACCACACACACCACCACCACACACACACACCACACACACACGACATGTCTTTATGTTTTTACCATCAAATGCATAGAGTGCTTTGCAGTGGCCAATGGCAGGCAGTGGATCATCATCATCAAACTCGTCATCAAACTCGTGGGGGTCTGGCTGGGGAGGGCTCCGGTGCTCCTGATTAGGGTCGTCTGTGTAACTCCCCTCAGGGCTGGAACATACACACACACGTACACACACACACACACACACACATTACCCCACTGGTATATTTCTTGCTGTCAGCAGCTGAACCTATGACCTTGAGCGAGCTGAAAGTCTGCTCTGCTCTGGTGAGATACACTGCCGAGAATTCCCAATCCAGTGGGATCGGCCTCAGCAGAGTTGGATCGTTTGCGTCACAGCTTTGTTTTCCTTCTAGCATTCCATATCTTATCTTAAAGTAGCGGAAGTCGTTTGGGAACAAAGTAGAGCGTTAAAGCATTGTTTTTGTTTTATCACTGAAATGGCCTATGATGCAATATGCTCATGGATACATAGTTATGTCTGAATGGGACCTCAGCCTGTTCTGTTTACCCAAGTTTCCCTGGTCCAACATATTTGATTGAATTATTTAAGTGGACACTATCCTGGTTTAGTGGATAAAAATGGCATTAAATTACTTTACATTACATTACATTACATTTCTAATCAGGTCCAGGGACTGAGGAAGCGTTAAAGGTACTCAAGTATGTCTCTGCTGATCCCAGAACAGGGAGGATCCTTGCTGTGCTCTGAAACATCTGTTTCTAACTGATCACAGCCTATTGTCTACAATACTGATTATACATGAGCAAGAGGCTATGGGAGTCTTAGAGTCTCTTAAGGTGAGACTTTACTTATGAGTATGTATGTGTGTGTGTGTGTGTGTGTGTGTACAAGTAATCTCTTACCTCTCTCTCCCGGGAGGCGCATGATGGTTCACATCTGCACTAGGCCTGCGGTCACTGCGGGAGCTCTGTTTCCCCGCCTCTGCTAGCCAGCTCTGCGTGTGTTTGTGTGGGTGTGTGTGTGTGTGTGTGTGTGTGTGTGGGTGGGTGTAGGAAAACAAACAACGACAAAAAAATTCCCATGACAAACACGCAAACTCCATTCTATCCCCAGCTCAATCCTGACTCACATCCTGTGAGCCACACTTACAAAAATGCCACTAACTTCAGACCGAGCCATTCTACCCACACAGCCACCACTAGGTGGTGCCAAGGTAAGCCAAGCAGCTCTCTGCTACACTGCTGTTTATTTGTCCAGATGTATGTGTGTGTGCGTGTGTGTGCGTGTATGTGCGTGTGTGTGCGAGTGTGTATATGTGTGTGTGAGTGTGTGTGTATATGTGTGTGTGAGTGTGTGTGTATATGTGTATGTGTATGTGTGTGTGTGCGTGGTGTGTGTGTGTGAGCGTGTATGTGTGTGGGGAGGAATTGCCTTATAAGAGCAGGACTTGTGGGGAGACGTCACTGGGGAGCATTACCTCATTTTTGTGGATCTCAGAGCGTAGTCGCTCCATGTTGCACATGGTCTCAGAGATTTTGGGCTGCAAGCTGTTGGGGTCACCCATCTGCGGGTTCTTCTCATACACGTCCTTCATCTTGTTCAGCGCGTCTCTGACACACACACACACACACACACACACACACACACACACACACACACACACACACACACACACACAAAGCAGATGAGGATCTATATACAAGTACAAACTCACACAACCACATGCATACATATTTGTAGGTTCTTCTCATGCACATCCTTCATCTTGCTCAGTGCGTCTCTGAGACACACACACAAAGCGGATGAGGATCCATATACGAGTACAAATTCACACAACCACACACACACAACACACACACACACACACACACACACCACACACACACACACACACACACACACACACACACACACACACACACACACACACACACACACACACATACAATGCAGAGAAGGATCCATATACAAGTGCAAACACAAACATCTGTGGGTTCTTCTCAAACACGTCTTTCATCCAGTACAGAGCATTTCTGACACACACACACACACACAAAGCTGATGAGGATCGACAGACAAACACATACGTATGTACACACACACACACAGGGCCATTTAGACTTCATTCCCATACACACATAGGCACACACATGTATAGATGTGCAAGTCAAATGAGGCCACTAGCAGGGTAGTAGATCTCTTTGGAGTACACAGGGTAGTTGATCTCTTTGGAGTACACAGATCTTTTGAGTAAACAGGGTAGTAGATCTCTTTGGAGTACACAGATCTTTGGAGTACACAGGGTAGTAGATCTCTTTGGAGTACACAGATCTTTGGAGTACACAAGGTAGTTGATCTCTTTGGAGTACACAGGGTAGTAGATCTCTTTGGAGTACACAGATCTTTGGAGTACACAGGGTAGTTGATCTCTTTGGAGTACACAGATCTTTGGAGTACACAGGGTAGTTGATCTCTTTGGAGTACACAGATCTCTACCTTTGGTCAATTTCCTTCTGCAGCTCTCTGTTCAGCTCCTCGATTCTCTGCTGCAGTTTCTTGCGTCTCTGTTCAGGGGGCAGGTGGCTGAGGTCTTCCAGCGTTGGAGCCTGTGGACAGACAGAGAGACAGACACACACACACACACACACACACACACACACACACACACACACACACACAAACACAGTGAGCCATGAAAAAAGACTAACTGCAAGCAGTGAGCTCATTGCCCATAAACGTGGCAGTGAGCAGACTGAAAAATACACTCACACTCTCTCATACACACACACACACACACACACACACATACACACACACACACACACACACACACACACACAGCTACAGATGTCGTTCCCAAAGTCTGGAACATGACATAACCATAGGACGAGTGCAAATCCAAACAGTGGAAATGAATGAAGGGTCAAATAGGTTTTTGTAAAGACAATAAATACATACTGAGCTGTCAGTCAAAACCAGACTAGCTGAGTAGGGGACTTGCATGTGCACACAGTAACAAGCACACTGACCACAGAGGCCTCTCGTGAAACAGGGTGAAGGGCATCTACAGAGCATTCTAGAAATACTGGCTACTCTACTTTCTGCAAATATCACACTACTCACCAACTTCACTGACCACTGCAGGGACAGCGTGTGTGTGTGTGTGTGTGTATGTGTGTGTGTGTGTGTGTTCAAGGGCAAGCAAATGGAAAGAAACAGAAAAACACAAAACATTTCATTTAAATTCTTCCACAAGCGTGTTTAAACACATACACACACACACACACACACACACACACACTACAAAGGGAAAGGGAGTGGTGCTGTCACTTTGGATTTTTTAACCTATGACAGAGTCACATGCTAGCCACATTGCAAAGGTAAACAGTAACCTGACTGTGGGACAGTACATTGGCTTTCAATAAGGCAAACATCGTGGAAAGTGTTACAAGTTAGTGATGAATCACAGCAGATGATAACTCAGTATTGACACAATACCACTCCAAGCACCACACCCCACCTCTATCACACCCTTGAACACGCGCACACACACACACACACACACACACACACACACACACAAGTAGTATTGTTTACAGCTTCCACCCCAGCAGACACAAGCATTATGCCAGCAGCCCTGAGTTGCTGTCATAGAAGAATAGAGAAAGACCGAAAGAAAAGGGGGAAGAAAAGGACCACCGCAAAGTCCAGATTCTCACATCTGACTCTCAGGCCGATCCGGTTCAAATCGGATTCTAATCTGGTTCAAATCTGGCCCGCAAGAGGCCCGGGTCTGGCCTGGAGTCAGTGCGGCGCCACTGCCCACATACGGCACAGCAAGTCGTGGCGTGGCACACTCTCTCTTACCCCTCTCCTGAGGCCTTTGAAAGAGGGCAAATTAGGCCTGTGCAGCCTCATGTCGGAGAGGCACTGGGCCAGGCGCTCCGCGTTGACCAGCGACGCCTGGAAGGAGGGGCGGGAGGGGAAAGAAGGCCGCGGGGCGGGGGGAAGGAGGGGGGGAGCTGGGACAGTGACAACAGAACAGGACAGAACAGAACACAACAACAAGGGCGGGTCAACCAGCAATCACCGTTTCGCCATTTCCCCAAGACCGCCACCGGTTCGCCCACCACCTGACGCTGGACACGAAAAAGGCCAAATTAAGTTGCGTGCCACGCCGGGGGTGTTTACTGAGAATGTTCTATGAGGTTGCATAATGAGGCTTACATTAACAGATCTGTAATGTGCAAAATCCATTTCCCTGCCCTGGTAAAAAGGAGACACAATCAACAATCATAAAGACATTTAACAACTAGCACAAAGGGCCACACAGGCAGCAGACTGTCACTGCAGATGATCTTGCATGTTACTCATTAACTGCGGACATGAGTAGCAACCGTCACAGTTGGTCAAAGTGCTTCATGGTCGGTGTGCACTGGGCTTATGTGTGAACACTGTGGGAGGCCTGCTTTGAGGAGCTGTGGAACAAAACATCATTCTGACCCAATGCTATGGTGGACCCTTTTACATTATTCTGACCCAACGCTACGGTAGACCCCTCTACATTATTCTGATCCAACGCTGTTGGACCCATCCAGGTGAGAGAGAATAACACTCACCTTTGGTTTTTTCCCAAAGAGCCAGAGCTTGTTCTTGGCTTTGCTCACTGAGTGTTTAGGATCGGGTTTCCCGCCTTCGTTCTTGGGCGTGCCGATGGTGCCGTCCGAGCCGGTGCGCTGGATGTTCTGGCTGAAGTCCTCGAACGGGAAGTCGCCCGGGGGATCGAAGCCAGACTTGAAGGACTCCACCACAATGGTCGAATCCTGGAACAACAAAACCCAGCCAGACCAACCAACACAACAGAGAGAGACTTTATTACTGTGGATAAGACATTCATATTTGCACTGATGAGAACACAGGCTAGAAATAAGAGGAGCTCCAGGAGAATCAGGACTTAGAAAAGCTTCTGGTATTAGGCAAACAGTTCCCACCAACTCATTTAAACTCATAAAAGACAGGAGATGAAAAAGCCTACACTCCACCCTAGACTTCATTACACTGAGACACATATACACAATAAATGGGTTTTCTTTTTCAAATCAGATCACGTCAGACCAGGGGGCTAGATCTGATATGCTCTGACTCCAGTGAGGTTCTGACATGCTTAGTTGTTTGAGAAAAGAAGTTAAACAAACAAATACCAAACACCAAAAACAACAACATATCAGATGATAGGCATGAAGAGGACACTGTGGTTGGAAAACAGCTGTGGTCACTGATGCTGCTGTGGAGGCGTGGGCTGAGTGACTGTCGGTGAGGTCAGACAGATGCAGAGCCAGTGACCACCGCTCGGGAAGGGGTGACAGGCTCTTTAGGAGCGTCTGGGGAGCGGGATCCTCACAGCTCCAATGTCTGGTGCTGTCTGGTTCTATGGAAACCACAGAGCAGCTGCACTGGCTGTCCTACCAACACTCCTGGCCACTCTAGTTGGGCTTGTTGCTTTGCTCAAGAGATGGATGGACCACTGCAGCCTGGGGTGATCCTGACCTACAATACCAAGGCCTAATAAACAGCCAAACATGCATCCAGGCCTGGAATGTTCAGCTATAGAAAGAGGTCAAACAGGATCTGTAACCATCCATTTAGAAATGAAGAAAGGCTTGGCTAACTAGACAAAAACGTCATGGAAAAGATGTCTTTGTCTATTTTTTTCCATGTGAATTTGTGTACTTGTCATATCTAACCAGATTAAACAAATAAAAGCCTTCTTCAATTTAGCTTCAAGAGTCACACATTTAGTTTTAGAGCTTGGTTCCAAAACACAATGACAACAGTGACATGCACAGCAAATTCAGAATAAGGTCAATATTCTGATAAGGGCAAGATCCTGAATAATCTGTTTGAATGTGTGGAAGAGTAGTGTGCTACAGGAATATTCTCATTTACTTATCAGTCGCTATATTATGCATAGGAATAGGTCACTGACGTAGCCTACAAAGATGCCTTGTATTGGTGGCATCTTGCCAATTGAACAAGCCCACAAGCTCAATATTCCGTTTAAAACCGTAAGATTACCTCAATGTCAATGTAGTCAGTGTTTCGCAACGTGTAAGGCCTTTCTAATAAAGGCTTTTTAATAAGAAGCAAAGCAGGGTGCCTTCGGATTTTTCTATTGGGAAGACCTGAACATCGACAATTTACATTGAAGGTTCAACAAGTCACATTTCATTCTTTATTTATGAAACAAACCCATGTTTCCAAAGAGGACCTGTATGTGATATATAACACAACAGTAGCACTCCTGACCGCCATTTGTTTAGCATTAAAACACAACATGTCCATTTTGAATATAGTCATGTTGTTTGCACTGTGGACTTCAGCAAACATCAATAAAACTGCAGTTGTGTTTTGCTGTTACTGATCAATCTGATATCGGACATAACCTGAAAATAAAGACACAAATAAGGAAACTGCTTCAAGAGGAGGAGAATACTCATTATTATATTATTCATTAGCACGTCCTGAATCCTAGAACTGATGTCTAAAACCGTCTCATTAGACACCTAAAGACTTTTCAGCACCTGCTCTGCACATATCGTGAAATATTTCACATTTCTCCCTGCCCGGATGAAACTCACTCTCCTCTCGTCCACGGCCTTGCCGGCTGACACCATTCCCTCCAGACACTTGGAGATGATGGGAACGACGCGGCGCTCCACCTCAGCGAAGCTCCGGTACGTTTCACCCAGCTTCACCGTCCGCCGCTCATCCATGTCCTGCAGGTTCTGTGGGGAAGGGCCAGAGAAGGACACTAACCATCAGAGGGAACATCAACATGGGGTGAGCCGTACAGTATGGTATGGACTTTGATGAAATCTTTAAAAGCAAAAAAGACGTGTTACAAGCAAAGGCTGTGGGGTGGGTACATGATGGGTGCATGTTCAGGAACACCTGGAAGTCATACAATGTTTATGCATGCATGCATGTATGTATGTATGTATATATGTATGTGTGCATGCACGCATGTATGTATGTATATATGTATGTATGTGTGCATGTACGCATGTATGTATGTATATATGTATGTATGTGTGCATGTACGCATGTATGTATGTATATATGTATGTATGTGTGCATGTACGCATGTATGTATGTATATATGTATGTATGTATGCATGTGTGCATGTACGCATGTATGTATGTATATATGTATGTATGTATGCATGCATGTATGTATGTATGTATGTATGTATGTATGTATGTATGCATGTATGTATGTATGTATGATTCATTTGTTTATTTATTTATGATTAAAATCAGCATTGCAAAATTATGCAAGACCACTTATTATTTTCTAGATCCTTCATTCCCGTCAGTAACTAAAAAACTATTTTTATTTTCAAAAGCCAAAGTTACGTAAGGTGAAGCAAGAGGATCATGTCTCAGTTTTGGAAAACCGATTCAGAGATGCGTCATTTACTCAGAGAAACCAAACGTGACAAAGACAAATCCCATTTTTATCTATCAAAGCTTGGATAAAGTGATGCAAGGCAAAAGGATGACTTCGCAACCGGGAAAACCCCTGTGTGTGGACACTATTTGCTCTCAGAAACCAAACATGTCCAAAAAAATCCTAGTTTTTCTCTTGTTAAGAGAAAAGAGTCAACGTTGTTGATGTGTGTTTCTTTGGTAGTGATGGAAACAGGGGGTCTCAATGACTGTTGAATGCAAATGAAACTGCTGCAGTCGATATGCCCAACTTGCTTCTTGGCTACTGGAAGGTTGCTTTCAAGGATAATGATTACCTTTTTTAACCAAGGAACTTTCAACAGCTTCCTTCTGCTCTGCCTACGCTGAAAACACAGCATCTGCCTATTCAGATGGCTTTTTGTCAAACTATGCATTACTGACTTGACTTCAACTCATTTTTCAGGACATCAAGCCATTTTTAGAGACTGTGTTTGACAGCTGAAAAATCAGCCTAACTGTAGTGTTTCGTCTTTATCAAAAACAGAGACTGCAGGGAGTCCAGTTTGGAAAACTACAGGCCAAGTGCCTCACCTTGAAGATCAGTGGAATGGCTGAGTTGAAGTGCTTCCACTGTTCGCCGTTGAAGTTCTGTAGCTGGGCTGCGTACTCGTTCTTGCTCTCGTCCGCCATGTGTGTCCTAAGGTACAGCTGGGCCTTGGCCTGAGGAACCACAGCAGAGAAGAGGCTGAACTTCAGAACCCAAGAGCACATCTCGTACGGGATTTGAAAATGGATCTGGCTAAGGTGACTTTAATTCCCTAATTCATGGAATTATAGGTGTGGTCATAATAGCCAACATTAATGTATTAACAGGCTAATAAGCAAAGCCTCAACTTTCGGTTTGCTTGGGTTCACTGCAAATATTTGTAGACACATACAAGACCGTGGTTCTTGGCAAACACATGTGGTTGCTGGACTAAGGGTTTACAGTCAAAATCGAACAATTTGAAATGTTTATTCAAAAAGAGGCCAATTTAAAAGTTCAAAGAAAATAAGTCTGCCTAGAACTTCTGTTTGCCAAATGTGAATGGATCTCAGCTGTTGACTAGGATGAATAGACAGTAAGTGACTGTGGTACAGATATGGCCAGGATCTGGGCCAGTTCTGGCATGAGTGTGGCTCCTACATTTCATGAGGACGAATTCAAGCTGTTTTAAACTGCTGAATAGGAACTGACTGCAGTGTGTCTGCCACTGATCTTGCCCAGTCCCTGGCTAAATCTGACCCATCACTTCTACTTCTGCAAACTGGCATGACAACAATCACTGTCCTGATGCAAGCCAGGGGAAATGGCAGCAAGAGAAAGAGAGAGAGAGAGACAGAGAGACAGAGAGACAGAGAGAGAGAGAGAGAGAGAGACAAAGACAGAGACAGAGACAGAGACAGAAACAGAGACAGAGAAGAGAGATGAGAGAGAGACAGAGACAGAGAAGAGAGAGATGAGAGAGAGAGACAGAGAGAGAGAGACAGAGACAGAGAAGAG
>PYXC01002023.1:590000-608966 GCA_015244755.2 Tenualosa ilisha
CGTGTGTGTGTGTGTGTGTGATTTACTCACATGTTTTCTCTCTGCCTTGAGTTCCTGCGAGTACCTCATCAGCTCGCCGTACACCTTGTGTCCCATCTCCTCGGCAACAACCTCTCTTTGACCTGCGTAGTCATTCAGCTCATTCAGGATGGTGTAGAATGACGTGCAGGAGGTAAACCTGTGGGCACAAAGCACAAGCACTTACAAAAGGCCACACAGGAAGAACAAATAGTTGTGTATATAGATCCAAGACCTCTGCAAAAGCAGGATATATCTGCTGCCCAAATGTGGCATTACAAAACCTCCTAAAACAATCCTTAATAAAACCCCATGTTTCACGATCTATTACAAAACATCCTGCAAGCAGCACAAACTCACAAGTACATATGACTTCAAAGCATGCTGAATTCTTACATACATCTGTAGTGAAAACCCCGACAAATAACACAATGGTCAAAGTCTGACTGGACTTGCTGTCATGATGCATCAACCACACTGAGTGTTCATGAGAGAAAGAGACTTGACAAGTCACTGTATAGTTACCAACACTTTGGCAGATTTTACCATTCAATATGTATGGATTCGACATGTTGAACATACAGACCAAGCTGTCATGTGGCGACGGGGAGGCCACAGGGGACTTTGGACAACACTCGCTCCAAGAGGAAGATTCATGTTTAAAAAGCCTTTATTTATTTAAAGTTATGCAGCTATACTAAAAAGCTCCGACCATTTCAAGTGGAGGCCAAGTAACAGTGCAAGATGCCAACTGGTTTCAACCCTCACGGGCTCCTCATCAGCATGTAGTGTTTTAGTTGGCTTACAGAAATCAAACTGTGTCCCAAAGACTGGGCGCTACTGGCCCTTCACATCAGCCCACCTCACTGTAGGACAGTCTACCATCTGCTGTTTGTTCCCTCGGAGGATATTTTGCATGACCACAACTTCATCCAGCCGCAGGGCTGTGAAATCTCAACAGATCTTCATGCTACACTGAGACACAACAAGCCACAGGCAGACCTGAACTGCTGCACTGATATCTCAGAGATCTAGTGATTTAGCGATCATCACTGTACTGATCTCTCAGAGATCTAGCGATCTAGCGATTATCACTGTATACAGAAAATACCCGTGGGAAAAAAAGATGCATGTAATGCACAATTGTGACCCACAGGGGAAAAGAGTACCTGTGTGTGTGTGTGAGAGAGAGAGAGAGAGAGAGAGAGTGTGTTTTGCTGCTTGGAGGAGGGTGTTTGGCTGTGTGACAGGCCTACTGTTGAGGTCAGTGTTTATCATAACGGCCCAAAGACCAACCAGTCCTCCTTTCATATTATTAAAAAATTCCCCTCTGGGTCATGGGAGGTCTCCACAGCATCCCTCCCTTTCTGTCTCGTACACACACACACACACACACACACACACACACACCCGAATGTACAAATACAAATACACAAATGACTAAACACATTCAAAACATGTTACACATAGCACAGTACGTACATATAGAAAAACACACACATACACAGTCAAACACACAAAGAGCCAATGCTCCCCCCGTTGTCACCACCCCTTGATGCCCGCCCCCAGAGTGTCTACCTCCCATGGCTCTGACCAAACATCAGAGGGGCCCTGGCGCCCAGGAATGCACTGTAGTCTGCGCAGACAGAGGCTCAAATGGTGCGTGGCTAATGCAATTCATTAGCAGGTTGGGGGAGGGAGGGCGGTGCGGTCGCTGCCCGGTCCCCTTGTCCCTGAAGTCCCCTCCGCCTGGACCCTCAGGCGGCAATAAATACACCCAGAGGCTGTAAAGATCCTCTCTCTCTCTCTCTCTCTCTCCCTCCCTCTGTTGCTCTCTCTCTCTCTTTCTCTCTCTCTCGTCTGTCTCTCTCTCGCCACCGTGTCTGTTGCCCAGAGATCATTAGACTTCATTAGAAACGTAAAGGAGCCTATTGATGCCTTCACCACAAGCAGAGCACGGCAGAGCAGAGCAGGGCAGAGCAGAGCAGTGCAGGGCAGAGCAGAGCAGAGCAGAGCAGTGCAGAGCCATCTTTTCCTTCAGACGGGACACAGAGGAATGCGCTTTCACCGGGCCTACTCAGATAAGGCTGGGACAGGCTTTTGATGTAGATGCAAATGTGTGGCATTGAGTAAGTGACAATTGTAGGGCAGCGTGGGGCCAGTAAAAGCATGGAGAGCATAGCGTCATCCACTTACACTCAAACACAAAAACTGAGGCTAAAATTGGTCAGCCAGATTGGCACAACACTGGGGCCAGCAATCTGCACATCAGCGCTTCCTGGAGCCAGAGCCAACACAGTTACCAGCAAAACAGCCAGGACAGCCAGACTTTACCATATTTGGTTAAATCTTTGCTGCTATTTCTACAGTCTTCACTTTTGGCTAGGTGTATACTGTCCGTTTCACATTCACTGGCCAGGCTCATCAGTGCCAGGGAGCTGTGAGGCGTGAGGACATTGTATGATAACATACCTGGGCTCATCATCTTTGGAGCGTTTCGGGCAGTATTTCTTCACCAGGTTCCTGTGAAAGACAAAGAGACATGATTCGTATGGCACAACACACAACACAAGTACAACCATAACAAACACCCCAACATACCCTGACCAAACTCTTATGATACCACTGCACACAACACAGAATGACAACCAGGTCTGTTGTGCTTGAATGGCGTATTTGATATACCAATGTTTAGCCTAAAAACAGGAAGATAAAGAAGCAGGTTGAAAACACTGAAAAAACCCATCCCCCTTCTGTTCCCATGTTGCACATATATAAAAGATCAAATTAAAATAAGGAGGGAAAAATTATATATATTTATTCCTGTCTTTGAAGAATGATGCCTAATGAATGTCTAGGGCTGGGTTTTGACACGCAGGATTGTCTCCTTTCTACAGGGACCTGAGGCATCACTCTCTCCTCCCCCAATTTCAACCCCCAACCGCGCTCACTAACAACATAACACACACCCGCAAACCCCCCACCCCCACTCCCCATCCACTACAAACACCCTTCTGTGTTTCACTACACTGAAGAATGAGGTCAGTGGAACACTTCCTACTACTAGGTTTAGGAAGCACCTCTCTCCAGGAACATGAGCAAAGCATTGGATATTAGAACATTTAGAACAATGTTCTTCAAGAACCCAACATTAGAACAATTAGAATTAGATTAAAACAATTAGATTAGAATTACAAGAATGTTCTCCAGGAACACCAGCACAGCCTCAGAACAATTAGCACTATGTTCTCCGGGAACAGAACACAAGCAAAGCACTGGATATTAGAATTAGCACAATGTTCTCCGGGAACACAAGCGGAGCCTTGGAAATTAGAACAAGCTCGGGTGGTTATTAAACGGAGCCGGTTCTCCCACCACCCCTCACATTATTACCCTGGGGAGGTCCAGAGGCTGACTGGCTCATTTCTCAAGCCTGAGATCACTGCTGGGAAACGACACACTGCTCCGTACTCCATAACACATGTGATACATTTACAGTATGACTATAATAAAACTACAACGGCCAACAGTCAATGTAGGAGCATTTCTTCAGTCAACATAGCATAGCAACATAGCATAGCAACATAGCACCATTACCAAAGCATCAAAATTAGATCACTGCAATAGTTAACTGGCAATTACTAAATGATTACATCTGAGTAAGATGCTTTTTCATTCTGGTCAACAATTCCCATGCAATTCCCATGCAATTCCCATGCAATGCATGTCCCACTGGAGGAATTACGTCCTGAAACAGCCTCTAAAGGAAACTCTTCTGCAGCAGCACTAAATTTGATTGATTACGGTAAACTACTGGGGCATGCCCTGAGTGGAAACACCAAGAGGATGTTCTGCATGTCCTGCAATTATTATGTTTCTTAGTGGGCTGTTTCTGCAAAGATAAGCTTATTATTCTTCAAAGACCAGACTGATACATTCCTGTATGGTCGCACGGCTGCCAACAGCTGAGGAGCTCACACCAAAATTCCCAGACTGTAAAGCAAACGTGCTCTACGTGGGCAAATGCCACTGGTGTTTAGAGTAGCTCTGCTGGCTGTGCTGTGCTGTGCTCTGTGTGTGTGTGTGTGTGTGTGTGTGTGTGTGTGTGTGTGTGTGTGTGTGTGTGTGTCAGGTAGATTTAGGAGAGGAGCTCCTCTAGCACAGGGAGGGGGTAGGGGCTGAACTCAAAACGCTGTATCTAGGCAACACAGCCTGAGAGCCTAGGGAGAGAGGAAAGGAAAGGAAAGAAAAGAGAGAGGGAGGGAGAGAGAGAGAGGCCTCCTGGGGCCGATGGGGCGCAGCTGGAACTTCTCGTTCATCTGCCTGTGCCTTGCAGCGGTGGTGGCGGTGGTGGTGGTGGCAGCAGTGGTACTCTAAGTGGGGGGGCAGGGAGAGAGACACGCTGGGACTGACACAAGAGCCTTGGGCAGGGAGAGTCGCATAAAAGAGGAAGTGCAGCTTTTTAGATGTGTAAGCTCACACCAGCCCAAGAGTTTACTGGTCGCCATTCAGAGGCATATAGGTCACTTACACAGAGAGAAAAAGCCATGCTATTGCAGGACTGTAAATAGACTATTACCATTTTATCTTTTCATCTCTTTTTTTAATTCCCATGGAAAGTCCTCTACAGTTTAACATAACAATAGAAATGATTCTCATCCTCATCTAACCTAACTGACTCTGCCTTTTGATTATTTCTGGAGGAAGTGATTTGAATTGCTCCGATGAAAAGAGGTGTAGGCTGTGTGGCTGGGCCTATAAACAAGCCTTGCAGGAAGCAGCCGCATACGGAATTAGCTTAGCGTAACAAAATATCTGTGCCCCTTTAGGTTGTCCGAGAAAAAAACTGTTAAAAAGTGAGTCTTTCCCAGCACAGCAGACATGGCATGAAGGTCAGAAGTGAAATACAATACCATGAGCTGTCAGCAGATGTGTGAGAAGCAGTTCAAACACACACACACACACACACACACACACACACACATACAACTGCGGTGGCTCAGTTTCACACCCCCTCAGAGCATGTAGTGACCATAAACAAGTTTATCATGGGCAGAACTGGGAACAGTTTGAGGCCACTGATGTTGATTAAGAGACAAACTGAACTGAGCTGCTGGATCTGATCATGGTGGAGCACCAGAGTGGGCTTTGTGGACAAGCGTGTCCTGCATGAAGCTGTGCTGGACAAAGGCATCTCACAGAGATGAATGTCCTGTACACATAAATAACTGTTGGAGCAGGAGAAAGGCATCTCAAGGATGTGCAGACGAAGTGGTTCCACTGCTGCCATGACTGGGCGCATTTCTACAATCTGCCCACAGTGGTTAGCCCAGAGCTTTGTCACTCTACAAACACTTTTAACCGCGCTGGTTGATGCTGAAATTCCAAACAAACATATTGCTGTAAATAGACACATTTCTCCTGCAAAAACAAGTTTCTAACCATTTGCACAATGGCAGGAACTTTTACCCCCCTTAGACTTAAAAGCGGATGTGATGGAGTGGATTTGATTGGACTTTGGATTTGATTGGGCTTCATTAAAACAAATTTATATGTGGTGGAATCCCAAGCCCCCCCCCCCCCCCCCCCCCCCGAATCTTAAACTCCATGCCCTGAAAGAGGTAACTAAAATACATAAAGCCCTAAAATACTAAAATACATAAAGTGTGTGTGTGTGTGTGTGTGTGTCTGAGAAGGGGCATTACCTTAACTGCTTTGCATATGTCTGTTCGATTTCTAGCCGTTCTTTCACAAATTTTGCATATCTCTCCAGGAAGTCGATCCCCCATTGTGTGTGTTTGTCGAGGTTTTCAAACTGGTCCTGGAAAAAAAGCACAGGGAGCAGATTAGGTATCTGAATGCAGACACTCACACACACACAGGTGGCACGTCTCTGATGCAGCGTCCTCTTGCTCTCCCAACCACAGGGGGATTGAGGAATGAAATTTCGGATTCCTTTGTATGTCTTGTACATGTAAAGAAATTGACAAATAAAGCTACTATTACTATGACTATGACACACACACACACCCACTGCATCTGTTACATCACACAAACACACCCGCCCAGTACCTGCTTTACACAACCCAGCAAACCAACTCAAAGAGCCCAGGGCAGCACAGCCCAAATGATCAGTTTAAGCCTGACGCAGTGGGCTGCATGAACTCTAAATCTCAGACTCCACAACCACTCAAGTCTCTGTCCGCCATCTGTAAACATGCGAGGCTTGTGATCCCTCTGACTCACCGCTGACTCATGTCCTCCGCAGTCCGCGCATCCCCATCATGAATCACTTCATTACCCCTAAGCCTAATCAACAGCATGCCAGCAAACAGTCACCAAGTGCTCACTATGCTGCCACCGCTGCCTGCCAGCAGACTCTCAGCTTCTTGGCTTTTGAGGCCATCTTCCAGACCACCACACAGTACGCACTGGGCATATCTGCTGGCCTCAAAGCCTCGCAAAAGATTATAAAGAAGAATACCAACCATGCACCTCCAGTGAGATCATCAAGGGCGGTATACAGGCAGAGGATATTTGTGATCCATTAATCCTACATGGCTATTTTGCTATCAGTTGTTATCTGTGCGTCACAGTAAATTCGCTCACTCTGCTGAGTAAATATGAATCAATATCCCTTTCCGCTGGAATCAGTCTATGTGTCTGTCCGTCCTCATGTAGTCACTACTCTAGTGTGCTTGTTTGGTCTTCTGTGATTGTCTGTGAAGTTGTTTTATATTATGCTGTTCCTTATATTAACTTTATCTCATGCTACTGATTGCAGATTCTTTAATGCAGGCAAACCTCTGCATGTCCACACACTCAGTCAGACAGATGGAGAATTACATAATGTGTGTGTATGTATGTATGTATGTATGTATGTATATATATAAAAATGTGTGTATGTATATATGTCAAAACAGAATCATCAGAATCATCTGTTTGCATATATATGTGATTCTGTTCTGAAGTGAGGATCACTGATGACAACATGCCCATGCTACACTACTGGCGAATATCCCCCCTACACTCCAAGACATTATAATCATCATAAATGTGGCTGTGCTGTGCTGTGCTGTGCTGTGCTGTGCTGTGCTGTGCTGTGCTGTGCTGTGCTGTGCTATTTTGGCACAGGCTGCAAGCAGACAGTCTCAAAGGCCTCGCTGGAGTTCAGCCAGTAGACTTCCTCTGAGACAAAGAACAATGGTCGTGCCTAACACACTCTCATACTCTCTCACACACACACACACACACACACACACACACACACACACACAGAGAGAGAGAGAGACACAGCTACTTCCACGAATACCCTGAACGTCAACTCATTCAGCAGCGCACCACAGAAGTCTAAACCTTGACAAAACAAAGCCTACAAATCACTCAGGCCTTCCGGAGCAGCTCTGCAGCCAGCAGGCATGTATCCAACACAGCTCACATGGGAAAAATGAAATGTAGCCCATGTTTGGATTCTACTAAGGAGAACAGCCAGTAATGATCTAATTGCAGCTCAACAGCCTCACTTTACGCCCTTCTCAGGTACCCAGAGGTGAGAGGTCACTCTTGTACAGTAAACACACTGCAGTGGACAAAGACATAGTATATATACACACACGCACACGCGCACACACACACACACACAAACACGCCGACACACGTACACAAGGACACTTGTGCACACACCCATGACTGTACACAAATGCACATGCATGCACACACATGCATCCA
This sequence comes from Tenualosa ilisha, assembly GCA_015244755.2. Classification (NCBI taxonomy): domain Eukaryota; kingdom Metazoa; phylum Chordata; class Actinopteri; order Clupeiformes; family Clupeidae; genus Tenualosa; species Tenualosa ilisha. The sequence goes on from PYXC01002023.1 coordinate 597,747, forward strand.
CGCGCACACACACACACACACACACACACACACACACCTCGGTGAACTCCACCACTTTAAGGTGTTAAGAGTGTTCAACACACTTTGATCTCAGGGTGTTTCCCAGACTGGGAAAGGGGTTAAACAAGGCCATTCAAGCAAACAGATTTGTCCCGTCTTGGGAGGAGTCGTATGGCAACTCTGTCTCACCACCTCTGAATGGCCTCACCAACAGATGACTCAGCATCTTTTAATGAATTTCAAGATAGGACTTCATGGGTCTCAAAGCACAAGTGTGCAGCACATGTTAGGATAGCGGAGGTTAGCATGTGTGTGTGTGTGCGTGTGTGTGTGCATGAGTTTGTGTGTGTATGAGTGTAAGTGTGTGTGTGTGTGCATGTGTGTATGAGTGTGAGTTTGTGTGTGTGTGTGTATATATGTGTGTGTGTGTGTATGACTGTGTGTGTGTGTGTGTGTGTGTGTGTGTGTGTGTGTGTGTGTGTGTGTGTGTGTACACAGGAGGGTTGGGGGTGGTGAGCCTCCCTCCTATAAAGATAAATCGTTCTGTCCCTTATAGCTTCTGCTTCAGTAGGCCTTTTTCCACACAGTAAATTAGACCCCGCTCCGCCATTTCAAGTTAATCATTGGTTAAATGCGGAGTAAACTGCGGTAACCACAAATCACGCGGCGGCTCTTTCCGTTACGGTCGCAGCGGCAGTTAAGCCAGCCCCAGTCTGTGCCTGTAATGTACTGAGACAGGCACGAGGCAGTGATTTGTGATGGGTTTTTACGCACGCCCACATTGAAGAGCAAAGACTTTGCAACGCCTTCAATTTTGACAGCGTCTGTTCACATTTTTTGGAAGCGCCGCAGCGCGTCGACGTCTGTCGGCACTGCTGCTGCACCGTGTGACCTCACGCGGCCCGCGGAAGGATGAACCCCTCAGGGGTGTTCTTGTCTCTCTCCCTCCTCGCCCCGAGTTAGTGATGCAGACAGACAGCGTGTGACAACGCCTGTGTGGATGTGTGTGTGTGTGTGTGTGTTTCTTCCACCATACTGAGCAGCACCCAGACCCTGCTGCAGTCCTGCAAGGAAAATCATTTTACCAGCAGACTGGTGTGCTTCACTCAAGTGGAAAAAAAGGGCTCGCCTGCCTGTGTCTGCCAGCTAATATCTCTGTCAGTTCAAAAGCAGAGAGCACACACACACACGCACAGACACACAGACATGCAGACACACACATACAAAAGGATGCATGTACACACAGTCATGTGTGTATACACACACACACACACACACATGTGCACACACTCATGTGTGTACACATGCACGCACACAGGCGCACAGACACGCACAAGGACGCATGTGCACACTCATGTGTGCATATACATATACATATACACACACACACAAACTCATGTGTGTACATATGCTTGCTTGCACGCACACACGCGCCCACACACACACACACACACACACACACACACGTACGTGTCAACACTAATGCGTTTTAAACAGTGAAATGAGCTAATCTGCCTCAGAGGTGCAGCTGAGTGAAACAAGCGTTGCCCAAATGACAACCAGTGACACAGTATGCAAGACCCAAAATTTAAAACACAACACCTGTAAGACCCCCATTTAAAACACAACACCCTTAACGATGTAAAACACAACACGCTTATGACCAACATTTAAAACACAATGCCTTTCAGACCAAAATTTAAAACATATTTCGAACCAACATTTATAAAAACAGCCATCCAATTGTTTTTTTTAAAGATGATGTCATACAAAATTACATTACACAGGCCTATGTGCCTGTGTGTGTATAACGTGTGGGTGTGTGTTTGTGTGTGTGATGTGTGTGTAAAGGCAGGAAAACCAAAGGTTTAACCACTCTGCCCTTCCACACCCTGACTTGATGCTATTGCGTCAACAGACTTATCATTAGTGTGCTCGAGACCTCTAAAATAAAACTCAACCACACCTCTGCCCGAAAGCAGTCACCGCTATACAACTCTGACTCACCTGGCACAGACACTAAGGGTCAGTGAAATGACTAACCGTCACCACGCTCAAACCCTATTGGCCAATTACGACCAACACAGTCACCACTCATAAATCCTATTGGTCAACATAGTGACAAAAATCACCAGAAACAAACTGTAAAGGTTACTCAAGGCTAGGCTAGCAGCAACAGCGCAAGCTAGCTATGTGGAACAAATGAGGTCACAACTGCAAAGGCACCATACTGGTATGGGTGTGGCGCACGGAGCTGCAAAGTAAGAGTACGCCTTCCAGCACCTGGGTCTCTTACAAATGAGTCGTGCACTCCTCCACACCTAGCTTCTGAGATCCCATCACGTCGCCACGTATGAGTGAGTTAGAAAAGAGATGATGAGGAAGAGATTACCACCACAGGGTGCAGAGCTGAGGAGATATGGTCAGTCAGTAAATAGGCTTGGCCAGGCCAGGCCAATACAGGCTGGATATTAAAACTGGCGTGTGAGTTAGGAGAGTGTCTCGATGGACGCCATTATCAACCGTCTTGTGCAATTACTAGTAAAAATGTGCGCTTGCTTAGGATGTGTGCTTTAACAGTCTGACACAACACAAGCTAATTACAGTGGCATAAAACATGCACAGTCCTTCACCACGCGTTCCAGCCGCACTGCAAAACCAAGTGAACGAAATCTGCTGCACAAACTGCTACTTTGGGGAGAACTGGGCTTAACATCAACAATCAGGCACCAACACTGCCTGAGATGAGTACAAGATTAGCACAGACGCATTTCAGCGCTGGTCTCCTTGTGTCCGCTGAACCCAGCACAACGCTGACACAAACACTTCTGAAATTCCATTTTGGGAGCACATCACCACCCCCCCCCCCCAACACACACACGCAAGCGCACAAACACACCCCTCCCGCTACTTTGGTGAGTTCCAAGCTGTGATGATTTTGTGTGTACTCATGTGTTGTGCGAGTATCCTTCTGTGGCACAGACACACCCCCTCTGTGTGTTAAAGTTTGCGTGTGCATGTGTGTGTGCATGTGTGTCTAGGAGTGAACTTGTGTGTCAAGTTTGCATGATGTACTCTGGATATGTGTGTGTGTGCGCGTGTGTAATACATTATCCTTGGCTAAATAACTAAGGGAGCCTCCTGGTCTAACAGGCAGACAGGTTACCTAGCCCAACTAGATCCAAGCAAAAATACTAAGTGGAAGCTAGTTGTTTGTGTGTCTGTGTGTGTGTGTGTGTGTGTGTGTGTATGTGTTTTCATCTGAGGCTGGAGCCAGACTCCCGTCCATCTCGCGAGCGGAGCATGCCTGCCCTGGCAGCCCAGCCTGCAGTTCATCTCGCTGCCTGGGAGCTGATAAAGAAGGCATGTGGATTTCTGACATGGCCTCCAGCTGACAGAGTCCACTGCAAAATTAACCCCCCCCCCCCCCCCCCCCCAAAACACACACACACACACACTTACATTTACTCATTTAGCAGACGCTTTCATGCAAAGTGACTTACAAAAAGAAGACAAACATTCACATACATTTCAGCCTGACAGCAACCGCTGTGTTGGCAAACACTGGCATGCATTAAAAAAAAACAACAAAAAAACAAAAACAAAACAGACACATATGGGTCCCAGGACTACACGGCACACAACTGTACACGCCTCGCTACTTATCAGGAAAGACAAACAGGCTTTCCTTAAAAAAAACGAGGGTGTTAAAAGCCTAGAGTGCTCCTCTGTGTGCTGGGAGAACGAAACCCAGACTGTGATAGAGATCGGTAAAGAGAGACATTACCATAAGAAGAATGATCATGCCTTCAGCAACAGAAACTGACCCATGGACAAGGCCAAATCCATTCCCTAATGCTGTTTGAATGAGGCCATATTGTTTGTTCTCAGAGATGCTTGTTTTGTCTCTTTAATAAGAGGACTGAAGCGATTATTTCACATTGTGAGTGTTAGGCCTTCGGCAAATACTAGGTGGAAACTGGTTACGTGTGTGCGTGTGTGTGTGTGTGTGTGTGTGTGTAATACATTATCCTTGGCTAGTTAACTAAGGGAGCCTCCTGGTCTAACAGGCTGACAGGTTACCTAGCCCAACTAGATCCAAGCAAAAATACCAAGTGGAAGCTGGTTGTTTGTGTCTCTCTCTCTCTCTCTCTCTGTGTGTCTGTGTGTGTGTGTGTGTTGTAATACATTGTCCTTGGCTAACTAAAGTAGCCCCCTGGTCTTGCAGAGACAGGTAGCTGAATCAAATCCATTCCTGGCTGAGCAAAAGAGTGCCAATGCAGTGACCTAGAGCCTGGGGGAGCAATGAGTGGCCTTAGGAACTGGAACATTCTTTGGCCTCTTTGAATGGGTTCAAGCCATTTGTCCTGACTGGAAAGCTTTTAGGTACAGGTACAACTTGCCATAGTTGACTTGACTGAACATTGCCACAAGAGGAACACCATCCATGCAAAGCTATTATAACTACATAAACAAGTCGCCGAACATTACACCCTTTCCAAAACACACTTCCATTACACACTTTCCTGAACAAGAAGTTTCCAGACTGCACTAAAAAAAATCAATCATTATCCATCACCGACGCACGTTTCTCCTATTGCACCTTAGTTTACACAGTGCGGATCAGCACACAGATGTCATTAAGTAAGTGTGGGAGAAGCCCCGTGACTATCTGTATCTGTGTCCGCGGTGTGGATTGCTTCCTGCCTTCCTCTGCTCTGGTGTAGTAAGCGGACACTTCCTGTAGTGGCGTGCCCATGCCAGGGGGCAGATGGTCAGCTTGGCATGATGGGATGGCTCTCATCCTGTCTCTCATCCACTCGCTTGGCCTCGCTAGTCATGAATAATTCACTGCATGAGCTCATGCTCTTTACTCCCATCTCCCTGTGTGCGTGTGGGTGTGTGTGTGTGTGTGTGGGTGTGTGTGTTTCTCCGTTTTTGTCGTTAGCTGCATCATGACAATGTGTGTGCACTGCTTCTGTGAGTGTGTGTTCAGTTCGTGTGCATGAATGTTTTCTCTGTGTGCACTGCATTTATGTATATATGTGTGTGTGTGAGTCTGTCCACATAGGCCTGCGTGTGTGTGTCAGACCCTCTGCTGGAATCATCTTTCAGAAACCTGAGCGCTGAGGGAGAGCTGTGGATCCATTCAAACCACCCCCTCCACAACACACACACACACACACACGCACACATACACACACGCACAATCACCACCCACCTCTTCAGTATAACAGCAACAGCAACACAAAGATTTAGACTTAGCAAGACACCTCACAGCAAGAGGGACATGTGCTGACATCCATCTGTCTAAGCCCAATACAATACATGCTGACACACACATGCACAGACACATGCAGACACACACACACACACAGAGACAGACACACAACACACACACACACACACACTCTCAAATACACACCCCTTGTGGCATGATCTCACTTTCAACAGCTGTGCTAATGCCAGTAACCCTGACTTCTACTTCTCCTTCTATTTGCCATTAGAAAAAGAGAGGGAGAGAAAGAGAGATGAAGAGAAAGAGGGCAAGCAATCGAGTGAAAGAGCCAGGAAAAGAGAGAGAACTCGTCTCCCTGGGTCTTTTTCTTCCCCGCAGAATTTCAACGAAATTCCCGGGAATGCCTCTTCAGCAAATCCAAGTCGCTTCAAGGATTCTTGCTCTATTCAAATCTCAGAGCTTTCTCATGCCACAGGCTGAGCAAGGAAAAAGAAAGCCCTGATGGTTTGCCATCCCCCTCTCTCTCTCTCTCTCTCTCTCTCTGGTTGTTTTCGCTGATTGGGCGAGAGGCCTGAATGTGGACATTTTGCATCTGTTTTTGACATAATATGAAGACACACCTGTGATGGGCTTACACTTACGTAGGCCCGTAGACACACTCCTATACACACACCTAGATGTGGCCGCCATGTACACACAAATAGAACCTTTACCCGCCTTCTTCTCTCTTTGTCTTTCAGAGCAAGAAGAAGTTTGAGCGCGAGTGCAAAGAAGCTGAAAAGTGCCAGCTGATCTATGAGAGGCTGGATAATGACATCAATGCCACCAAGTCAGAGGTGGAGAAGGTGAGGGTAGCCTCCCTCTCTCTCTCTCTCTCTCTCTCTCTCTCTCTCTCTCCACAGCTCAGCTCAATCCTCAGCTTTGTGTTTTCACTGCAGGTTTTCATGTGTACAACATGGTGTCGTTTCTGTGGCTTGCATATGGTGGCAGTTTCCAAGAAACACATCCTCTGGCCCAGCCCAACCTCCCCAAAGGCTTCATGGGGTATTGCTGACCGAATGGAGTTTTCAGCGTCAATAATGAAAGATGCCAAAACAGGAGAGCCCGAATACATGTGTGTGTGTGTGTGTGTGTGCGTGCGTGCGTGGTGGGATAAGGGTAAAGTCCCCGTTTGCTATGAAATCACAAAAAATTACAATGGTACAAAATAAACCCCCAAATAAAGCCCCAGCTTGAAGAAAGAGGAAAGGGAAGTATAACATTGTAATTTGTTTTCAAGCAGTCATTGCAATCTGACAACACAGAAAGACGAATTCAATCTAAAATCTCAGCTGATCCATTTTCACAACAGCGGAGCAGTTTTTCCACAACATCTCTGAATGGGAAAATATTGAAACCCATGAAAATGCAGGATGTGCACAGGACGCTAAACAAAAGGGCTCTATCAGCACAAATGGCCCTTCAGAACACAAACCGCCCAGCAGCATGGGAGATCTGTGTGGCTCGTGCAGGACGATCCAGCCTCCTTTACATTTAGAATATCTCTCCTTGGGTCAGAGAAAAACATACACAAACACACACACACACACACACACACACACACACGTAGACAAACATATACACACACACCAAGAATAATGGCAGGAAGTGATGACTTGCTGAAACAATAACACATAGAGCAACTCCAGGGCTCAACATTGTTCCTGCTTCCCTTGAAAGCAGTGAAGGTTCGACGCCTTAACACTGCACAGCCCACAACACCCATCACCCGCAGACAGGCAAACAGGCAAAGAGGGAGGCACACATCCAGCTAGTTAAAGTCCAGGTTTGGAGAGGAGAGGAGAGGAGAGGAGAGAGGTGTAGAGACAGCGTTTCCCATACATGACTTGAATACAGTGGTCCACCATAGTCTAACTTTCCACACCACAGTCTAAATGTGGGCCAGACATATTTAAGCCATGTCTGATGCATGTATAGGCCTACTGCACTGATGATTCAGTCTCTTTCATTTGTATCTTATCATCAGTGGTGCTTCATGGAGTTGTAATCAAACCAGCAGGAATGCACCGCTGTCCCCCCCACACACTCCACAACAGTCCCATCACATCTAGTGAGAAACACTGACTGAGGAAAGGAGAGGAGGGGGGGAGGAGAGGAAAGAAGAGAGAGGAGAGGAGGGGAGAGGAAAAAGGGGGAGAGGAGGGTGTGGGTGTGGAGGCCAGTCTGGATACGTGAGAGGAGAGGAGATTCTGGGGAAATGTCACCCTGTCCGAAACGCTGGGATCACCGCCCACCTGCCAGAAGCTAACACAGCAGCACTGTAGCCGTGACAACACCTCTTCCTCCAACCCGACAACAACGACGACTGCTGGGACTCGAGGCTCGATGGCGCGGGATGGAGAGAGACGAGATACGAGGCTCACGATTTTATTTCATGAATAAAACATGGAGAATAAGAGAGAGATTTGGGCGCAGTTGTAGCAGGCAGGGGGAAGGGGGATCAACCAGAATATTAAAGCAGGCGTATGGGAGCTTTGAACCCACTGCTGCAGCAGCCTGACCTGACATTCAGTGAGGGCCACCAGGCCTGTGCAGGGGTCCTGTCGCCTTACGTTATTTCACAATCCAGCCACCTCCTCACATTACCATTTAAATGGTGTGTGTGTGTGTGTGTGTGTGTGTGTGTGTGTGTGGCTGTGGTATGACTTTCTGCTAGAGAAACAAGCACTGGAAATTCCCCACAGAAATGGGTTAAACGGAAGAAGAGCGGAGGAATACAGAAAAAGAACAAAAACAGGAGAGAAAGAAAAGGCAGTCGTCACGGGAGTCTGCACCACGCCTCTGAGGTTTCAGCAACCTGCTACCCTTAATGATCTGCTCCAGGGCATGGATTCTACCACTCACACACACACACACACACACACACACACACACTCACACTCTCTCACTCTGTCTCTCTTACCCAATTCCTCCATGTTTCTCTATCAGTCTTTTACTCCATACTCTTTTCTTCTCTCTCGACTGCCTTTCTTCTTTCTGTCTCTCCATCACTCCCCCTCCCCTCCCTTTCACATATTCTGCCCTCCATCACCCTTCTTGTCATCCCATCAGCCTGCCTGTGCACCATATTTCTATTCACTCTTTCATTCTCTCCTTCACACTTCTCTCTTTCTTTCTGTCAATCATTCCCTTTCACATGTTCTCTCTGCCGGCTCTCTCTCTCTCTTCCTCCTTCATCCTCCGTCTAGTCATCTCTTCAGTACGCCTGTCCTGGCTGCTGTGCTCATCCGGTGTCTCAGCAGGGCTTGGTGCTTTGACGTGGGGAGAGAACAGAGGGGGCAGGGGTGGGCAGAGGGAGGGTAATGAGAGGGGGGCTGTGGATCAGGTTCCCCTGATGGCCTGCAACATTAATGACTGCGGTTAGCTGATCCTAATCCAGCGGGCTGCTGGTGCAAGGGGTCTTCTGCTTCACTCTGCTCGAGCTACTGTATTATACTTGCAGTTTCCGAAGTAGAATACTGCTGTACTACATATGACCCGAGATGTACCGTTTCTAGAACTTTTTTTGTTGTTCTGTATTGAGAAAATGTGTGTTTATTTTACTATTCCTTTACTATTCCTAATTGAACAAAACAGAGGTAACCTTTCAGCAAAAGACTTAAAGTGCGTGCACAATTTAGGCAAACAAGCACACGTTCCCTTGATACAAAATGACACCTTGCAGCTTCTGTTGTATGTGGTATAGAGGAGTATGGCATTTTGGAAGCAGCAACAGACTCCTCACTTTCCTGCTCACAGAAACAGACAGAAACAGCAGCAGCAGCAGTTAAAGAGGGACTGTTGGGCTGGTAATCCAATTCTGAGTCAGACTGTGTGTGTGTGTGTGTGTGTGTGTGCGTGCTTCTGCTAAGGATCATATAGGCAGCACACACACACGCCTACGCACTACAAACACACACACACACACACACATAAACACACACATGGCCACTCTCACTCTCGCTCGCTCTCTCTCTCTCTCTCACCACACACACACACACACACACACACACACACGCAGCACGCAGGAGGTTAAGAGGACTGAGGGATCACTTGAGAGAGACAGACAGAAAAAGAGAGAGAGAGAGAGAGAGAAAGACAGACAGACAGCCAGACAGCCAGCCAACAGGGAATATCTGTGTAAGTGTGAGTATGTGTGTGTGTGTGTGTGTGTGTAAAGGAGAGAGGAAAAACACACTTTGCAAGTTACATCATAGTCAGTGACCTCCAACCTGCGCTTCCCCTCCTATCTCTGGGACACATAAGACTGCAGACATGCCATAACAATATGCACACAGAGACTTAGGACCCTAGCAGAACTATTACAGTATAGGGGTTCTGGACCATACCATAACTCTAAGTGTCTAGGGGTTCTGGATTCCTCCATGCCTAGATCAGTCTAGGAGGTTTGAAATCTGCCATAGCTATCAGTCTAGTTTGTGAACTCTGCTACAAGCGTATGGCCATGGCAGTCAAGTGACCCTCAACCCTGCAGTTGTCATAAAAGTGCAATGACTGGGCAACCTCTGATGGCCGAAAGACCTTCTTTTTCCCCCTTTCCTCGAGATCAGGGTGGAGGTCTCATTTTGTGACCAGTGGCGTGTTTATCAAATCAGTGCCCCTCCATGTGCTCCGCCCCCCAGTGAATCCAATCAGCGTGGCCAAGGAGGGGCAGGGACAGGAAGTGCTTCAGAGGGCCCAGGGAGTCGTTAGGGGCCGTAAACAATAAGACCATGGTGATGCAGCTTCCTGGCAGAGGTCACAATCTACGCACTCACTCACGGCGAGGAAATATTCTCCAAAGAGGGTGGGGTGGGGTGGGGTGGACGGTGTATGGAGACTGACTGTCGGACGGCCACAGTTTGCGGGAGCTACAGTTGGAGACCTCTATCAGGGTCACCCAGTCAAGGCGTCAGCCATCACATGATTGGGTAGAGAATCACATGATGGGACAGAGACAGACAGACAGGCCTGGGGCTGACATGGCTCACTGGGGACACAAAAGCCAGCCCTCGGGACTTCCCTGGTCTCAGCAGACATCATGAGACACTAGACTCATCTCATCTCATCTCATCTCATAGTGTGAGGGACCAATCGGATGACAGTGATAACCATCTGACTAACTGAGATGTCGGTTCATTAATAAATCTAGCGTAATTCTTTCAATGAGTGGTGTAGTTTTTATTAGCAAAAATGAAAGCCGCGTCAAAGCTGCAGATGCAGAAAGACATTTGAAGTCAAGTGGCATGTTTAGTAAACATGTCATCAATATTATCATTACATGTTGCCAGTTCTGTGTCTTAAAGTGGCATGTTTAGCAAACACTATGTGAGGTGGTCATATAGAAGAATAACCATGTGTCGACAAGATCATCATTACATGTTGTCAGTTTTGTGTCTTACTTTAGTTTGAGAACCAGGAGCATTACAGACACACCAGACAATAATTACGATTACAAACAACATATACGGTTAAAGGCATATACGCGACCCTGAATTCTGTTTAATTCAGCCATAAACCAGAGTGTTTCTTCTGGTTTATAGAAACCAGAATATGGCCAAATTTGGAAGATGACACTTGGAAAGAGGAGCTTACATGACTCGAGTGCAAACCGAATATTGCCTATACTCCGTTTAGAACTGGAATATTCCCTGCATGTAACCACAGTCAATGTCAGCTATGGTGCAAAGACTCAAGCAATGATGACCAAATGATACAGGACGTGAGCAGGAGACTTATAGCCTTGTCATGACACACTTCAGCCAGTTAATGAAGACACAAGGACAGATCCACAGGAAGTGAACTGTCCCACTGGTTACATACTCACTTTTGCATCTGCTTTCAAAAAAGTGTCCAGAGACAGATGACTGATCCAGAGACAGCAGACAGAGACAGATGACTTGTTATTCTGGTCACAAGAGGGTCAGCTCTAAGAGCAACTG
>PYXC01002024.1:0-187500 GCA_015244755.2 Tenualosa ilisha
TACAACATCGCATCTATGCACTTTCAGTAGGTAGCCTATTCCTTTACCAAGTTAACGTTGGGCTTTGTCCAAATGTGTTGCTCACATTTAAAAAAACGGAAATATACTGTCAAGCGGAGTCCTAACTCACCCGGTGGTGATCGCGGTCTTGTTTCTTTCCTGGAAACTTTACTTGTAGATTTTCCGAGGCTTGCCATGCTTCAGTGTCGTTTGCCAGTCTGTGAGCTACTTAGCTGTGCGTGTCTGTGAGCTACTTCAAGGTGTCCTTTTGTTAACACACTTGTAAATATAGTATAAAACACACTATTTCTGAAACTATATGGGTAGCTTTACTGAAACTATATGGGTAGCAGTAGGTAGCTTTTCAGTTTTGTGTGTGACTTGTGAACTCACTAGCATAGCATCGTTGACAGTAGGTTTTCTGGAGCTGTCTGTGTGTACATTCTCCACAGCCTGTATCCATAGCAACAGACGCGCCTTGAACCTGCTGCGCGACGAACTGGTGCGCTGCAGCCGCAGGTTAGTCCCCCTGAAAGAATACGTTAAAGATAAGTGGTTAGTCCCAGTCCTCTATTAAAATATAAAATGATTTTAAAAAATTCTAAAGAATATTTAACGTTTGGACTAAATGCAAGTATGCAAACGAATTGTAAGCCCTATTTCTCTTTTTTTTTACATGTAGGCCTATCTTGGAAAGTTTGAAAAACAACTTGCGGTCGTTAACAACAGTAGGCCTATCTCACATTCTTGTTGCTCACTGTTGTATTTTATTTATTTAGCTGATACCTAACCAGACAGTTGTAACCATGAGACGAACACAAGGTATTGAATCTCTGAATCTCCAGAACAGTTTGTTTTCTAGAGCTACCATACAGAACAGAAGAGACGGGGGGTAATTTGGGTTCCCCCTTTCCTTCCAAAAACCAAGAAACAGGCATTGAAAACAACAAAGGATCCATCACATCCTGGACACATCCTTCTCGAAGTCCTCAAAGTCCTAACACCAGACACATGAACTACTTCTTTCCTCCTGCTACTGACTACCTGACATTATCCATCTTCTGCATTACTATAACACCCGTTCTCCAACTATATGCCAGGCCACATTCTCGCTATAGGCTATACCACACTTCAGCATTTTATTCTCATACATGCTAATGGACGTTGTTTGCACTATCAAATCTTGTGTGATTTGTTTTGCACAATCCTATTTGTTATCCATAGTAAGTGTATGATACCTACTTTGAAACGCGTTTTGTAGATACTTTAACGTGTGTTTTCTGCCACATGACTGTTTATACTTTTTGGTGGCAAACAACAGAACGTCCCTCCTGGCTTATTACTACGAACGCACAGCTCAAGTCCCTTTCACAGTAGTGGCACGGAGTCCGTGGAAAACGTTATGTTCTCTCTCTCCGTGTACACTCCTAGCGTTACGCACCCGTCAATCGCCGAGATCCAGTGTTTGCCAAACCAACCAGAATGCAGGGAGTGACGTATGGAGACTCAGTGGAGGAGGGGGGGTGGATTTGTGGATATATAACGGCTTCGGTGTAGTTGTCAGCTAGTGTGAGAGTTTAGAGTGAAGCAGGCAGAGTCTGTGCAAGCCAAAAGGACTGGGGAGAACCACTGGGACGCAGGCGCCCAGAGGTATTGTATTGAACCCGGTCCGGCCATCACAACAAAATCGACTAAAGTTCCCTAATGGAGTTGAAGGAGCCAGTTACCGTCTCCATGCAAAACTCGAAGAACACAGTGGGACCGACGCTCCAGTGTCCTGGAGCTTCGTTTCCCGGTGGGAGCGGTGTAGGCTCCTCAAAGGTTCTCCTGGCATACAAGAGCGCGACGCAGCATCTTAATGCGCCAGGACTAAAGGTGTCCAACATATCCAAGGCCGGCATGGGGATCCTTAAACTTGCCACATCGCAGTGGAAGCACCAGGAGAAGAAAGCGAGAGCCCGTTCGTCCAGTGTGGGCAACAGGTACACAACGTCCTCCACCGAGCGCAGCCCATGCAAACGATCCGCGCTGGATCAACTAGCTGCGCTCGTGCTCAATGGACAGTCTCGACTGCAGCAGCTGACACAAGAGCAGCCGCGTCCTGATGCGTCAGGTTCCACCAAGCCTCAAAACTGCTGGCGCATCGTGGTGCTGGGAGCACCGCGGGTCGGCAAAACATCCATCCTGCGGCGCTTCCTCCGTGATGGCTTCGATGAGCAGTACGAGCCCACATCTGAAGACTTCCATCGGAAAATGTACGACATCCGTGGGGAGACGTACCAAATCGACATCCTTGATGCCTCTGGAGAGAGGAGCTTCCCCGCAAAACGCAGACTCTCCATCTTAACCGGTGAATAAAGACATTAGCCAGGACACCACTGCATGATTACTTTAGATTAGGCTGAACAACTTTTGTTTTATTATATTAAAGGGTTCTAAACAATGTATTTGCATTGAGTGTCAATTTGGCAAAGTAATGTAGGAACATTTGAAAAAAAGAGACAATAAAAAGTAAAACATTCCTGCATTAACCTGATTATTTATATCCTCTGTAACTTCGGATTGTTAACTCTCTCTCACTCTCTCTCTCTCCTCACTCCCACAGGCAACATCTTCCTTCTCGTGTTCAGCCTGGACGACCGCAAGTCTTTTGAAGAAGTGCGCGCGCTGCGCACCGAAATTTTGTCGGCCAAAACCGCTCTGCTCAAGTCCAAAGAGCGCGCCCGCGTCCCCATAGTGATCTGTGCCAACAAAGCGGACCTTCCTGAAAATGAGTGGGTCGTGTCCCGGGAGGAGATTCGGGAAGTCTTCGGGGACGGCTGTGCCTCCTTCGAGACCTCCGCCAAAGACAATGTGAACCTGGAGCAAGTGTTCGAGGCGCTGGCCCAACGTGGAGGACTGCCACTGGAGACTGGACCCTCGCAGCACCGCAAAGTGTCCATACGCTCGTACCAGGCGCTGCGAGCGGGCCGGCAGGTCGGGCGAGGAGCCAGTTCTAACAAGGCCGCCGGGTTCGAGACGCCATGTGGGGCGCTTTACCCTTTGGCGCGCAGGCCGAGCTTCAGCACCGACCTCCGGCTGGTCCTTGGACCCCACGCATCTTCAGGGAAACCGAGCAAACCACTCGAGAGGTGTCAGATCCAGTGACACAAGAAAACTGAGAGTGTGTGTTTGTGATAAAGAGTTGTATGTGAATCAGAACTGCATACATTTATGGTCATGTAGCTGAAACAGGTGTAGACTACACCGCGTTAGAAAACGAGCAAAGAACTTGAGAGATGCCAGATTCCGTGAAACTGACGAAAAATGACAGAGACAAGAAAGTGTCAGTTGTATCGACACCTGCTTTTGGTGATATAGCTGAAATTAGCGCATTATAGATCCGTGTGGTGTGGTCTCACAATCACTGTTTTGTGCGATTTTACCGTTTTGTTTTGCCTGTCACTGTTTGATTATAAATCAGTTTGACATCCAGACAAAAGCCACTTTGGATTCAGGTGTTTGTGAAAAGATGATTGTATACATGTAAATCAGACCAAATGATTGGAATTTTAAATAAACAATTTTGATACCATTGCATCCATTTGACTTCGTCCATCATGTTGAATGTGCTATGAAACTCGTGTGTGTGTGACTTCCTTTTGACTTCCAAACGGAAAAGCATTATGAGTAGGTGGATTTGTGTTGAATGAGAGTACTCAACGTTGCGTAACAATAATTGAGTGCACCACCGCCGCTAGCCTTGCCTCATCTGCACTGCGCGGAAGAACTGAAACACTCCTGATCGTGACAATGGCTTCTTGGGTGATAAACACACACACACACAGCGCAAAACTTGGGGTCAATCTTCTTGAGTGAAATCTATACAATAACACTGAAACAGTTAAAGATTTATTATATCCTGTATTCGCAAAAGAGGTCAGTGTGATTTTTTTTTCTGTGTGTATGTCATTTCCGTGGACCCAGACAGCATTATAGAGATAGTGTATTCATATTCACACAGGATTTATATGCACAATGCAGCACTAATTTTTTTTACCATGTATGGCAGAGAATTACTATGGAGTGAGATCAGGGGAAGCAGGTGGACCAGTACAAAATAGCCTACACTACAGCCTCTCTCTCTCTCTCTATTTCTCTCTATTTCTCTCTCCCCCTCTCTCTCCCTCTTTCTCTCTCTCTCTCTCTTTGTCTTTCTCTCTATTTCTCTCTCTCTCTGTTAAAATCTGTCTATTCATCTATGCCTTTCAGTCATGTAAAAATCCTGTAAAGAGCAAAGATGAGAGAGAGAGAGAGAGGGTGATGACACAACAGCAGGCAGAGAGGGCAGGGAGTGAATGCATAATCATAACAGGTTGGAAAGAAACTATTCAGGCTTGTGAATGAGGCATGATTGGTTCTGCTTTGAATACAATGGTGCTTCAGTTCCCACTAGAGCGCTTACCTGTCATAAAAGCAGATTACATCAACCAAATGTACACTGACACACATTCTCAGACACACACACACACACAGCAATGGAAACAAAACGAACAATAAGATTGTGAAGAAAACCAAATGCAAGATGCATATTACCCTAGATACGCCTGTCCTGGATACATTTTGGAGAAGTTTGAGTTGCATTTTGCGCATCACATCCTGTGTAGAGAAGTGTGGGAAATTCTGTTTGGTGTTAGAAAATATTCTATTTTCTATTTGGATTTTGCTATGGATGAATATACTGTGTACTTAAACTTATCTAATGTAGTGTCTGGCATGGTATACAAAGACATTTTTGACTTCAAACTGCTATATACTTCACCTGGTATACCAAATGTTTTCACATTCCTTTGACTTTGTACAAAGTGTCTGGAATCCTTTAATTGACATACGTTTCCTTCCTAGTCAGCAGATACTTTTTGTGAACTTCAAAAATATTGAGCATGCCAGAGCCCCCTGTCCGTTGATTTGCCAGCCAAACATTTATGAAAGGAAACCTAAGGTTTTGGAGAAATCCCTGACAGCAAGCATCCTCAAATGTGATACAGAGTGGAAGCAGTAGGTGCTAGCCTGAATTTACTCTGGAATAACATAACATGTATCTATCAGTCTATAGATAGATAAACAGATGGATGGATAGAAAGATGCTTTATATACTTTCTGTATACCCAGAGAATTGTAGACATGAAGAATGGAAACACTGTGAGACTACGCAGGCATTAGATTCTAGGAAAAAATCTGACTGGGTGAAGCACTGTGCATTATGTGGAAGAGATGCAGTATGGGACATAACCATTAGGGGAAGTATAAAATATTCTTTGTGCTGCCTAGCTGCATGAGTGTGTGGTCAGTGTGTTTGAGGTCATGAAGTCTCTCTCCCTCTCTGACTGTGTGTTTGTGTGTGTGTGTGTGTGTGTATGTGTGTGTGTGTGTTTATATTTATATATTTATATTTATTTATATTATATTTATGCATTTATAAGATGCTTTTATCCAAAGCGACATTTTGTCTCCAGTAGTCCTACGGAGAATACTGTTAAAGGGATTATCCAGAGTGAATCAACCCGTATCACTGTTATTTCACTTTGCCAAATACTGTTGGTAGGTATGAGAACAAACAAAGTTTTGTTTACTTATCCCATTATCTGTTAGTGTTAGTGCCAGTTTGCAAGTTCGGTCCATTTGTACCAAATGCTGTCATTCTTATACCTACCAACAGCACTCAGCAGCCTCAAAGAACAGGCGATCTATTTTCATTTACTGCAAAGGTGTCAGATTATGATGAATTATGATGGATTTGCATTGTCTTGAACTGAGACAACTGGGCCTCTATTGACTTCCATAGTATTTAGTGCCACCGGTGGTGTACAGTGATATCAGAGAGGCTGAAGCAAAATGGTGATATTGCAAACAAGCTAGAGATAGATAGATAGATAGATAGATAGATAGATAGATAGATAGATAGATAGATAGATAGATAGATAGATAGATGTCATATGTGTGTCAGTGGTCTTGGGCCCCTCTGCATCATATGGCCTGCATAGATAGATAGGCAGACCGACACACAGACAGATAAATAGATAGATAGATAGATAGATAGATAGATAGATAGATAGATAGATAGATATAGATAGATAGATAGATAGATAGATAGATAGACAGACAGATAGATAGATAGATGGACAGATAGATAGATAGATATATGTCATATGTGTGTCAGTGGTCTTGAGTCCCTCTGCATCATATGGCCTGCAATGGTCACACAACAGAAGGCTCACACATATGTGTCATGGACAAAGTGTGCTATACTGCCCCCCCACACACACACATTCATTCCTCACTCCCATACACACTCCCCAACACACATGTGGTCATTTGAGGATGATTTGTCTTGGGGCTCCTCCCCCTCAGGGTCTCTTAGACGCGTGCCGCTCAGGCACATTGCCGAGGCCCTCGTTACCCTGGCAACCATACAGTGACACTGGAACATGATGGCACGGGACTCAGTGGAAGGCCTGACATCCTGGGAGTTGTGCTCTCTCTAGAATGTGCCCAAACACACACATACACACACACACACACACACATACACACACACAAAATGGCCTTGAAGCCATTCTGTGTATGTATTTGCAATACGACAATAAAAGACTCATACTTCCTCCCCCCGGCACACACACACACACCTACATACATACACACACTCAAATAAAACACACTCTTTGGTCTAAAAGATGCTGTCTGTTTTTTTTCTTTTTTTTCCTCTGTAACCTTGCCCCTCCACTCCTGTCTGAACCTCTCCTCACAAGTTGGTGCCTCACGTGCTCAATTTCCTTTAAACACCTCCTTCCCTCCTTCCCTCCCTCCCTTTCATCCTCCCTTGCTTCAGTCTTGTATTTTCTCTCACTTTTCTCTTTCTTCATCCTCTCATTCCTCTCTTTTCCCATTCTCATTTGTTTGTTTGTTTAATTTGTTTTTTTTCTTTCTCTCTCTGTTTCTTTCTCTCTCTTTCCTTTTCCTGTCCTGTCCTCTCTTCCTTTTCCTTTCTTTCATTCTTTCATATTCCTCTTTATCTTTCTCTATCTCCCATTCCCCTCTTTCCCCATTCTCATTTGTCTGTCTGTTTAATTTGTTCTTTTTCTTTCTTCCTTTGTCTTTCTTTCTTTCTTTCTTTCTATCTGTCTTTCCCTTTCTCTTTTTCTTTCCCTTTATTTCTATAATTCTTTCTCTTTTTCTGTCAATTTCTTTCACTTCTGTCTTTCATTCTCTTTCTTTTTCCTTTCTTCTCTTGTCCTCTCTTTGCATGACCTCTCTCTTGTCCCTGTTGGCAGGGGCTGAGCAGGGAACCAGGACACCGCTGACAAACAGGAAATCGAAAAATTGCGATGCTGTTGTCCTTGACGACAAGACAGGTGTTCAGAGGCAGAAAGAGAAAGAAAGAGAGAGGCTGTGTGTGCACATGCACACACAGACACAGACACAGACACACACAAACACACACACACGCATGCAAAGCTGAATAAGCATAACTCTATATCAGCTTGACTCATTAGCTATCCATTTTTTTTCTCTTGATGGAAGACTCTGGCCAAAACAACATAAACACATCAAACTTTTTGCTGGTTATGTTGAACAAACATATCGAATGGCTTTTCCTCCTGCTGCCTCACATGATCATAATTTCTAATTGTTTGAACTGCTGGGACACAAAGTCTCGAAGAAAAACATGTGCTGCAGCATGGATGCTATTTTTTGCAGACCACTCTTTTCACATATAATTCAAAAAGTTTGAAATAACTGATCTTTTTCAGGTCAATGAAAAAACTGAAATAATTCAAAATAATTATAGGAATGTGGGGCACTTTACAGTTTTTTCTGAATGCTTAAACAATAACAGTGATTCTTTTGGCATGACTTCTGAAACTATTAACATGTGTAGCCAATCTACTCACAAAGCCTGCCAAACTAAAAGCTTGAATTAACGCTTTACACTCAGTTTGAAATTTGGTCCACATCAGTGTCCTCTACCCACACTATTCTGCCAATTATATATAATTATATATATATATAAAATATATATATATATATATAATTACTTCACTCAATATTCATACCTTTGGCACTGCAAAACTGACAGGTAAGGATTTGGTCTGGATTACAAATAGGACAATACTGGATAGAGAGAAAGAGGTGTAAGAATGAGAGGAGTGGAAGAGATGAATAAGTAAGGAGGAGTAAAAAAGTAGAGAAAAGATGGGAAGGAAGAACTCAGAAATCTTTCAAATATCAACATTTCTATGAATTCTGTAAAAATACTTCCTTACTTACTCACTAACTTACAGTATACTGCACTTTTTTCAGGCCCTCTCTGGTATATACCATAGTTTACCATGTAAACATCCACAATTTCCACATCTGGATACCTGTACCTATGTTTGAATACCTGTACCTATACATGACACTACGCTACATGTATCACAAAGTTATACTACTGAAAACTGACATGCCCTGCACACAGGGTAATCAAAAGCCAAATGTGTTTTCCATTCCATCAGTGAGCAATTGGTGCTTTGTGCACTTATTAATTTTATGGGTTGAGTGTACAAAAATACAATTTTAAAAAGAGTGTGAACAATTTAGCAAAAAGCGCTTTTGCAAGTAATTTATGATGTTTTGCTAGTCGGGTTTTTGTGATTTGTGTGTAGAGTTTTGCAAAAAAAAAGCCAAAAGCTTCAAAAATTCTGCCTAAGCCACCAGAAAAAACTAACGAGACTGAAAACAGACCTGTGTGCATACATGTGTATACATACATATATTTTTTTTCATTTTATATGAATTCTTGATTCTGATTTGAACAATGTGATGTAAAAGCTAAACCTGACAAACACTTCACAAAAAACAACATGAACATGATGAAGATGAAAAAAGACTCATACAGTAAAATAAAAGAAAGAGAAAAAGAAAGTAAGAAATAATTAATCCTTAGATAAGGGGAGGAAAGTGATGAACAAGAAGGTGCTGGTGAATGGTGAATATTCAATATGTCTGTAGCAGAAAGTGTTTGCTTCTGTGTGTGTGTGTGCGTGTGTGTGTGCGTGTGTGCACGTGTGTGACAGACAGAGAGAGAGAGAGAGAGAGAGAGAGAGATGGTCAGAGAGGGGGGAAGGGAATGGGAGGGAGAAACTGACATGAGAGCAAAAGAGGGAGAGAGAGAGACAGAGAGAGAGAAAGAGAGAATACAATGTGTTTGATCACATGTGCTGTCTATTTCTATGGCACGTGAGCAGTCTCACACTGCCACATCAAGTATCTGAGAACAACTGGTTCACACACACACAAACACACACAGACACACACACACATGCGCATAAACAATAAGGATCACAATCTAGTAGGATCATTATGGAAAACATGGACATCTTGCATCCAAATGGATAGTCCATCGTTAAAGGGAGCTTAATTGGCTTTTCTCTTCTTTTCTTCTCTTCTCTTAACGGTGTGCTGTGAGACATTTTTACTCCAAACCACCTCAATTTAGAAACCTTTGAAACAGCTTTGGAGGAAAGATACAAACACACTGTAGGAGAGCCATGATTGAGGTGTAATACCATCCTCATGTCATTACTGTCATGTTGTTAGGCTTGTCTAATTTGAGCAACAAAGGATGTTTTGTCAATTGGCAAGTTCCCAACTGCAAATGATATTCTTGATCCAACATAAAGGCGAGAGATGCCTACAATGTATATATAAAAAGTCCTGCAAAATAGTTGTTGTTGTTAATAGCTGTGGTTGTTATTATTTTACAACAATAGTTTAATACTGTTAAAATATCAACAATAATGTTATTACACAATGTCCCTACTATCATCTGCAACAGTCCATTGCTATATATATAGGGCTACCATGAAATTACAGTAAGCTACTGGCAGCTGTGGTTACTAGCATTCAACTGTTTTTTTTATGTCATTGGTGCGAATAAGCAAAACAGACAGGATGATGGTGAAAAGGCTTTTTATTAAAACTAATCAATTGAGAAATCCAGCTTACAGAGATAGGGCAGTGTAAACAGACACATTTTTTCATTGAATTCTCAGAGGAAGAAATTACGAGGTAATTGTTTAGTGTTACAAAAATTGTTTGCTTACAAACGTTAGTGCAAGTAACACATGCTTTAAGATCCATTTGCATCTGCCCATATGGCACAGGAAACCTCTTCCTTATATTTAAAAAGTCTCATTCCTATTACGGCTTCCCCTATCATGGCTAGCTGGCAATGAAAACCGCTGGACTGCATCAAGACTAATGGAGTGGGCTTGGGGGGGCTTGAGAGAGCACTTAGACCACAAAGATCAATATAAGAGCTCATTTGAAAAAAACAAGCTTTTGTTACTTAGTCAAAACCAAAATGCATTGTTGAATGCATTTGTTCTCACCTTTCATTTCACCTTTCATCTCACCTTTCTTTCAGGCCCAGCATCTGCACTGATTTTCACAGCTTCTCTCTCCCCATCAGGTTGCGGTAAGACAAGATGAATCAAAGGCAACCTGATAGACATACCACCATCTAAGGAGAAAAGGAAGCACAACAAATGAAAGTCACCTTCTTTGGTTCATATTATAGCACTATAGTAAATTATTTGACACTTAGCAGTGCTGAGGCTTATCCTAGGTGCTCGATCCCACTGGTAGCATCACATAACAGCGTAGAACTTCTTAACATCAACGTGTCTATGATTACTTGGCAAAAGCTGAAGAAATAAACAGAAATGGCTTTAGTTAGCTGCCATGTAGCCTTTATTAAAGCAATGTCCATTCAAAAGCCTATGCAGCACTGGTGGAGAGAAATGACCTGCACAGTTGGTAAACAGTCTATCCAGTATGCCCTTTATTTGAAAATGGAGGTTAATTTTAAATAAGCTATAGTATAACATTACCTGCTAATGTACTGTCTAATTGTCTTATAGTATAACATTACCTAACTGTCTAATTGTCTTATAGTATAACATTACCTGCTAATGTGCTGTCTAATTGTCTCCAATGTCATTTGCTGGACTAATGTTGTAGCAAAGTTAGCAAGCTCACACAAGCCCTAAATTCAGTGAAGTGAATTGAAGTGATAGGGTTAGTATTCGGTAGTTAGTAAAACTAATTTGATCTTATTTCATTCCCAGACTAATGATATATGAGATCACTGACAGGGGAAATAAAATTACGGCTGTGACGTAAAGTTAGCAGGCTAGCTAGCCAGTCTGAGGACCACTGCCTATGCAGAGCACACATCAAATCGCCACTAACCATG
The DNA here is from genome assembly GCA_015244755.2 of Tenualosa ilisha. NCBI lineage: Eukaryota > Metazoa > Chordata > Actinopteri > Clupeiformes > Clupeidae > Tenualosa > Tenualosa ilisha. The sequence goes on from PYXC01002024.1 coordinate 11,279, forward strand.
CGGGAACCAATGTTACCATTGAAGCAGGTAGTAAGATCATATAGTTTAACAGCCTTGCCAACCACAAGAACCTCAAATCGAAATGAGAAAGTCACTATTTGGTAGTTAGTAAAACAAATCTTAACTTATTTGACAGCCACATCAAGGACATGAGATCGCTAACAGGGAGGTTACGGTTGTAGCATGAAGTTAACAAGCTAGTGAGACAGCCTAATATTGTGTTCATGGGGATACTGGGAAGTGGGGAGTTTCTGATGTTTTGACGGTCTAGACCAATCAAGAGCGATGTAGCCCCTCAAATATCAGAAACTTCCTACTTCCCAGTATCCCATGAGCATACTATAAGATCCACCAAAATGCTACTAACCATGCGGGAGCTAACGCTAGCGTTGTAGTAAGTAGTAAGATCATTAAGTTTAAATGCATTGCCTGCAGTTAATTTCTGTTATGAACATACAACACAAAACTAAAGTCATACACCAAATGAAGACATTTTATGTCACAAATATCCTTCGAATAGCCTACTTAATTTTAAAGTTGCTGAAGTCGACAAAAAAAGAGAATGCTGCTTCTGTCCACCATGTTTTCTGCAAATTTTTAGTTGCTATGGAAGTCGGACACAGCCAATGCTGTTACTCTACAGCAGTTACTGTTGTTCAGTGTCATACCTGGTCTTGCTCGAATAGTGTGCTTTAACAGCATTAAGTCTGTTTTCAAGAAAAACAGTGGACCACTGAACCACAGCGGTTTCTTAGAGTAATATTCTCTCTCTCTCTCTCTCTCTCTCTCCCTCCCTCTTTCTCTCTCTCACTCTGTGTGTGCGTGTGTGTGTTTGTGTAGTGTAGTGTGGTGTGTGTGGGTGTATCAGACAGAGAGAGGGAGATGGTCAGAAAGGGGGAAGGGAATGGGAGGGGGAAAGACAGAGCAAAAGAGGATGAGAGAGAGAGAGAGAGAGAGAGAATGCAATGTGTTTGAGAACATGTGCAGTCAATTTGTGTAGCACGTGAGCAGCCTCACACTTCCACATCAACTATCTGAAAACAACTGGTTGACATGGAGACACACACAACACACACATACACACACACACACACACACACACATATACACAATAAGGATTATGATTTAGTAGGATCATTATGGAAAGAATGGTCATCTTGCGTCTACATGAACAGTCCATCATTAAAGGGAGCTTAATTTGCTTTCTTTTTTTTTTCTTTTCTTCTCTTAAGAGTGTCCTGTGAGACATTAAGCCCTCAATTCAGAAACCTTTAAAACAGCTTTGGAGGAAAAATACAGACACACTGTAGGAGAGCCATGATTGAGGTGTAATAACATCCTTAAGCAAAATTATGTAATAACAGTCATTATCAAATTATACCATTACACTAACCTATATTCATAATCAGGCCCACCGACAGAAGGGACAAACGGTATCTTGTCCTGGGCCCAGGAAAGGGGGGAGCCCAGAACTGGGCCCTCATGAAATTGCGGAATAATTATTCTATTTTATTTCAAAATATGCCTATTGGTGGAAGAAATGTACAATATTTACGTTAAATAAATGATTTCTACTTGTTTTTAACCTTTATTTTCCTTGAAAAAGGGATGAAGAACTCCCCTGCCATCCCCAGCACAAAAATGGCTTGGCCTTTGATCAAAAATGAATGAGGGGGGGCATTTTGTCCCTGGCCCGGCCAAGGCTGTCAGTTGGCAAGTTCCCAACTGAAAATTATATTGTTGATCCAATATAAAGGCAAGAGGTGCCTAATATTCTCTCTCTCTCTCTCTCTCTCTCTCTCTCTCTCTCTCTCTCTCTGTGTGTGTGTGTGTGTGTGTATGTATGTTGTGTGTATGTGTGTGTTTTGTGGTGTTGTGTTATGTGTTGTGTGGTGTATGTGTGTGTGTGTGTGTGACATTTGGCCTCTCTAACCCTTAGCCCTGAACACTTACAAACATTTACAGTAACTGGAATTAATCTGCCAGTCATGAAGCTGATCCATAATCGTTCCACTTTCAAAATGCTATTTCCATAGTTCCTTAATACTTTATCCTTTTCCCATTTGTACATCCAGTTCATTTTATTGTGTATTATTGTGTAGTTTATGTAGAATGTTAATATTAATGAACAAGAAGAAACTGCATAATATGTCTGTGCATGAAGGCATACATCTCTCTCTCTCTCTCTCTCTTGCTCCAGGGTTAACTGACACCCTGCCATTTGTAAAGGTCATCAGAAATCACAGCTGACACTTTCATTAGCCCCGAATGGATTGTGTGTGTGTGTGTGTGTGCGCGCGCATACCTCTAGGATATGAAAATACAGATTGATGATCCACTTAACTTTTTTTTTTTTTTTAATTCTGGCACCCATCTGGAAGTTGTCCATTGACACTGACCGTTTTAAAAACACTCTCATGATAACTGACCTGGAGGGGTCAGCCTGTTCAAAAGGCCCTCTTGAACCTTAGTGGTAGAGGATGTTACCGTGATTTAGCACCTGCAGACAGTGTCATCATAGTGCGACTGAAAAGTTGTCACAGTAGAGCAATCCTAGGATAGCCCTCAGAGAAGATGTCATAGATTTAACTGCCAAAAGCTGCCATCATAGGATACCTACTACACGAAATCATAACGTAACACAGCTTTTGAGGTGTTCTTGTTGCAAAAAGGTACTAATTTAAAGGTTAACCACTGAACAAGGTGTTAATTTAACATCCTCTAGCTGTGGAGGCTGTTTTCACATCTTAGCTGACAAAAGTTGCCATCAAACTGTGTGTTACTCAGTACACAAGGTGCTCATATAACACAGCTGCGAAAGTTGTTCTGGTATTTTAGCTGTAAAAAGTACTATCACAAGTTGGTGAGTAAAGGTCTATACACAATGTATAGGTCTATATAGATCTCTACAGGTCTATATAGGCTCTATAGGTCTATACGTTGTGATAATCAACATAGCGGCTGTTAGCGTAGCGTATCTTAGCCCATGATGGAAATGGGAAGAGCGTGGGGAATAAGTTGTTTGTATCCACACGCATGGCCAGGTGATGGACAGTGAAGAATGTAACATCACTCAAGAGCCCAATCAGGCTCTTTGTACAGAGATTGGACCCCATGGCCTGATGGGAACACTGATTGCATACAGCACGAAAGGTCGTCACGTCAGGCTCAGACGACACGTCAGAGAGATGGTGGAAACGCAAATGTTGTGGCAGCAAGGAGGGTTGATATGGAAGTGTATCAGCACCTTTATTCAAATGGAAATTTGTATGGCAGAATAGCAATTCGATGGGCCATTTAGTCATTAATTTGAAGAAACTTATTACGCAATGTGTAGTTTAGCATGTGGAGTGGCAATTTTTAATCATCGTGGCTCACAGGGACAAAGGTGTCCGCCCAGGGAGGAAGATGAGATGTGTTCGAATAATAATGATTAATTACCACAGAAAAGAAGGATGAGGAGGAGATGGGATACATTTATTTTCGGTTGCCAGTTCCCCACACCACCATTCTGATAAGAAGTTCACTGACTAAAATTGTTTGTTACGGCAATACATAATCAATGTCCTTTAGTAAATGGGCCACCAGGGGGACACAGATCACTGCCTGAAAACCACCGATCTAAACCAGCACCACTGTGCCTGCATGCAAGATGATGCATTTAAGACAACAACCACTAGATGGAGCTGTGTGAGCACTATTGTTCTCCTAAACAATAACTGCATCTCAGCAGTCAGACCTGAGGCCTAGGCTTAGAAGTGAAGTTACTGGTAACCTTTGGGAGAAACTACTTATCTCTAAAAGAAGACTACCGAGCATCTGTTGCTTCTGAAGTGACTCATTGCTCTCAGCGGTTACTGAAGGCACTTAACCAGTAACCTTGTATCTTAGTATACCACACTGCTCGAGATGACATCCAGACACCAGGAAGAAAAAAAAAAAGAGCAGTAAAGTTATAGAGAGGAAATGAAGACAACTAAAATGATCTTCAATGGGTACCTCTTTCTTCCTGTGTTATTTACTGCAGTAAATATGTATTGAGGTCAGTGTCAGAGGGCCTGTCAGTAGCTTTCATGCCATCACAAGACTAGTGGCTTCTCAGGAGAGAAGAAGTAATATATACACATATTGTATATATTGAAAATTCCCAGATCTGACAAATATCACTTTAGATAATGTTACAGGATATAGACACATGATAATGTTACAGGATATATAGATAATGATAATGTTATAGGGTATGAACATGATAAGGTTACAGAATATAGATAGATATATATACAGATATATGATAATGTTATATGATACAGACATATGATGATGTTATAGATACAGATATGATGATAATATTACAGGATTAGAAATAAATTTATATCTATAGAATGATATCATCAAAGCAATTAAGAAATAATGTAATATTATTAATTTTGATGTGAATTCAACGCTGATTTTCTCACAAAACCAATTATGGCAATGACAAGCAACTACCACCATAAGAAAGCTGAGGTCATGCCATCAGTAAAAATGCACTCCGTGTGTTTTGTTATTCGACTTGGAACAGACTATTTGATAATTATGATTATAGTTTTCCACTGCTAAACAACTGTTATTGTTGGGGGACCTGGCTTTTTGCACTAAAAGCTGCCGCAGCTTATGTCAAATATTTCTAGGGCAGAATCACACGGATTTAGCCTAGGTTCTAGGTTTTGACTTTCTACCTGCAACTACTGCAGCTGCAGCAGTGTAAAGAACTGCGCTTTTTTTTTTTTTAAACTACACTAGCCTATGCATTTTTTGTGTGCAAAATATCGCATATAGCCTCTAATTCAACACTGCTGTACAATGCAGTTTTTTAAGATGCATAGCTACAACAGGGTATATCAGTCTGTGACTCAAGTGGCCTAGTGAAGCAAAAAAAATAGTAGGCTATGAAATAGTAGGCTTGACTTTACACTTTGCTGGCATGACTAAGCAATGTGAACAAGACAATGACAATTGACAATTTGTTCTTTATAAAATAAACAAAAAAAAATCGTGATCAGCAGGGGGGCCCGGAGTTGTTCGCACCACACCACCTAATCTCTGCTACTGCTCCTGACACTTCAAGAGCGTCCTAGTCAGCTGACTGGGAACCTGGGCTTTTTGGTTGACTGGTTAGGGTGTTCACCTCCCAGTCAGAGATAGCTGTATTGTTGTGAGGTCAAGAGTTCGAGCCCAGGGTTGGACTAAGACAAGATGACCTCTGTTTAAGTAGCAAAGAGTGGCCTTTGTTTGTGTGTTTGTTTTTGGTCAATGTTAGTGAGTACTCACTATTTATAACAATATACAGTATGTTACTGGCTCAGACAAAATTCCCCTTGAAAGAAAATGATCTAGGATATTTTGAGAACCAAATGAACCATACAGAATGCATTTTGATACATTTCCAATTATTTTTGATAAAAGCCCCACAGACTTCATTGATGCCTACCAGTCTACATATAAAAAAAAACACTGGCACAGATGCATGTGTGTTTGTGTGCATGCCACTCTCAATTGGCATGTATTTGAGTGTTTGTTTGCAACCTGAGTCAATTGCAAGTAAGCCACCTGCATTTTAGGCTACATTGCGCGATTCAATTGTTGTCAATGCGGAGAGGAGAAAACTTTAAGTTATCCACAACAAATTAACGAGTGGTGAGCCTCAGAATGCCTTCAACTTACAGAGAATTGTAGTCAGTCACGAATGGCCGAAACTATTGTCAATCTTGATGCAGTACAACCAACAAACCTATCAAATTTCTTTGCGCAGACCGTACACACGTAGGCTACAAATGCATGCAGCCAGAAAGACACTGGAATCAAATAGAAATTGTGACAGCCGTTGGAATTAACAATGAAAATGTTTTAAGCAGGAATCCCTCTCAATGGTCTGCTTGTCTTGGTCTCCAAAACCAACCAACCAGCCGACTGAAAATATTAGAGACAGCTGCAGTAGCTGCAACGCTGCTAGCGCCTACGGCCATAGCAACAGGAGCAATCGCGCCCTCTTCAGTAGCTGCTACCAATCCAGCAACTGGACCTACTGCCACAACTGCGGCACCTGCAGCCCCAGTAGCTAGGGTACTTAGATTTGCTTTGACCCATTCCTTTTTCTCCCTAAACCATTGCATTCTTTGGGCCTTTTCAAACATCTCAGTGCTGTAAATGCCTTTGTTCCACTCTACCATTTCATCAATTTTCTCTAACAGCCTCTCGACCTGGGAGACATCATCTTGTTTTTTGTTGTTGAAGACTACATATCCAGTCTCGCACAATGAAACAATCTCCTTCAGTTTAGCTGAACTATTGATAAATCTGGTCACAGGTATACCCAGCTGATCTTTCCACGTGAACAATATGATGGTGTGTTTAAAAGCATCTTCCCCGAAGTTGTCTTTGATCCAGTGGACAGCATTCATCTCTTCTTCTGTCACTCTCACCCCAAGTCTCATGACTAGTAGAAAGGCGTGGGGACCAGGCCTGGAAAACGCCATACATTTATCAATCTCTTCTTTTAATTTATCATTACTCATTTTCGTGTCAGAAATCCCAGGAGTGTCGATGACCATGATGTATCTTCCTAAACGCTGCCTGCTCACATGTTTGCATTCCTTGGTTACGGATGCAGCAGATGTTTCAGCTGGAAACAGTCTCTCTCCTAAGATGGTGTTGCCACAGGAGCTCTTGCCTGATCCAGTTTTCCCCACAAGCACAATTCTCAACTCCATATTCTCAACTCCTGATTCCATATTTGTGTTCCTGGAACAAATGAGGAAAATCAGATTAGATTACATTTTATGACCAAATAATGCGATGCAGTTTGTGAAATTTGTAGAAAAGATAAAGCCATTTAGTCGTCACCCTCCACTTACTAAACTGACTTTATTATGTTAGATATAGGGAATGACCCAATTTTTATTCTTCCAGGTATTCAGATGAAACCATCTACTCATGTCTTTGGATGCAACATGGATATCAACTTGGCACGATCATCTTCTAACCCATTGAGAGACAAGCCTCCCCCAACAAAAGACGCTTGGAAGTGCCCTTGGTTTATACTGAATCTGACGACACATACTAATTCGACACAACACTGTCCAGATCCACTTTATCCAAATCAACCATTAGCCTCGCCAACTTGTACAAGTCTATCTACAGGTTCTTCACACGTATGCCTATATTTGGTTTTATATTACACAGCAAGCCGATAATAGGTCTCATCGAAAGTTTGTAAAAGCGGTATATATGAGATTTGCATAAAGGACACCCTGGTAGTTCTGCTCTTCACATTCAGATTTCAAACACCTTTTTCCCTACCTACCCTAGTAGTACAGTGCAGTTTTCTTGTAATTATTTATTTAATTATTTTTTTGTTGTTGCTGCCCAGAATATGAGTATTTTAGCTATTTATAATAAAATAAATCTCTTGACCTAATCTAACCCTCTTAGTAGGCTATTTATACTGACATCATTCATTATCAACCTATATATTTCTATATTGTGTGTGCAAACTGCAGCTACACAATAAACTGAACGTGAAGCTAATAGGTTATGATTAAGACATATGCATCTTGATATGCATTGGCTACAAGAAAATATTCTGTGCGTTTTGGAAGCTGCCTTTGGGTGTAAGTTTATGCAGTCTGTGCCTTGATCTCCTAAGCTACTGCTAAAAATAACTCAAGAACTGTAAAAGCTACGGTATCGGTTATCTTTGGTTCACTATCTTCCTGTAAATAAATGTTCTGCTCCCCGGAGGACGTCCCACGGTGCGTAAACCAACACAACGTTTTGGATAGTGTCAGTGCGTGGAGTGGAGTTTTCCGTTTCACCGGGTGAGAATATTATGTTAAAAATGCCTCTCACTCGGCGCAAGTGGAAGTAAGAAGGTAAAACAACCGAGAACAAAGTTTACATAGCTATTTGTAAATGTTGTCAAGCCAAAGGTTGAACATCTGGCTACTGTGGAGATTATTATCTTTAAAAAGGAGGTTTGTTTTAGTATAAACAATATTAACTTGAGAATATAATGCTTATACTAACATATGAAATGGAAAACATATGGAAAAAAGACTGTTCCAATGGAGGCCTAGGCAGACAGCAATGTAGAAGCAGAGAGGGGAGAGGGTGGCCAAATAGCAGGAGCACATTTGAACAATGGATGCTTGAGTGTACTGCTGGCAATAGGGAATGAGAAGGAAGTCATGTAGAGGCCAGAACACATTCAGGCCATAAGTAAAATAGCGACGAGTTTGTCATATACAAAGATACATATTGAATGGACACAACAAGATGACGTCCCTTTGGTATCGATTGACCCCCATGAGGTGATGAGTATGTGGTCAGGATTACTGCTGTGAAAGGACACCGTTTTGTTAAAACAGGAAATAAAATGCAGGAAAGGGATCATGTGAACAACATATGGTTAAGAAAACATAGGCAAAATTGAGGAGGTACACAAAGAACCCACCCATAAGGAATAGGATGAAGTCATTTTCAGTATGTGGAAATTATTATCATAAAGAAGATGAAGTTTGTTTTAGTATATACAATATTAACTTAAGAGTGTAATGCTTATACTAACATATGGAAGAAGGGTGGTTTGTAACATGTTAATGGTAACCCAGAAGGCCGAAGCAGTTCAGGCAGAGAGAGAGTAGAGACTTGGGTAGTTCAAGCAGAGGACAAGGACAAGCAAGAGGCCTTGAACAGTTCAAGAGACAAAATTTAATGCAGGGAGTTGCTTCGGATCCGTGGATATCTCAGTTTGGAAGGATACCATGATAAGGTGGCCGTGAATGGGGCCGCTGTATGAATGGATGCTGTTCACATCAGAACCATGGTACAGATGGGTCCTGATTAAATTAAGGGAATATAAATCATAAAGATAGGAGTCCAGCATAAGTAAGTATACGTTAGACTAAACGCCCAGCAAGGAAGAATAAAAGTATTTTTAATAACTGGATGGGTGAGGGAATCCACCAATATGAACTAGGCCCGAAGCCCCCTAATTAGTAAACAAGAGCCCCGTGACATAGGCAAGGTAGGAGGAATCAGTGTAATCAGTGAGTTTTCTGGTTTTCTGGTTTAGACCAAGTATATTGGGTGGGTTAGGACTTGATTGTTGGGGTTTGCAGACATCGAGGTGGTTTTCCACGACACTACATTTATTCCAATTGTTACGAACGGATACACATTCTCCACGTGTTTAGACAGCTAACATTCTCTGTCTACACAAGTACCAAGTACTTAAACTTGACAAGTTTTCGAACTGACCTAACTCTAACACTTAGGGCCCTATCATGCTGCGGCGCACTGTGCATTCGCGACATGTGCATGGTGTCATTACTATTCTGTGCCAGCGCATCGTTCATTTTTTCCGGCAAAAAATCACGTTCTCTAGATAGCAGATGACACTGCGCCGTCATGGGTGTGTCAGCGAAAAGAAGAGGTGTGGTCTGGCGCAAAGCGTGCCAAATGCTATTATAAGGACGCAAAAATTAAATCCGCCAGTGACCAACAAAACCCTGGTCTGTCGTCAGTTGCGCATTGCTAAAAAGCTATTTTAGGGGCGCACAGCGCTTTGGGATATGAAAGCGTGCACAGTGCGTGAACGCCATGCTTCTCTCATCAGCAGGAGCGCGCAGCAGGGTTTATACAAATGTTTTTCATGTACATCACAATGCACAGTGCGCCGCGGCATGATAGGGCCCATAGTGTCATAGGTCTTTGAATGGCTATATTAACCACCCAGCCGGATATCAGCCAGGAAACTGCATCCGACCTGTTTTTCAAGTATAAACAATTTGACTAGCTTATGTAAAGTAGGAAGTCACATACTTCCTTATGTTCCTTATGTTCTACTGCTGTGTCATCATCTCTTGTTTAATGCACACCTTTGGTTTAGCTCGATGTTTGCCTGACTTGCCTGACTTTTAATTGATGTGTGTTTGTTTAATTTGCAACCACTCTGCAAGAGGAAAATTGCAGAATTGCAGCCATGTTTAATCTAATAAAAGTTATCAGGACAGTTATAAAACATTTTGCTTTTAGGTTTTGAGGAAAGTGTTTGGTATTAGAAACCAGGTCTACCTGTTTGTAATCTGCCTGCTTTTCAACAGTATGAAACAAGCAAATGTTGACTGCACAATCATATAAACAGCATACTGAATGGCAATCAATTCGATCGCATGCTAGAAGGTGGCTAAAAGTAACAACATCTAGTCATGAGGCCCTATTCACAGTGCAAAGGTGTTAAGGTTAAAGCATAAATTTAACCTGTAGCCTATATTTAGGCCCTACATTTGAATGTCATTTGTCTAAATAAAATTTTTCATATTATGAGAAACTAAATTTCTCCCATTTATTATGGTTGTTTCTGGTTTGACAACAGCAACACACAATTTGATTTCTCCCTCCAGACTTTGAAGTCCCCCTCCAGCGGCCGATTCAGACCTACCAGTTTTTAAAATAATCCCAGGAGCTCTTGCCCGATCCAGTTTTCCCCACAAGCACAATTCTCAACTTTGATTCCATATTTGTGTTCCTGGAACACTTTCACAACACAGTTGACATATCTTGATAATCTGGAACAACTAATTAGAATAGTATCAATAATTAATCAGTGTACATATAGGCCATGCCAGTATAAATGTATACAACAGAAATACCCATATACTATATTAATTAATATTATTATACATATATTTTGTGAAATGATCTTAAATGGTTTCACTTTTCAGTAATTTCAGTTACCATATTGACCACGAGGGTACTCGCACTAACTAACACTTGAAAACAACTGCGTGTTTGCTGTACTTTTGAAAAGAGTTTAATGCAACAATTTAACAAACTTCATTACTACTTGGGTACCCTGAGGGCTCATCTTTATTTCCAAGCCATTTCTCATCTCTTTCCCACTCATTTCTTGTCGCTCTCTGAATAAAGGCAAACAATCATAAAAATATGCTTATATAATACTAATTACAGTCATGGAAATGGGTTGTTAGTATAATCCAGACCTTGTCTGAATCTCAACAGAGATTTGTGAAGTGGTCTGAATTTATGCAGAGTAACCCAGGTGGATTGATATCTTTTTCATAGGCTGAAAATTTTGGGCGCGAGGATGCGCTGCCATTGCCCCCAAGGATGGTGCTCTTGGAGACTGTCTAGATTGCCTGGAAATGCCCTTGTGTTCTTAGAAGATATTTTTTATAGTCTGCTCTTTGTTGGAGGGGTGGTGCCACTCAGCTGTACTGTTCAGAACATCCAGAACCTTCAACAGGTGTTCACCGTTTTCTTCTTGACAGACATAATACAATACAATACAATACAATATAATACAGCCATCATCCAAAGGCAGCATAATAACATGTATGGCTACTCTGTACTGTGCATCTATGGCTCTAATAATATGGAAGTTCAGAGTGAAATGCAGTGAAGTTACACCATGAAAATATCCTTTGTCCCACCAAGGGTTAACCAAATTGAAGATTGAGATCATTTGCATCCAGTTTGAATCTCTTTTGTTAATCGCACACTAGTCCTTATCAGCTGCTATGCCCAGATTCTAATAAAAAAATAACAGAACCATTAGCCAGGAAAGGACATTCATCTCAATACTAGACTTGATAACCATGGTAGCTGGAGTAGCTATACTCCTCCTTTAGTTGTGATCAGAGAATATTTACTCATTCAGTTTTTTTTGAGGAACATTGTGAGACAAGAAAAGGAGGATACAATACAATCAAGGTGGGGTGGGGTGTCATGTGACATACTAGGCAGTTGTGTTTGTGGTTTATATATATATATATATGTTTATATAGCATGAAATTCCCTTTGTGTCAGGATGGTTGACTGTTTCTGGTAATTAGCTTTTACATTAGTAAACAATTGTAATGAGGCTATAGCTACAAGCTAACTACAAAATGAACTCTGAACTGGCGAGGAAAATGGAGAGCTTCTTAGTTAAGCTTACTTTGATAATAAACTACTATAACTACACTATACAACTAATACTTATGCCCGATGTCAATCTAGTCTACCATACTTCACAAAAAGAGACGTTCTCTGAAAAAGAATGACCATCCTGAAACAAACATTCTTCTGGGACTTTTTGCCTCTATGGACAGAGCCCATAGCAGAGACAAGCACCCGGGTGTCTACAGCAAACAGCAGTATAATGACAGGCGTGTCACTATTTAGTCAGATACACTTGTACCTTTGACCATGTCTTTCCATTTCCCAGAGGAATTAACTCTTTAAACTGTAGTTCACCAATAGGAAGCTCATTTTATTTCATCCTCATCACGTACACCAGGTCCTTCAGAGGTTGCCCAAGAACAATTTTTTTGTTAAACCAGAGAAGTGTGAGTTCCACACCAAAGAGGTCTTGTTCCTTGGGTTCACCATCAGGGAAATCAACACTGAAATGAATTCTAAGACTCAAGCAATAAGGTATTGGCCTGCTCCTAGGTCTGTGAAAGAGATAAAAGATTTCTTGGATTCACCAATTTTTACCACAAGTTCATTTGGGATTTCTGTAGCAGCTCCCATATTATGGCTAACGAAGAAGAATGATGGACCTTTTCTATTGGACTGAGAAGGCCAATACGGCATTTAAGGCTAAAGTTACACAATATTTAATTATAGCACAATTTGGAATGCACAGAACTAAAATAACATAAGCTCAGACTGTCACTGTGTGCTAGGCCATGTTTGAATAGTCCATTCAGAAGAAATGCTGCTGCTTACACTTCTTACTTTCTCAGCATGGACAATAACAACACAGAATAACATAACAGATTATAAATCTACACAAGATTGCCTATTAGTGGAACAAAAATTAAATAAATATATAAAATAAAACCAGATGTCAATTTGAATTAAAAGCAAGTGAGAAAAAAAGGTCAATTTAAGAGTCTAAAGACAGCTGCATTTACAGTACTACTGCTGTGCCCATTTAAACAATGTATTCCAGGAAACTGTTAGCACAGTTACATGTGAGCATGTAGGTTCATGTTGTATAAAATTATATTGGATAGATTCAAGCATGTGCAGTTAGAGGAGGCACTTGTTTATTGAAGGCTACAAAGACTGTCAAAAATAGCAAGAGCTACAATAGGCTTCCATGTTTAGGTTTCAAGTAAAGGAATGTAGATGTGTTTTAAAATGGACTGAATTAAATCAACACAAACTGCAGAGGCTAATGTGTGTTAATTGTCATAGTTGACAACCAGACACTTCAGGCAACAGGTTTGCACTGTAAAACAGACCTGGCCTACCATAAAAAAATGTCAAAGCTCCTACACCTGTACAGAAAACAAACGCACGTTAACTAGTTCACAAGCAGAGCTTCAAAAGTGCATAAAAGTTGACATTAGCCAATTTACGATTGCTAACTAATATGAACACTAGCACTGGTAAGAAAGAACAGTATTTGTGATTATTTGTGGCTATGGTAATGACTAAGCATTATATTAAGTGTTAAGTTGGCAAATGCACTAAGATCTCATCCGCTTCTGATCTCTCCCTCCTCACGCCTGGATGCACAAACTTGTGTGTGCACACAGTCTCACACTCTACATCTCTCTCTTGCACATCTGTCTAGCACATGCATTTATTCTTTATTCTCCCATGATTTGTTGCAGGAGATACAACCCTCTTTCCTTTTTGAAAGATAAATCTATTGCTTTTAAATAAAATGGCTTTTATTTGTGAAGTTGTGTTTCATACTTTTTAACTGAAGTAAAAAACTTTCTTGATGAGGAATTATAGCCAACTGCTTGGTCATTTTAACAGGCCTTTCATGTTGCATAACACACTATTGATATCGCCGTTTAAAAGCACAAAAGTATGTTTTATCCAGTTACTCGATTAATAGTTGAAAAAATCTTGTACTTGATTCCAAAAATATTTGACAGTTGCAGCCCTAGTTGTTAGTAACCATAAAATTGTAAGTATGGCTATGTAAGTATGGTATGTAAACATGGGCACGGATTCATGGCATGGCTGAAAGTTTAGTAAACAGTAATTACTGTATCGTTAATGATTTTATTACTTCCAGCCAGCTTGGAGCCAACGCCTGCAGCTGCAGTCACTGCAGCAGGAGCTACAAACTCCTCAGCGGCAGCCACCAGTCCAGCAGCTGGACCGGCTACCACAGCTAGACCACCTGCAGCTCCAAGGGCTAGAGTTCCTACTGTACTGAGAGTACTTGATAACTTTTCATCTCTCTGTCTGGCCTGTTGCCTTCTCTGAGCCTTGTTGAACAGCTCACTGGTGTAAAATCCCACATTCCATTCCACCATTTCATCAATTTTCTCCAACAGCCTTTTGACCTGGGACACGTCATTTTCTACCCTGTTGTTGAAGACTACATATCCAGTCTCGCACATGGCCACGATCTCCTTCAGCTTAGGACTGCTACTGATGTATCTCTCCACAGGCATTCATAGATGATCTTTAAATGTGAACAATATGATGGAGTGTTTATAAGCATCTTCCCCAAAGTTGTTTTTGATCCACTAGACAGCATTCATCTCTTCTTCTGTCACTCTCACCCCAAGTCTCATGACTAGAAGGAAGGCGTGTGGACCAGGCAGGGAAAACGCCATACATTTGTCAATCTCCTCCTTTAATTGCTGACTTGTCATTTTAGTGTCAAAGATCCCCGGAGTGTCAATGACTGAGACGTATCTTTCTAGATGTTGTTTGCTCTCTCTGCGATGCGATGGTTACAGACTTGCCACATTCTTCGTCATGGAACAGTCTTTCTCCAAGGATGGTGTTGCCAGTGGCACTCTTGCCAGATCCAGTTTTCCCCAAAAGCACAATTCTCAGCTCAGGTGACATGTCCTGATTATCTGAAACAACAATACACTCACCTATGTGTTTGAATGACTACCGCCCTGTAGCACTCACGCCCATAGTGATGAAGTGCTTTGAACGACTGGTCCTGGCACACCTCAAGAAATGCTTGCCGCCCACACTGGACCCTCACCAATTTGCCTACAGAAGCAACAGAAGCACAGAAGATGCGATATCCACAGTGCTTCATTGTGTGCTCTCACACTTGGACAGTAAGAATGCATATGCAAGAATGCTGTTTGTTGACTTCAGCTCAGTATTCAACACAGTCATCCCCTCCAAGCTAATCGCCAAACTCGTCGACCTTGGAATCAGCAACCCCATCTGCAACTGGATCATGGACTTCCTAAACCAACAGACCCCAGTTTGTTAGGTCAGGCCAGAACCGGTCCACCACCCTGTCACTGAGCACCGATGCACCACAAGGCTGTGTGCTATCTCCATTCCTCTACTTCCTTTTCACCCATGACTGCAGGCCTGCGTATGGATCCAACTCCATCATCAAGTTTGCAGATGACACCACGGTGATTGGACTCATCAGTGACAACGATGAGTCTGACTACAGGGAAGAGGTGAAGCACCTGGCTGCATGGTGTGCTGACAACAACCTACTCTTGAACACCAGCAAGACCAAGGAACTCATTGTGAACTTCAGGAAAGAGAAGGGAAACACCCACGACCCCATCCACATCAATGGTATAGCTGTGGAACGTGTTTCCAGCTTCAAATTCTTGGGGACCCACATCTCCGAGAACCTGTCCTGGTCGACCAACACCTCAAGCCTGGTCAAGAAGGCCCACCAGCGCCTCTTCTTCCTAAGGACACTAAAGAAAAACCACCTGTCCACTGTCATCCTGAGCAATTTCTACCGCTGTGTGATCAAGAGCATCCTGACTAACTGTGTGACAGTTTGGTATGGAAATTGCTCTGTTGCTGGTCGCAAGGCTCTGCAGCGAGTGGTGAAAACTGCTCAGAGAATCACAGTGACTCCACTTCCTGCCATTGAGGATGTCCATGGTGTAACCCCTATGAAAAAAGGGCTACTAAAACGTACGAACCTAGGTATTGCCTGATGAGGGCGCACTACGCTGAGTAGTGGTCAGCCGAACACTTCTTCTTTTTTTTCTTATCAACCCAATCTATCTTCTGTTGAACACAAGTCTGTGAGCTCCGAATTCTTTATGTGTAAAAAGATAAATTACCCTCCTGGAACTGATTATTTTCCTTCAAGTTAGTAATATAAGTTACTTTGATGCGTGAAACCGAGGTTCAAGCAAGAGAAGAAGTTGTATTATTCGAGTTTAATGTGATAAGAAACTCCGGTGAGTGAACACATTTTGCCCTCTGCTTGTTTAACCCATGTTACCTATTAGCTACTGACGGTGATTCCTTAAAACCAGTTGGAGTGTACACTGCGAATTGTGTTTTTTCATGATGAACCCTAACATTAGTTATCCTAGTTGCCGTTGCGCTTCCCGTTTGGGAGTAGTGTAAATGTTTTTACCCACTTTGGTATACTGCGTATCATTGTGTCCTGACTAGTTAGTGAATGCTCTAGCGTGCCATGCTGCCTAATATCGTGGCTAGCACCGCACCGAACTGTGTTCGGAACATCCTGGAAGGAACGAGGCATTTATTTGTTCACATTGAACCACTTATTTTGCCAGTTAGCGAGTGGTGATGGTTTCCATTGTAACTGCGTTGCATATGCAATCATTTTGAGTTCATGCATATATTTCTGCTGAAGCTAAGAAAAGGAAATGTCATTCCTAATAATGTAAATATGTTATAATAGTGTTTTAATGGTTAAAAAGTGAAGTGAAGGTTAAAAAGTGATGATACAGCAATGAACAATATATGAAAAGACGCAGTACACACTGAGTCTGTTGAGATTGAAGTAAAAACCTTATTGTTTAATTCATGCAATATATTTTCTTGACACTGGAGAGTAAGTAATGTAAATGCTTACTGTATATTGTAACAATGTTGGTTGATGTGATGAGTTATTCACATTATAGTTAAAAAAGGATGTATCCTTGGATATTGGTTACAGAAATGAGTAACAGAATATGAAGAAACGAGATCTCAGAATTAGAACACTCATTAGTCTACATTTTGTGTAGACTGGTTTTCTTTGTGGATAGAGAAACGGATTCCAAGATGGCGAGTCAAGCCCAGCGAGGACTGAGGATGGTCAGGACAGCGGTGTGGCCAACCGTGTGACTGCCTCAGAGGAACCCACTTGAATCACTGATACCAGATAAGAGTACTCTTGACAGATTGACTTCATTGACTCAACCTGAGTTTTGAACTGCTGCATTTGATTTTTTCCGAGGAACGGACTCTTATTGGGGACACTTTTTGATATTCCTGGGAAACAAGGACTGAATTATTTTTTTTGTTATTTTAATTTGAAGAGCTCTTCTTTTAATTTTCTTTTCTTGCCTGTGACTCAGTCACAACATTTCAAGGTGAATGCTGTGCCAGGAGTGCACAGCTGGTGTATGTAATCAATAAATTGTTCCACTTCTTCGTAACTGTTTCCTGATTCGTTTTGTTTAGAGTGAGATTTTTTAAGCCATACCTCTCTACAGAGCCTAGGTAGATATTTAGTGCTTTTTCCACAGGCCCAGAGTACAAGCTCTACAATAGGAAAAGATGTCTGCGGCAGGCACGCAGCATTCTGAAGGACACCTCTCATCCTGCCAACAAACTGTTTCAACTCCTCCCCTCCAGAAGGCGCTACAGGAGCCTACAGACTAAAACCACCAGGTTCAGGAACTGCTTCCTCCCCACAGCCGTCACACTACTGAACTCTGCCCCCCACTGAACCTCACACTCTGCTGCTATAGCTATGCTGCTATAGCCCTTGGACTGCACGTCTGTACATCTGTATAT
The DNA here is from genome assembly GCA_015244755.2 of Tenualosa ilisha. Classification (NCBI taxonomy): domain Eukaryota; kingdom Metazoa; phylum Chordata; class Actinopteri; order Clupeiformes; family Clupeidae; genus Tenualosa; species Tenualosa ilisha. The sequence continues at coordinate 29,066 of PYXC01002024.1, forward strand.
ACTTAATACATCTGTACATCTGTATATACTTAATACATCTGTACATAACTATCTCTATAGCACATATGTATATACTTAATACATCTGTACATAACTAGCTCTATAGCACATCTGTATATTGCCCTTATATTGAATCTATATAGCACATCTGTATATTACCCTTACTATCTCTTCACCTTACATGTATATTGCTCTTCTGCCTATTTATTATTACTACTCTTATCTGTATATAATTTGCTCTTTAACTGTACATACTGCATATACTGTATATACTGCACTTGCTGCTCTTGGCACTTCTGATTAGATGCCAAACTACATTTCGTTACCTGTATTTATACATGAGTAATGACAATAAAGTTGAATCTAATCGAATCTAATCTAAAACAATAACAACAACCACCACCACAATTAACACAGTTATCAGCAGCAGAAGTAGTGTTACTGCCATGACACAGAATTTGTGCACGCACTGATTTCCTGTTCCTGTCCACTGTCCTGTCTGATTAAAGGTTAATAAGTCCAAAAGATGTGCACACATGACAGCATAACCAAACACAAGAGAGAGTACGCCCCTATGTTGTGCCATTAAATGTCAGGTGAGCTAAAATTATTTCAAAATAAAATGCAATCTTAAAACTTGCAGGTTAGATTTGTAATGTCTAAATACATACAAGCAGTATGAAATCAGCACACCAAAATGTCAGAACAGTTTCCCTCACTGAGATTCAATTCGCTTCATTTTTGCATAGGCCCACTTTGCAAGTGCATTTTGATAACCCAATTCTCCTGCAGTGTCTGCAGGCACTTCCCAAGTGATACACTACCATGTTCTTTCAGGGGTGTGTCTGCCGTTTCTGGGGCCCTATGGTGACACTTTAAGCGCTCACTCTCCAAAAAGGCAGGGAAATAATGTTATCTTGTGTAAATAAAATACCCACATTGAGAAGACATGCTAGCTTGATAGAAATGATTAAATTCTATTAGGACCAATAGGAATACTATGTAAGATGGAAGTTCGGGCCCCACTCATTTCAGTGTTCAAGGCTTGGTAATTCAGCCTTGAGTATACTGTGCTAGTTGCTGTCATCTTTAAAAAAAAATTCACCCAGCATGTAACATTGGTTAATACTGGCACATTTAAAACATTAAAAAGCAAATTAGGCAGTAATGCCCATGTGGTTTGGCCAGTTTTAATAATAATTAAAAATGAGTAGGCTAAGTAGTTAGGCAGGTCCTAGTACGTGAGAATGGTATAACATGAGTAGATATACTAAAGATGTAGGGACACTCCAACAGTGGCCTCCTGAGGATAGTGTCCTAGGTAACTACCCCCATTGCTCACATGCCAGAGATATTTTTATCAGTCACTGTTTGACAGAGGGGTTGTGCTACTCAGTCTATTTGTTCAAAACATCCTGAGCTTCAAAGGCTGATTTATTCAGAACTGGTTAGGTGACATTTTCGTGCCGTAGGCCTATTCATTAATTTCTTCTGAGAGCAAAGCAAATATCCAATCGTTCAAATGTAGCCCACATGTTCTGTAATTGCTGTGAGGTGATACATGGATAGTGAAATATGGCATAATATTGCACAGGTGTGTTCTCACATTTGTTTTAAACTGTACCAGTAATGCTTGCCCCAAAAGGACAATTCTGAACTCAAATGTCATGCCCTGATTATCTGAAAGAACAACTCTTCAACTCTTCAAACCCCTTCAAAAGTCTTACTCAAATACTCTTGCCTTTTGAGACGTGTTGCTGGCCTCAAATTCAAAATATATATTCCATATAACAACAAAAAATGCCGTTCTTTGAACTATTCTGAAACAAATATGTTGCTTGTATGATTTAAGAATGATAGCATATATTTTTTATTCACAGTTTACACAACAACGTTCCCACTTTGTTCGAATTAGGTTGTACTTACATTAATAGTTGTTTCCAATGGTGCTGGTGACAAGATTCTGTATCAGTTGTGATTCTCTTTTCCTGTTTTGCTCTGTGTATTGGATTCAGTCAAAAGGACTATCAGCCCAATCAGTACACTCCCATGCTGCTCATCCTGTAATATGACACCTTATTATGTTTCCATGTTTCACTTACAGTGTCACCTACACTCATATTACCTGTTTGACCTGCACACAGAAAACATGTAATTGTGACTTCATCTCCATCTTCATCTTTGCTCTTTAGTTTAGAACCACATACACAGTTTTAGTTTAGAACCACATACTCAGCCTGGCTACTGAGATAGATTGCTGAAACACAAAGCTTTGGTCACGTTTTTTTTTTTTTTTTTTGTTTTTTTTTTGCACTTCGCCAACTGAAGTCTCTTACAGTACAGTTTCTGCATGTGACAATAAAATTTCCTTGTATCCTTGTTTGTGGTGGTACAGATATAGGATTTGGAAAATCCCTCTTCACTCTGTGCTAAAATATAAATATTTAGAAGAGGCAAAAAATATTTCTCAAATACAGGAAGTGTCTATGATTATATGATATGTTATATGATATGATGATGTGTATTCCCACTCAAGTATAATGACAGCAATCGCTTTCATTTCACTTTTCAGAAACAAATAACACAACTTGCTTATTAAATTGAAATTATATTATCACAATGAGAAAACTACCTTGCCTGAACAGAGATTGATGATAGAGATCCACCCAGCTCTTGAGGAACAAAAGTTTTGTAGTCATGGAACAAGCCAAGGTGCTCATGCAAATCATTTCACATAAATGCTATTATTCACATGAATGCTATTCTGTCCGTCGCAATCTCCGGAATCTATCTCCTACTTACTTTTCCTCCTTGGTGGCGTCTGCTCTACCACCGTCTAGAAGTTTCTCTTCTTTTGAGGTTGATGATGCCACAGAATCACTCTGTTCTACGCTGAGATCCTGCTTGGATCGTGTGTGCCCTCTGTCTACCAGACCCGCACGACCCACTCAGTCTCATGCGTGGCTTAATGACTCACTTCGGTCAATGCGCACTAACCTCAGAGCTGCTGAAAGGAAATGGCACAAAACTAAGAATTCGGCTGACCTGACACAATTCCAAGTACTACTATCTTCCTTCTCATCCAGTGTCACTGCTGCGAAAAAGGCTTTCTATCACGACAAGATTAACAACGCCACGGACACCAAGAAACTCTTTTCCACCTTTAAATCTTTACTAAACCCACCTCCTCCACCTCCTCCAACTAACCTCACAGCTGACACTTTTGCTGCATTCTTCACTAACAAAGTTGCAGCTATTAGTAGTCAGTTCTCAAACCAATCTATAGAGGTTCCTTCTCCTAGCCTGTCTAAACCAACTGCTTCCTTTTCTTCTTTCACTCCTCTCTCCGAGGCAGAGGTGTCTAAACTTCTCACAGACAGACAGCCTACCTCTTGTCTTCTGGACCCTATCCCAACAACCCTCCTTCAGGCCATAACCCCCATCATTGTGACAGCAACCACACATGTGGTCAATGCTTTACTAAATAGGGGTACATTTCCCACTGCCTTCAAACAAGCCCAGGTAACACCGCTGCTCAAAAAACCTTCCCTTCTCCCACTCAAGTGGAGAACTACCGGCCTGTCTCTCTTCTTCCCTTCCTTTCCAAAGCCATTGAACGAGCTGTCTTTAAACAGGTCACAGGATTTCTCACTCAGAACAACCTCCTCGACTCCAACCAATCCGGTTTCAGAGGTGGCCACTCCACTGAAACGGCGCTTCTGTCTGTGACGGAAGCATTAAAAGAGGCCAGAGCGGCAGGTCAGTCCTCAGTGCTCATCCTGCTGGACCTATCGGCAGCATTTGACATGGTCAACCACAGCATCCTACTGGACAAGCTGACCAACAGTGGCATTGATGGCACAGCGCACTCCTGGTTCAAGTCCTATCTTACTGGACGGTCGTTCAACGTATCATGGCTAGGACAGACATCGGCACTTCACCAACTCACCACAGGAGTACCCCAAGGATCTGTGCTGGGGCCCCTTCTCTTCGCCCTGTACATCACCTCGCTGGGCTCAATCATCCACTCCCATGGCTTCTCTTACCACTGCTATGCTGATGATACCCAGCTCTATCTGTCCTTTCCGCCGGACGACTCCACGGTGTCAACACGGATCTCGGACTGTCTCTCTGATATATCTGCATGGATGAAAGGACATCACCTTCAACTAAATCTCTCCAAAACTGAACTGCTGGTCCTCCCAGCCAAACAAGCCATACATCACGACATCGGTATCAAGATCGACTCCCTGTCTGTTTCTCCCACCAAAGTGGCAAGAAACCTAGGTGTCATGATCGATGACCAACTGACCTTTGCAGATCACGTTGCCTCTGTGGCTCGGTCGTGCCGTTTTTCCCTATTCAACATAAGGAAGATCAGGCCATACCTGACCCAACATGCAACCCAGCTCCTGGTTCAGACCCTGGTTATCTCTCGTCTTGACTACTGCAATGTCCTCCTATCAGGCCTACCAGCCTGTGCGGTGAGACCGCTACAGATGATCCAGAATGCAGCTGCACGTCTGGTCTTTAACTAGCCAAAAAGGGCACATGTCACACCTCTGTTCATTGAACTTCACTGGTTGCCCTTGGCTGCTTGCATTAAATTCAAGGCACTTATGGTGGCCTACAGGGTGAATGGTGGCTCTGCTCCCATCTACTTGAATACTCTTCTGAAGCCCTATGTCACCCGACGACCGCTACGCTCCTCTAAGGAACGTTTTCTAGCACGGCCAACACCTTGTGCAGGTCAATCCAGACTCTTCTCTTATCTGGTTCCGCGCTGGTGGGAATGACCTCCCAAGTGCTACCAGATCAACTGATACCCTCTCCACCTTCAAGAAACTCATTTAGGTTATGTTTCAAAACTCCAATGAGTTATTGTCAGTCTTTATTCTGCTTTCTCACAGAGAGAATGACAGACAGAGGCAGAGATACCTGTTGTGCATGTGAGGACTTGGGTGGGTGAAAACCTGTTTGACTGGATGTGAATCCTCTACTAACTAACCCCTCTTTTTAAATTCATGCTCTGATTCTCCAGGGCAACAATGGATGACTGAGTTTACTATGATGGCATTCAAAATAAATAATGAAAAAAGACAAGAAAAAAAAAACAGCTCTAGCTTGCAGTATGTGCAAGGATGCCCAGATAGCAAAAGGCAATTGGGCCAGATTTGTGCCAGATGTCTAGGCTGAAACCATGGTGCCCTTGAGCAAGGCACTTAACCCTAAGTTGCTCTAGGTTCTAGAGACTGGGCCTGAAGTAACTGATAGTCAACGAATGTAAGTAGCTTTGGATAAAAGCGACTGCTAAATGCATAAATGTAAATGTAAGATATTTGGTGCAGATCTGCTAAACGGGTAGAACACCGGAGCAGAACTTTCCAACGTCCCAATACTGGCACAGATTATGATTACAAATCTGGAAGAGATGATGGCCAGCACTGGCTCAGAACAGTCCAAGACATCACAAGGGCCAGATCTGGAGTAGCATTTGGTGCAGAACCACTAGATGGTTCAAATTTTACAACGGCCCAATACTGGCCTTGACAATGAATAGGAGAAAGACAGAATAACTGACAGTGTCCACAGCTGTGAGGGCTTGCCTTGTCCTGTCTCCCCATTCCTGCCTGTCTCCTCCTTTGTTTAGTCAAAGTCAGCCTTATTGTCAATTCCTCACATGTACAAGACATACGAGGAATCGAAATTATGTTTCTTACTATGCCATGCTTAGACAAAGACAGACATTGAACATTTAAGACAACTGAATTAGACACTAACCATTACACAAACAATAAAGTGCCAGACAAGACAATAAGTAACATACTTATAAGTAACATTTCCCTAACCACTACAGTAATCTTCAAGTGAAGGTGCACACAGCGCAATGTATAAATAAATAATGTATTGAAAAAATACATATGCAGCCCTACTAAGGTACACATACAGAGACAAGTGAAATAGATAGGAGCATACTTGAGTCCAAGGTGGCTAGCAGCATACAAAGTGGTAGAGGTAGCATACTGAGTGGAGCTGATATCGGTGCAAATAATAAGATAAACTTCCTGCCCTGTTCCATGAGCTCCTGTTTCCTGTCTCCGGCCCTCACCCTTGTCTACATAGGACTTTCACCTATTCCTTGTTATCCTGTCCTGCTTTTGTGTACTTAAGCCCTTGTGCTCCAGTCTTTGTTCACCTGTGACATGCTGTGTATTTGCTTATGTAAGTTTCGTGCCAGCAAAGCTTTTTCTGTTTCTGTGCATTTGGGACCTGCCTTGAAGAATCATCACAACAACTTGTAATACTCTTCAGTGTGTCAGTCAACGGCAGTTGAGCAAACATCTATATGCACACTGAGCCGAGAAGAGAACTCATTTAGGTCACAAAGTCTTTATATTTTCAGAACAGGCTTCTCGATTAAACTAATCACCTAGTCTTCTACACAGCTGATTTTGGTCAAATGTTCAATCTTACTTACATTTTTGAGAAACTACACTAAACTATAGAAAAAAAATAAACAATAGAACTTCAAAGTGCCATAATCCCTTGAGGAAACTCACCAACATCTTAGGCCCCAGATTAGATGCGTTTCCCAAAACAGCAACTTAGTTGGTTGGCAATGGGCAACTGCAGTGCAACAAACAAAGTGGCTAACTTAGCTAGCAACTAAAGTTTTGGGAAACATACAGATCCGCGCCTTCCTGGCAGAAGCTCCAAACAAGTATGGTCCAAAGTTGGTGCAGATGTGACTGCTACGTGGATTACTTGACTGAGTGTGACTGCCATGCGGATCTCAGTAGTGAAAGAAAGCATTTTTTTGCTGCCTTTCTGATAGGAAGGAGATAGATAATTACAAGGTCAAAGAAAATTACAATGTTATGGACCAGGTTGGAGGGGTTTATTTATAAAATAAATATAAATTATATTTTACTTGAGCCATTAATTTTAAGTAAGAAGATTTGGGAGGGAGGAATGATAGAGCTGACTCATTGGCGTTGCAGACGAGCTGTTGGTTTGGAACCCAAGAGACCTGGGTTCTGGGGCTGTAGGGCTGACTGTTCTCTCCCTCTGCTACACATATGCTTTGCTGGAAGACCTCAAGCCAAAGGGTCCCACTGCATTTACTTCCTCGGGCCAGGTGGCACTTCATATATGTCATCAGAACAAGTGGCCCTACTGTGCCTTACTGTATTCTGGGAGGAACTGATTGAGGAAGCACATGAACAAAAGCTTGGAAAAAACCTTGGAGTGGGACTGAAACACCTTATGAAGTCTTCGGCTGAGAACCTCTGCCTTCAAGCAACTGGTCACAGTCATCCTTATGAGCTGAGACAGCATCCAGATAGCTTTGGCCAAAGACAACCAAAGACAAAAGACAAGAAGGTCAGAGCTGAATGATTAACAGGCTTTAGAAACAGAGGGGTTGTTCCAGGGTGGCGGTTCTAGTGTCAAGCTTTTCTGACCTATGAGTCATGAGCCAATTTGTCTTGGTGAAGTCTGAATAAATCATGAGGTGCTGTTCCTTAGAGGAGTAAACAGCTATCAGAAGGAGTGAGTTAATATAACCACATTAATGGCAGGAGAGAATTCCTTGCCAGGAGAGACAGCAACAATAAGGTATTGTTGTCAAAAAATGCAATGCGGACATGTAGGTGGATCAGTGCAGGCTTTATTCATGACACCTACACAAATTATGCCAAGAAACAAGTCCACCTTCTCTGGGACTGAGATCCCTTCTTATACTCCACACATCCTGTATAGATTGTATAGGCAAAAGATTGTAGACTGTATAGATGTATAGGCAAAAATTTGTCAGCTATATAACATAGTTCTGTTTTAGCAGATGTACAGTAAGTATTTTACATACATGTTTTCTCTGCACTTTCTGCTTGCTTGCTTATCTGACCATCCTTATGGTTGTCCTTCCTGAATCTTCAATGATGGATTCCCTGGACAAACATATTCCTTATAGCCTGACAAACCAGACTTTAACATCAAAATTTCTAGTCTGGTTATGACAGGCTCAATCCAAGTAGCAGAATCAGCGGTTGTCTTTCAAACTGCCTCACACAATAGTAACCTGATAAGCTACCGCTAGGGTACGTCTAGGTGACTCTCTACAAGGATAGAGTGATGTGTGATTTGTCCAACCAAATTCTGGAGGACAGCTAGAGACACTGTGGTTTGATTCTAGACAGACTGGCATAGCAAAACCATTTGCTACTGCTAGGGTACGTCTAGATTTCTAGGCTTCTTTCCTTAGGCAACAGGCTTCCTTCTGCTGTTCTCATCCTTTAAGGGTTGATGACATAGACAGATTTCATATCACATGAAACATTTTATCCAAACTACTACTTAAGGTCACAGGGCTTCTCAACCTTTTGCAAGCTGCCCCCCCCCAAAACTGATTCATTGTTATTATTACTAGGCCTAACAGTAGGCATGTCATTTGCATTTTTGAAAATCCTGCCTCACACAAATATGTCAACGCGGAAGGGATGAGAAAGGCAATGTCACACAATTTAGGGTATTCCTGCATCAATGCTGCCCAAAATGACGAAAGAGGGCATGTTTAGACACAGCGTTGAGCACTGAAATTGCTGCCTGTTGCTGATGGAGGCTATTACGCTTCCTTTTAAAATAGTCTACCGGTTTATCCTTACGGCCAGCATGCTTCCGTTTGCCGGCACCTAGGCACACGCGACACATTGAGGTCTTTGATCAGCCGTGACTGTGAACCAAAACTCCAGGTATGCTTCATCGTTGCAGCTGGTGGTGCGTCAGTTGCCTTTTTGGTTTTCACAAGAAATCTGTCCATTTTTGTTTGGTTTTGAAATTTTAAAATAAATGTGGATTCTGTTTTCAATAAAGTTTAAGGTTATGTAACGATATGTATGTGCCTGTGTGTGGCTATGTTGACAGCTACTATGGGCGCTAATCAGTTGTACTTAAACACGATTGTTATTCAGTAGTGGGCTTCACAATAAGGATTTTGCAGATGCAGATTTTAAGGATGTACTTACTCCTGTGTGTGTGTGTGCCTTCACGTGGGACAGCTAGATTTTCAACACGCACGGTGAAAAAGGCAGAGGGGTAGTGCACGCTAGCAGTTAAAAACAAAACAAAGTAGGTGGCTAGGGCTGAGATGGGGACAGTAAAAATACAGGTTAGGGTGTTAGTCTTTAAAAAGACTGTTTGGGTTTTGATGTATATACTGTATATCGGGATTGATGATGGATAATAGACTAGTGACAGCTTGCACAAGCAAATTCGGCATAGGACTAGACTAGAGTGAGTGTGGAGCTAGGCGCAGATGCACACAGTAATAGAGCTCACGTGACGTGTCGTGTTCGCGTCGCAGGCTCAACATACTACATACGGTATGCTAGATTTTACGAAACTATTGATTTGTTTGTGTGTTATAATAGTCCAATCACCTGCATTTGCGAATGTGTTGCATCTCCTTGCATCTACTAATAGCAAATGAGCCTCGGATTTTTTTTTCCTTGTAGCCTACTCACGACCCCTCAGGAGAGTCTCCGCAAGCCCCCAGTGGGTCGCGCCCCACCTGTTGAGAACCACTGCTTAAGGAAATACAAAACCTATCCCACAGTATCACATGAAGTCACACTATCTTCTTTGGTGAAAAATGGCCAAAGAGCACATTCTACAGATCAGGTTAATCTTCACAGTTAAAAAAAAAACAGACCCGAGAAACAGATCTGTTGCAGTGCCTATATAATGGAATTTGTTCAGTTAGGCTTATTTTTTCATGTCATGCTACTATGCCACTCAGTTTTTCATGATTCTGAACTTTTTTTATTTTATTGTTTCACATTGTCACTTAGTTTTTACACAGCTGTGCTCTGACTAATCCATGTACATTCGTTGCTATTAGGTTGTAGCAGTGGTACAATTGAAAACACAATAAATTATTATGGTACAGATTTATTTAAGTAATAGTAAAAGCATAACAGTGAATTACTTTGTAATTTACCATTTTCACAAATATCAATGAAGTCAATCAGTAAATGGATTTTGAGATATACAGTCAATTTTAGCAAAACATTACACCATCCATTATGCATTTATGGAACAACCCTTGAAAGCTCAATTATCATTCAATTTCCCTTTCCCAATTTCTGAACTTGGGTGAACAGAACAGACCACATACTTTTAGAAACGGCTCATGCCTAGCTTTGTCAGCAGTCCAGGTAGGACCAAAAGGTCAAGTCCTCTACCACGAACTGCGAACGCAGCTCCTCCCACTGCTGCCACTGCTGCCACTGTTCCCACAGTTATCCCAGCACCTCGTGCCACATCTTTAGCTAATTTCCATCGCCTTGAACTTTTAATCTGTTCCTGAGCCTCCTGAAATAGTTTGTTTGTATAGTGCTCTCTCCTCTTCTCTTTATTATTTTTCACCATGTTCTTAACTTTCTTCAAGAGATCACTAACCTGAGATCTGTCTTTGTCTAAATTGTTAAATCCATGATATCTACCACCACAGTCACTAATGAGCTTTTTAAGCTCCATGCTCTCATCAATATATTGATCTAATGGTGTTTCACTAAGAGAATCAGTGTGAGAGAAAAGTATGATTGTGTATTGTAAAGCTTCCTCACCAAACTTTTCAAGGATCCACTCCACTGCACCTCTCTCCTCTCCGCTGTGTCTTACCCCAACATTTATTACCAAGAGGAATGCGTGGGGTCCTGGACATGTCATGTAAATACAACTGTCAATTTCCCTATTCAGAGTCTCTTCTGAGAATGTTGTGTCAAATACACCTGGTGTGTCAGTAACTGACAAGCTGTTTCCCTCCTCTATCCAACACTCCTTTGTCACAGAATTAGGTGATGGGCGAGATTTAAATGCCTCTCTTCCCAGGATGGTGTTTCCTGAATGGCTCTTCCCTGATCCAGTCTTCCCCACCAGAATCATCCTCAGGTCAGCAGGCTGCACTGGCACTGCAATGTTGGTGGACAAAATAGTAACTAAGAGGTATCTAACAAGTGATTAAAAAGCAAGTGTCAAACAGGATATGCTATGAGTAACTACAGGAGAAAACAGAAAGTAGGCTACCCTGTATCTATATGATAATTATGATGGCCAAACACTGAGTCGAAGTCTGAACTCAAGGTTGAACCAGAACTGAGAGTGAGCATTTGACAGCAACAAGCACCTGGTCACCAGGTAGGTGGGCCCTGAAAAGAAGAAAAGTCTACTCTATGCAAATGTTGAGTGATGCAACACGGCAACAGCTAATGCAAGTGAAGGCATGCGTAACAAGGCACTTTGAAATCAAACTTGATCAAAAAAATTAAAAATGGTGGTGATAACGCAACAGTCACTATTTCTGTGTTGAATTAAAATGTTTGGGATTCGTTTGTTGGTATTTTGTAAAATTAGAAAAGAAATATTGACTGTTAAATCTGAAAACATAGGTTCTGTAACCAGAAAATACATCTGTGGTGATATACGATGTATCTACCAGCCACCTACTTACGTTAGCAACCAACTGCCAACAAATCACTGCCTTGTTAATGGGTTAGCAACATCTCCTTTGCGACACGTGTAGCTTGCTTTTGCAGCTAGTGTGACTGCAGGGGTTATGCATCACCGTACCCCTGGCACTGACCAACAGCGTGTTCAAAACTACCAAAAAATCCAAGTTGGACAAAAAAGGAAAAAAAAAAGAAACAGAGAGCAATGTACATTGTTTGGAGAGAAGTGAGTGTAGATTCATGTGCATAAATGCAGAAATATTAGAATGGAGGAGGTTAAATATTACAATATTACAGACTCCACTGACAACAGTTGCACTAAATAATTTCAATGTCAGTGTAGGGGAGTACACTTTGAGTATGGACATATTTTTTATTTTATGCATTCTACTTTTGTATGGTGAAATCTCCATTGTAAGGACCACATCTAGCAGGCCAGCCAATCAATAATAATAATTATTATTATTAGTTGCAGAAGTAGTAGTAGTAGTAGTTGTTGTTGTTGTTGTTATAAAATCTACACAATTGGCTCACAAATTTTAGTATGTAAAACAAGGAAAGAGGATCTTTTACCATAGAATTTATTCCCATTGTTGACATACTCCACCTTGAGCACTGGAACTTAGAAGACAGTTATCAATATTTAAACATTTACTTAGTCAGAAACAAATGTCAACAAACCACACACCCACACACAAAAAACATTCTTACAATCTAATATGAACATTCAACATAAAGGGAAAGGCATGTGATACCCGGCCCCTACATACAGAACTTTTTCCTACAATAGTGGTGCCCCATTTTAAACTAAATAAATAATTAAATTCCATCCTTCCCTGTCCCATTTGTGTTAATATAGCTACTAGGGCAGGATAAACTGCAAACATGTATTTTCTTCCAAATTAAGTAAACAAGTGCAATTAAAACCATTGTTTATTTTAAAGATGCATTTGCTGCATTCCTAAAGAGTTTGGGTAGTCTTTTGCCTCAATGTAAGGATACACTTACAAGTAGCAGGGCATTTATGAAAACTGATATATTCTCCTCCTCCACATTAAAAAAAAATTCCATTCACACAATGTTCAAAAAAACCCTGAGAAAATTGCCAAAAACTTGTCAAACAAATAGATATAGCCAAACGTTATGTGTTGCTACAGTTACTACAAGACATACCACTTTCACCAGCCATCTTCAATTATAGACAGTCTAAAAAGAGTACAAGCAGACTTAATTAGGAGCAGTAGCAATATGGCTTCTGGCAGTGATCAAATGATAAATGTTAACACCTTATAAAGAGCTTTTTATGCTCAAAATAGGAAAAGTTACCAAACAAACTCACATATTGTACTCAAACAGTTGAGGTATATTATTATTTAACAAAAAATCCCAAGAGGCCATTCTTTACCACAAATATAGCACAGCTGAGGGGTGTTGTTAGGCACTAAAGCGAAGCTGAGTTCAGCTGCTCTATATTCGGTATGGAATAGACTGAAGGGGCTTATTGTAAGTAGTAAAGGAACTGAAAGCTATCTCATTCTTCCGCAGAGTGGTCATAGAATAGTTACACGTGAAGATTTAATTCAGAATGGTAGCCAAGCTACTTTGAAGAAGTTTGCATTGAGTTGACCGTTCCGCATTCTAAGCACATCCATATAGAACAAAATGCGGTCTCAGCTGTGCTATATCAGGGAATATACAATGGCACCAAACAACGGCACCAAGCCAATCATAATCAAGGGCCGTAACTATCCGTTTTAGTATGACTAAACGTGCCTCACCATACATCTATATGGCATTTCAAATTGTTCTCTGAGGTCTCCAAAGATGTATGTTACTTTAGTTGGGCTGAAAACAGTCCAGGGAGACCTTAACAATACAATATGCGACCTATTCCAAAAGCCCTGTAAGCGCCTCGTCCCAGTATGTGAGAATGGTATAACATGAGTAGATATACTAAAGATGTAGCAACACTCCAACAGTGGCCTCCTGAGGATAGTGTCCTAGGTAACTACCCCCATTGCTTACATGCCTAGAAACACACCTGTGTTCTTCAGAGATATTTTTTATCAGTCACTGTTTGACAGAGGGGTTGTGCTACTCAGTCTATTTGTTCAAAACATCCTGAGCTTCAAAGGCTGATTTATTCAGAACTGGTTAGGTGACATTTACTGTGCCGTAGGCCTATTCATTAATTTGTTCTGAGAGCAAAGCAAATATCCAATTGTTCAAATGTAGCCTACATGTTCCGTAATTGCTGTGAGGTAATACATGGATAGTGAAATATGGCATAATATTGCACAGGTGTGTTCTTACATTTGTTTTAAACTGTACCAGTAATGCTTGCCACAAAAGGACAATTCTGAACTCAAATGTCATGCCCTGATTATCTGAAAGAACAACTCTTCAAACTTAAATACTCTTGCCTTTTGAGACATGTTGCTGGCCTCAGATTCGAAATATATATTCCATATAACAACAAAAAATGACGTTGAACTATTCTGAAACAAATATGTTGCTTGTATGATTTAAGAATTATAGCATATATTTTTTATTCACAGTTTACACAACAACGTTCCCACTTTGTTCGAATTAGGTTGTACTTACATTAATAGTTGTTTCCGATGGTGCTGGTGACAAGATTCTGTAATAGTTGTGATTCTCTTTTGCTGTTTGCTCTGTGTATTGGATTCAGTCAAAAGGACTATCAGCCCAATCAGTACACTCCCATGCTGCTCATCCTGTAATATGACACCTTATTATGTTTCCATGTTTCACTTACAGTTTCACCTACATTCATATTACCTGTTTGACCTGCACACAGAAAACATGTCATTGTGACTTCATCTTCATCTTCATCTTCATCTTTGCTCTTTAGTGTAGAACCACATACGCACAAGTATTCACATTTCAGAATCAGACAGTATTTAATCTCTACATTCTTAATGATAACAAACATTCCCAAACCAGTGCTGTAAATGACCACCTTGGACTATCAGTCTTGTGTCATGTGTTTGTTACCTTATAGGTTTAAATGTATTTTATCCACATCTGGGCCATAGCCAGGACATTTCAAATACCAAGGTCAAAAATGGTCGACAATGCACACACTCATTGGGACAAGTTTTGACTTGCAAAATGCCTAATGATATACTGTATGCAAATTGTGTCATGTGGGAGTTTGTTTTGTTATGACAAAAGTAACTGGGGGTATTAACTTTTAAAATGAAACCTAAACCTACCTGTGTATGCAAGTAAATGTCAGGCCACCGATTCATACCAGCCGCTTATCAGAATTATGAATTCTCAAAGATTCATCTTGCCCACCCGAAGACTGCGCCTACTCACGTTAGCGGTAAAGCCAATGTGGATCTGCACTGCGCTCACACAGACAAGCCTGCTCACTTTAGCCTGCTCGCTAGTTTGTGTTTTACTTATGCAAATGATGGGCATAAGAACAGCCAAGATAGGTTTTAAAATAAAAGCAACAGTTATTCAGTTCAGTTCATAATTTCTGAACAGATGGAACTGATAGAATTCCGGTGTGGTGATGGAGAATTTTAATCCATGAAGTTGTTCTAAGGGTCACCTCACGCAGCCCTTCCTCTGAAAGTAGCCTCATCCTGCAATTATTTCTTTATTTCACATTTTCACAATAATTCACTAAATACACTGAATTCACTAATTCACTAAATACCCTTTTCCAGAAATCTTGAGAAACCATGGCTCAGATAACCCTCACTTCTGAGGCCCAATGGGGGTAATTACAACAATAACTCCTCCGCACTGGACTCATCCAACATGTAGGGAGGAATTTCAAGCTTAGTGACATGGTGCATTATTATTATATAAATTGTAATTTGAATTGATAATATGCAGTTCTCCATTGATACAGCTCTCTGATGTTAAATGGATGTCTGTGACATCCCTGGGTCAAAATAGTACAAAAGTAACACCTTTCTGAAACCTGTGTAACGACCAAAATGACTGTGTTGATGTTATGTAAGACAGCCACTAGTAGGAGCTGAGCAGAGATTATGTGTGTGGTAGATAGTGAATAAACCAGTTAACTTACGAAAGTAAAAGAAACTTGAAAGAGAGCGAGAGAGAGAGAGAGAGAGGCCAAAAAGAGAAATGTATATGCAGACCACAGCCACTAGATGGAGTGTGCACTGTGAGGTGTGGTTTCCTAAACTGAGAGGAATCAGCATCACAGCAGAGATGATGTTTGATGGATGTCTGGGACAATAAACTGAACATGTCTCTTAATGTCATTGTCGGTGACCTTCATGTGGTAGACAGTCAACTAAATAGGCAAAATTCCAAATATTTTAGGTGCATGCTGCATGGGTTCCTCTGTAGATACCGTTGCAGCCCATTTCTGAATCATCCAAAATCCAGGTAGTGTTTATAGGTACCCTGCCACAATAAAAATAAATAACAGATTTTATGGATTATGACAACAGCAATGCTTGATTATTGTTTTTGGGAGAAATTGAAAATGTTTTTGTCTCTGTGGACAAGGGAGAGACCCTGAGCTGTGCAGTGGATTTTACTGGAAACTATTCAAAAACGGTTATGTGGCTGGTTATGGAAAACACAGCATTATACTGTTCTGTCACAACTACTCAGTTCTATATGGACAGTGGTGTCTCGTCGGGAACTGGTGCTTGGTGCAAAGTACTTGTAATGATATTTTCAGCATGTTAATGCTAACAGCATGCATAAAGCCTGTCCCAATTGTTAGTGCTGTGGCTGAAACCTGTGGATGAAACCGTAACCGTTTGCTATAACGAAGCAGTTTATAATGAAGCAGCCTTTCTCTGCTTGCTCTGAAATTTAATATTTTAATATTTTTCATTCTTCTTCCCCTGCAATTTTGACGTAAGGGAGCTAATGTAAATATTCACTCAACGTGCCATGCTATGGCAGTGATTCAGAGCATAGCATTTTACTCTAGGCCTTTTTGGACATGTTACATAGTGCCCTGTCAAGGTCTCCTTGGACTGTTTTCAGCCCAACTAAAGTTACATACCATCTTAGGAGACCTCAGACAACAATTTAAAACACCCTACAGATGTATGCCATGGCTCATTTAACTTGAAATTTCTTGGATGGGATGCCAAAGTCTAATCTCTAGACACTTTTTCAATCTTCAATACAGAGATCTGGGTTTACCCTAGACAACAGCTCCTGGGAATGAATAGCTGAAACACAGTGTCTTGGTCACACTTTTTTTTGCACTCTGCCAACAGAAATTTCATATTTACAGTTTATGGTGATACAGTTGCACCACCAGTAGGTGGCATCTTGAAAGGGTAATGAAGCGCATGAAGGCATGAAGTTTCTCACTGTGAGGCACAGTGATATCTTAGCCTGTGAGGTATTTGGTTTCTATGCAAACCATGTTGCCAGTTTGTAAATTTAGTCTATGCACAGTCTATGTACAAATGCTGTTATTGTGATATCTACGGCAGCACTAGGCAGCCTCAATGAGCTAATTGACTGGATTTTTCCTTGAAATGTGTTTTTTTTTTTTGACAAGACTAGTATATTAACATTTCAATTAGAATTAAGTGCATGATAAAGTACAAGGATAAGCTACTAAGTAAGGTTTGATAAGGTCTGACTGCTGATTCTGTGACCATTCCTTTGACTTTTCATTCTGCCACATCCCTGTTTACTGGACTTCCAGTCACCTTACCAACCAAGTCTCCAATCACATCTTCTCTAACTGTCTAAAAATTCCCTACTATGCCTGTGAAGTTTACACATGCAAAATAGCCAGTTATATTTTACAAAAATTATCCTTACAGATTCTCAGTGTATTATTTTGCCTCATGCCTTCATTCATAATAATTAAGTCATTAGGTGATAGATAATAAGTGATGTAGTATAAGAATATTAAATGGGCTTAAATGTCTCTTACTCTTTTACACACAGCATTGCAGAATTAATTGATCTACAGCTTGGACAGGTTGATGACAGTAGTTAGATATCATTTTGGGTTCAGTTTTGAGAGCACTATAATGAACAATAATGTATGCACACAGAGAGAGCATGCTCAAAGCATAAATAAACAAAATCAGCACAATGAAATAGGTGACATTAGATTATTTTATAAGCATTACCACTGTTAGAGAGCGTAGGCCTACATCAAACCAAATCATACAGGTCCTTGTCCCCCCACAAAATAAGCTCTGCTTTGCATGTTTTTGCAGAGCATTTATCAGACGTTCTATGTCTGGATCTGATCTGAATTTTTTACCCTCTCCTGCTTTGGTAGTTGACCAAACATCACTCTGAAAAAAAGGAACTCAAGTAACAACATAACTTCAGTTGTTGCTGTGCTGTGTTGCCCTGCGCTGTCATAATATAACAATTCTAATTCCACTCTCGTTTTGAGGCAGGCACATTGGTCTCTACTGCAGCACAGCTGCGAATACTTGTTGGCAGAGAGATGTAACTGATGTGCATGTTAGCACATGTCCACAGGTCTGTGTTGGCAAAAACTGATTTGACTGGCAAGCAGTGCGTCCTCTGTTAACCCTTAACCCAGTTTAGTTTCCATTTTGAGTGAGACAATTTAGGACGGCATGAACATGCATGTGGGAATATGTATGGATTTATTTACCATCAATTCCAACTTGTCTTGTTACACAAACACTACCTACACACACACACACACATACACAAAAACAATGTCATTGAGATTTGAGTCTTTGGATGCGACAAGACTTAATGTGATGATGTGCATGCTGGGTATACTTACATTATAGTAATAATTATAACAAAAAATCTGTGTAAGGTTATCAAAAAAATTGGAAAAGATTAATGCAAAGTTGTATCGAAAGATCATTCATTTATTTTTTATCACACTAGATGCCACTACTGTAAATTTGCATATGTAGGACAAATGAGAACTCAGTGGCCACACAGAGACTCTCATAATACATCAAAGTATGTCACCTAAAACAATGAACAAGATTGCAATGTATAAATGGTTATGTATGGTTATGTATTGCAATGTATACATGGTTATATATTGCTATGTATGCAATGTAAAATGGTAATATTGTTATTATGCAATGTATAAATGGGTTATATATTGTTATGTATTGCAATGTATAAATGGGTTATATATTGTTATGTATTGCAATGTATAAATGGGTTATATATTGCTATGTATTGCAATGTATAAATGGGTTATATATTGTTATGTATTCAATGTATAATTGTTATGTATTGTTATGTATTGTAATGTATAAATGGGTTGATGTGTATGGGTTATATATAAAAACTGCCTAATTTTGGTACAAGTGTAAAAAGTGAAAAATAATTATATTTGCGAAAATACGTACACACAAATATATGCAAAATATTTCACAATAAAATCACATTAACACAATATTATGAACCTATGTACATATAAAAAGAAGCACTGCAATTCATCAAATTAAATTAGTGGTTCGCATGTTGTTTTTCTAAACAAGTAAGCACATCACAAGGGCTTCCTTATGAGTACAAATGAACAGAAATTTGAGAAATTTAAACAGTTTTTAGGTTCATTTACTAGTTTCATAATCACTTTGGTCCACTCTAAGTCAAAATATTCTTGGAGGAGCTTTCAATAATAAAAAAACTTTAAATTGAGATGTTATAAGATCAACGGCCCCTCAGATATTAGCATTCTGCGGGTCTTTCTTAATTAGGCCTTCTAAAAAATGCTACTACTGAAGCTACTGCTCCTGCTATTACTCTTGCTATTCCAGTTCCTGCTGCTGCTGCTCCAGCTGCTGCAGCTCCAGTTAATCCAGCTGCTATTGCTGCTCCTGCTACTGCTACTGCTACTACTACTGCTACTCCTGCTCCTGTTACTGCTACTCCTGCTACTGCTCCTGTTATAGCTCCCTGTTACAATTGCTACTGGTCCAAGCCCTACACCTACATTTTTCAATGTAGAGCTTAGTTTAATTTTCTTATAAATATCACTAGAGTAATGTCCTCCACCATTCTTTTTCACCATGGCCTCTATTTTGTTCAGCAGCTCATTGATTTGAGTTTTGTCTTTGCCCTTATTGTTTAAAATGTGATATCTATTCCCACACTGTTCAATAATAGATGAGAAAGCAGGACTCCTTTCCAGAAACTCCTCCGCCGGTTCTCTCTCCAGAACATCTCCATGAGTGAAGAGCACTATGGTGTACTTCAAAGCTTCTTCACCAAAGTTCTCCTGGATCCACTTCACTGAATCCTTCTCTTCCTCCGTAAATCTCACATCTAGTCTGATCATCAGCAGGAAGGCATGAGGCCCAGGAACTGACAACTCGACACACTTCTCAAACTCACTTTTCAATTCATGTTTCTTCTTGTCTGTGTCAAACAATCCTGGTGTATCAATCAAAGTAATTTGCCTACCCTCTACTTCAGCAATATGCTTATCACAAGTTTCAGTCACAGATTGAGATGAAAAACATTGTTTAAATACAGCCTTCCCCAGGATGGTGTTCCCAGAGGCACTCTTTCCAGTCCCAGTTTTCCCAAGCATCACAATCATTAGAGGACACACTGGATAAAAAAACAAAGAAATACAGAGATTACTAATAAAAAAGCATGGATTATCATGTGCAATCTGCCATACTGATTTCAGTCAGAGCCAGTTTAACACTTAAAATCCTCCACAGTAGATGGAAGTAGTAAAGATGATGCAGCTGAGAAACTGGAAGTCCTGCCCTGCAGTGATAGTAGGTTTTTTTTGCATTGTCTGAGCAATCTAGGCGAAGACAACGACATTGTGTAATTCAGGGCTAAGTGTCTACAAAGTTTCCTACTAACTTCTGTTGTTATCTTGGTCATTAAACTGTTTCATCGAGTGGCAGAACTATAGATTTTTACTTTCTAGAGACTCATTCCTGATTCACACAATCAACTTTTTAAGTCAGTACGATCGGCCGATCTGAAACTATGGATATCTCCTCATTCATTTAGATAGGGCCTGGTCTTGTTAGTCCAAAATAGCTGCCCGAGGGAAGTGAAGGGACTTGCCTGGTGGTCCTTTGATCATTGTCTGTCCCAGAGCGTCACAATAATGTGATCTCAGCTTCTATGTGTTGTGTCATGTTTTTGTATGTTTATTGTCAAAGTTGAGCTGTGTTTTCTTATCATATCCAGCCAACAATGCATCAGCTTTATTATCAACTAATATTTGATAGACTGTCAACTGTTTATGTGTGATTGTGAATACTTCAGTGTACTTCCATATTTATGGTCTGCTGGGTGACTCTTGGGCCATCTTACATTTTTCTAGATATTAACCGTGTTTTTACAAATAGCTTCATTAGCATGAAACTGCAATAACTATATAGACACTGTATTTTTCCATGGCAGAAATGATAGTCAAGTAACATTTCAGTAGGCTTATCTTGATCTGTAAACATACATGTAACAATGTAGGAACAATATCAATCACTGGCATAACACTTAAGACAAGCAGCAAAATTTGTCACACACAAATTGTGTTCAACACTGTTGCCATGACTGAATCGATGCTTAAGGTCCATGACCTATACCTTCCATGAATTAATCATTAATTGGATGGATTATAATATGAAGGTCAAAATGTAACAAACTACTCACTTTCAGGAGGTTGCAACCTGCTATTTCTTCGCTGTCCTAAGAGATCAACACAACAATTAAGGTTGTGGGAAAATACATACTGTAAGTTGCAGTCAAAAATGTAACATAAAATAAAAAAAACATCTAAGTATTTTTCAGAAATTCAAACGCAGGCGTCGGGCTCCCATCACTCTGTCGGGAGTTATTCCATGATAATGACCGCCTCACAGAACGTTATCCCTTACAGAAAGCTATAAATGCAAGGAACGTCTGTCTGTGTGTTCGCATGTGTGCCTGTGTGTTCCTTGCATAACTCTTGAACCATCCATCCGACTAACCACAAATTTGGTACGTGTCTTGCCAAAATGCAGTCTCATGTGCTCTTGGACCTAGTTTCTGCCTCTCCCTTCATCCCGCAATTAAGCTTTTTATTGGGTATTTTGTGTCCGCCTCTTCCTTGTGTGTTTTTAGCCAATAAGATTCTCTCATTTTGGTTCTCGTTTGGTATTTATGCATGTTTTTGCCTGCTCTTGTGCAATCGTTGATCACATTTTTTTGTTGTTGTTGTTAATGATGGTTTCATCTTTGGCACCATGCTACATTGAAGAAATGCTCAGTTGTTTGGAAGACTGTCACAAATTGGACATCTTCCATACTGTCGGAGATACAACCAATCAGCATATCGAAAAGATCACTTCAAACATTTAAATACCACCCTACCGTACAGTGTAGGTATAGCTGTAACTTCGACATGTTGAAAAGAAATGCAAACCTATATTTCTCCAGACTTAAACAAAGCAGAACAGAACCATAGACCTACAATATAAAGTGAAGTATATCCAAAATAATTTTACAGCTATCTGTAGTGGAGGGGTAGTGGAGGAAATGACAGATCCTGACATGAATGTGGCTACATTTTCACATTATTATTATTATTATTAGAGTCTGTTGTTTGATGTCAAAACCTTTTCTTTGGTGAGACTAAAATTTTAAGTGGTTAAAGGGTGGAGACACAGTTTAGTGAGGGGAGGGGCTGTGGCACAAGGAACATCACCCCATATGTTGAAAGCTAGGTTTGACAGACTATGTAGTTTCCTTTTGGGCACCAGTTAGAAATTTTGTGCATGCAAAAATTAGACACATTTGGCTATATCTTTGTTTTTACAGTAGACTTCTGGATTCTGGATTCAATTTTATCTTTCTCAATTTTAAAGTGCTATAAATCAAAAAGTTTGTTTTCTTTCTGAAACGTTCCTTCATTTCAAGAATGCACTATAACTTAAGTGTAATATATTGAATTATAACAGATCCCATATGCTTCAATGTGGAAACATTGTCATCAAAAGTTGCCACCATTTTGTTTTCATGTCATTTAAAAATAGAGGCGGATAGAGGCGGAGATCAACAAGCAAAATGCCAGCAGACTGCCAGTGGCAGCCCTGTGTGTTTCAGTGTGTGCTGTGTGTTTCACTAATTCACAACTGGGACAAATGCAGAGACCAAATTCCTTGTGTGTGTAAATACACTTGGCCAATAACACTGATTCTCTATTAAATACTATAAGTGTGAATAAGAAACAGCAAATGAAGAGGATGACATGATACAATTCATGATTTTATTTGAAATGATGGATGTGTTCTTCAAACTTTGTTTTTATTTGAAAAGTCACTTTTTATAGCAATTACAGCATTTGTGAGTTGCTGAGTTGCACAACAAATGAAAAGATGTAAGAACTGTGCTTAATGTATCTATCAAACATGGCAGAGGTGGTATGATGGTCCGCTTTGGAAGTGATCTTCTATCTCTAAAAAAGACTGTACATCTCATTGATTTGCTATGTTGACTAGTCACAAATTTAAACTTTTGAGTGGTAGGATGTGTGTGTGTGTGTGTGTGTGTGTGTGTGTGTGTGTGTGTGTGTGTGTGTGCGTGTGTGTGTCTCCTGTGCCATCTCTCCTCAGACCATAAACCATTAGCCACTCTCTCTCTGTTCTGTCTTTTTCATTCCAGACCCATGAATAACCAAAATTATTTTTAACATATTCAGTGGCTGTTATCCCTAGCTTAATTTACTATTAATTGCACAAATGTTTATTACTTAGCCTAATCACTGCTCCACAATTGCTTGAGAGAGAAAACTTGACGTAGCAAAATCCTATGAGCACAATTATTTTGTTGTTTTAGCAAACAGCCACTTTCAGTTAAGAATCATCAGCTGTGTTATTGAATACAAATAATTACTTCATTGGCAGGGTGTTTCTTATCTCTTTTTATTAGATAGTGACAAACAGAAGCCTAATAGTTGTTTGGTCTTTAAGCCCCCTTTTCATTCTCCTTCGCAATACCTTTCACTTTGTGACCAGCTAGTTTGCATTAAGCCAAACACACTGGCAAACGTGCCACAGTAAGTGAAAATACTGAATGCCAAGTGGGGAGAAAGACGATGGGTTGGGTTAAACCAAGTCCTCTGTAATGGGGGAGACAACTCGTCAGATGAGTAAACATGTCACTTCTGTTGGCTTTAAAATGAAATTAAGTCAAGAAAATCGACAAATTATTTATGCCAGATAGTTATGAATTTTTGATAGAAAAACAATTATATGATTATTAAGGGGTTACATCGGTTGGATTTTTGTGGGGGTCATAATCCCCCTAAACCTCATGGAAATTACGTGCCTGCCTGTGTAAACGTTAGCAGCGGGTGCCCCTCCCCCACACCCCCATCAAACCCTGTGCAGTCATCAGCACAAAATATGTCCCAAACAATAAAATCCACCATCCCCCCCCCCTGATTTTTCTTTACAACTCGACTGCTGACAACACAGCATATTGAATACTGTTACTGTAATCTGTATTATTTTAGCATGCTACATTGTTTGAAATGCACTTACCTGAGTGTCGTTCTAACTGCATTGTGATTTTTAGCAGTATATCTTAGTCGCTCGTGTGGGTGTGCTGCACACAATCATCTGAAGAGAAAAAAAAACAAACAAAAAACCTGTAAATATAAAATACAGGCAGCAACAATGACACAATTTGGGCTACAGAGTGCGTCCAGGAAGAGCCGTTTGTCTTGTGGTGCTCTGTCACTATGTAGATGTTCCTTTTAAACATTTGAATTTTATTCACTATGTAGATGCTTTTATTAAAGAACACATACAAATGTTGTTTGAATCATACTTACATGAATGCAGATGTGACGGATAAGGAAAATTGTCCCACTTTATCTGTAAAATTCCCTTTTCTTCACTTCGTGTTCAATCCCAAAACTGTTATACAGGGAATACCAAAGGCTGTGCCGTTTATCTGTAATCTGATGCCTTCGGTCAAACGTGTCCTTCATCCAGGGGCGCCGCCAGGGGGGGAAAAGTTAGGATGATTCCAAGGGCCTGGCACTGATAGGGGGCCCTAGAGAACTTTTTAATATTATAATCAATGTTTGGGAGGCCCAAAATAATTTTCTGTCATAAGGCCCCAAATTTTTAGCAGCGCTGCTGCCTTCATCTCACTTAGAATCACAATGCCTGTTTGTTTGTAAATTGTAGCCCACTCCCTCCCTCCCCATTCCACACATTTGACCTTGGCTCTGTGTTTTATAGCCTTTTCTGTGCAAGTGATAATTAGCTGATGTCAAGTATTGACCACTTTGTCAATGGCTTACTCATGTTGTACTGCCCCCTGTTGGTTTAATGTGGTATGGTAGATGAAAATACAGTAGGCTATTTACCCTTGTAGCCTGGTTTTCCAAAGGTTAAATATTTAAGTGAGGCGACCAGGTTCCATGAGCCTTTTGACAGATGTGACCAATTCAACCTCATGTACAAAATAAAAGCCCCAACTTCCCTACACTAACTCTTATGGATTTATTAAACCTTAATATTAACATAGACTGTACACAGAAACTATGACTATATAGGTTGTCAGGGGCTTTTTGAGTTTTGAATGTATGTGCTCTTCTGCTCAAGATTGAAACATATAGTCATATCACCATATAATGGAATAGCACCTCTTGTATTGTTATAATTTAACAAACTGTTTGAGTAACCTAACCAAGAGTAAATCTATTGTTCACAGTATCTCAGCTTCTATGTGTTTGTGTCATGTTTTTGTATGTTTTATTGTCAAAGTTGAGCAGTGTTTTTCTTATCATATCCAGCCAACAATGCATCAGCTTTATTATCAACTAATATTTTGATAGACCTGTCAACTGTTTTATGTGTGATTGTGAATACTTCAGTGTACTTCCATATTTATGGTCTGCAGGCCTTGACCCAAACTCACAGTAGGGGACAGAATCTGTAGAGGAAAGGTTTGTGTGGCAGCTGTTATTAGAAGCAAAGATTAAAGGGTAGGTTTGTTTTGTTACATTTTACACAGCCTTGTTTCTTGAATGTTTATAGTAAAATACAACCTACAGAATGGCTCCAACAGGTTTTTGCCCATTCTCCATTGTGGACTTATGTTTTCACACCCATCACACCTGTATGTAAATATCCGAGTTTGAAGCAATATAATCTGATGGAAGTCACACTTGAGGTGATGATTCTTGTGTCAGAAAAAGTGACTTTTGAGTCACTCATGTGTGGACGTTTTGACCACACTAACTAGACTTGTGTGTGTGTATGTGTGTGTGTGTGTGTGTGTGTCTGTGTGTGAGACAGCTGTTTTTTTGTGTTGTATGTTGTGACGGATCGCTCTGGGACGTGTGTAGTGCCTATCTGAAGTTATAGTATTCATACTGATAAAGAAAAGAAAAAACAGAATCTTAAAACTTTGTGTGAAATGTAAACAACCTTGTAATGAAATATGGATCACCCTTCATGATTGTCAATGTGTTCTTTTGTGTTGTAAGTTCATGCCAACCAAAAAGGGGGCGCTGGCAGCAGTTACATGTTTTTTTGTTTTGGGGAAGAAAAGTTAGAAAAGGGAAAAAGAAGCGCAGAGGGTTGTTTTTTTAGAAGACGATAAAATGACGAATGCGCGCCAACGTATGGAATGTGCACCAACTTTAGTATACTGGCCAGTAGGACTGAATACGTTTGCTTACCCTGGTTTTTCCAAATCGTGCGAACTGCTTGGGTCTGTGGTGAAACACTTTGGGGGTGGTAATAATTTGTGTGCTCACGGTGGACGGAAATACTTGTTAATAAATGCATTCTTGTTCTTTCTGTTGCAAATTTAAAACTGTGTCCGAGTCTATTGATCAATCAACAGTGATAGTGTAGGTAATAGTGAATAATATATTTGGTTTAAAATGATAAGTTCCTATGGTGGTGTTGTGTTACTAGGTATAATATTGATGTGCCTCCCATCATTGTTTATTTCTACACCCTAGACCTAGAATGAGCCAGATCAGGAGTGGGAGGGCTACACGTGTACAAAGTTTTTATTTTCTTTCTGGGTAATGAAGGCTGAAAGTACATGATGGGTTCAGGTATTCTGTATATTCTTGATGCTAAAGCTAGATGGCAAAGAAACCATATTATATTGAAATTAAACTGGTGATAGAAAGGTAAATACTGTATATGGTAAAATAAAGGTAAATATATAAGTATTATGTTACTTTGGATCATGATGTCCCAAACTGCTGTAACCAGGTGTGAAAATCAATTTTTAGATATGTGATTATCCCCAAGCTACTGACAAAAAATGGGAGAAAGTCACCAGCCAGTCAATGAGAGATCAGTTTTTTATGTCTGAAATCTACCTTTAGAATTTACCAGCATTTTGCTGGTGGCTTGTGCTAAGTTTGGGCTCTGGCTTTAAGTCATTCACATTTTTAAGGATAATTTAAACATTTAGATAGCATATGCTACAAGCATGCAATATGCTAGACGATTTATATTAGGTGTGTATTGGAATGTGTTCGGCATCCTAATCTGGTTTTCGACAATGATAGATATGATGCAACACAACCACGATGAAACAACATTAAGCTTGACATCCAGCGTAGAACAAATGAATTTGTTATATTTTTTTGGTTAAGGTCTACAGACTGATTTATAGCCTATTTTATTTGAAACAATTTGAGATGCCTGTCAGAGAGCATATGTTGTTGTTGTTGACAGGCAAGGAGTCTGACAACATCTTGAGATGTCTTAGAAAGTCTAAGCATGCACTGATTGTGAGTTTACCGAGAATGTTCTAAAGCTGGATAAAATGTTCCATACATCTACAAGTTTTTTTAACCAATTTTTATTGGTTTTGCTTTTCACAGATAGACTGCATAGATCATGCTTTTGAAATCTAAAGACTTTTGTTTTAAGGATGTGTTTTATTGAAATATCCTTGATTTAGTTACATTCATCACCAGATGGGCATATGAAAAGTCTATGTTTGGGTTATTAACATGTAACATCTGGATTACATTGGGTAATAGTACATTACATTGGGTAAGTTTAATATGTCCATATGTACAGGTTTTTTCTGTGACATACATTTTCAATGAATTAAGTTATTCAGACTAAACTACATCATTCAGATTATTCATTGAAATTTAAAGAGTGATTTAAGGAATTTTATTAAACCCATGTAGGCCTAATCTGAGGAACTGAAACTACAGTCTTAGGCTTCCTGATCCGTTGATTTTATTTGCCCTTAGGTGACGTATGTTTATTTTTTCTTTAGTTTGATGGGATCCTTAATAATTTGGTGTCCACTGATTTGTAAAATATGCAGAGTAAAAGTGGAACCATTTGATGGATCCAAAAAGAAGTGTATTTCTTTAAGTATCATTCTTTATGTTTGTTTACTAAGAGCAGGTTACTAAATGTATTGAGTGTGTGTAAGACTGAGCCTATATAAAGACAGAGTGTGTGAGGCTGTTGTAAACTGTTGTAGCCCAGTGTCTTGTAAACAGTCATTGTGGTTGGTGACCACTGAATGTAATCCAGGAATAAACGAATGTGCTGAACAGGGCTGGTGACACACATCTGGACAGTGAATCTCCTTGTATGCTTCTATGCTTTCTTAATTAATACTGGTTGTTACAGAGCAGAAGAAGATAAATGCAATTTATGCTTTGTGAGGGACCGACGCGGTCACCCCAAGTGCGGGTGTGGCAAACTGGAGGATGTTATGTAGAGGAGAGGAAAAACGGCAAGCAGGTGTCCAAAAAATATTTGCGGATTTATTTTAAAAATGTATTGCAGCTTCCCAAAAAATATGCAGCAATAAAAGAGTGCAAACAAAATAGGAAAAAGCGAAAAAAAAGTATGTACATGAAAATAGCACTGGTAGCATTCACCAGAATACAGCTAGCACAAGTGCAACAAAGAAAAAGGCTACAATTAGCTTAACATAGCATACTCAGCCATAGTAGTTCAGCAGCACAGCAAGCATATGCACCTACCCTCACTCACTCACCCTCAAGGCAGAATGAGGGCCATGTTAAATAGGAAACCCTCTTCCCTGAAATTGGACCAATGATTACTCATTGGCCCATACCACCACCAGAGGGTTCACAAAACAACCTGGGTTTCCCAAATGATATTTTACAATAACAACAAAACAACATAAATCAAAGAAAACAATACTACATTTACCCATCACCAATACAATATCCCAAAAACACCAATCGAATTTAAATAAACATTTATACATAAAAATAACCCAAACCAAACACCCCTGTGCAAAGTGCACCCGACCTCTGCTCCGTGGACTGGTGAAAAACTCTGCTCCCCCAGCGGGCGCGCTTCCGCAGGGAAACAGTGGTGTTGGACGAAGGTAAGTATGCGTTGATGTGTTTGAGTTACAACGGGGATTTTAAACAGAGGGTAGCGTGTGAAAATGGGACATTGATAGTGGGTACCTCACTATATGTCAGAGATGTTTGAATTAGCAATGTAAAACGGCAGGGAGAAATGTGTAGTGAATGTTTGAAATGAAACTGCAACGCGGAGCACCGCGCTACCAACACCACTGGTGCTTAATGGCGTCGGACCGCCCC
Organism: Tenualosa ilisha; assembly: GCA_015244755.2. Classification (NCBI taxonomy): domain Eukaryota; kingdom Metazoa; phylum Chordata; class Actinopteri; order Clupeiformes; family Clupeidae; genus Tenualosa; species Tenualosa ilisha. Next base: position 58,133 of record PYXC01002024.1, read on the forward strand.
CAAACTTCCCTGTAACTCTTACCATGTTGCACAAGCATTTCCCAACCCCCGGTACTTTGCTCCCGTGAATAAAAACACGTACATTTTCAGTCCATGAGAGTGTCGGTGTGTGTGTGCGTGTGTGCGTGAACGAGACTCTCTCCCTCTCGCTCCACTCGCGCAGGCGAACCATGGCGTCTGCCACGAGCAAACAAACGCTAGTGTTTGTAGCGTCGGTGAGAAGGGGGGAATCACCTTCTCACATGCTTAAATTAACAGGGATATGATGAGTTTTATTTGCTTGTTTATTTTTGAGAACTCTTATTTAAAGTGCAGATGACTTTTATCTCCATCACAGGAAATTTGCAATTTAGTGTTTAGAGAGCATTCGGTCCCTTTGTTTTTATCTTTTGATATTGTTTTACATAATTTCAACTTCATGTGTGTTAACCATTGCAAATACATAAAATAGATAGACATGATTTCAGACATTTCTTCCATTTATAGAAATAAGATTTCTGCTTTCTACAAAAGTTAAAAATGGTTATGAGTTTTATGTTTTTGTAAACGTTATCTGTTTATCTAATGAAGGTATTTCCAATGAATTACTGGTAATATACATTCACTGCACAACATGAACCACCACCAAACTGAAACAGTTGTATTTGACATGTCTCTATGCAAACACTGTCCTGACAATGTTACGTATTGATCCCACAGCACAGGAAGCACATGGAGTGTGGCCAACCTGGGACTGATGTGCTGCCTTCTTTTTGTTTTCATTAAAACTGCCACATTTTCAGGAATGCATATAACAATTGTGAATTAGTGGAATGCAAACCCAGCTAATAGCACAAGTTTGAAGATGTGGATATGGTGCATGCAGTTTTGGGCAGAACATAGCTGCACTTGTAGGCCTTTGTCTAGCTACAGTGTTGTTTCAACACAGAACTGTAGATTAATCGCCATTCTGACTGTTTTTCATGCAAGGAGTGAATATGAACAAAGACAATCTTATTCAGAGTCTTGAAAATTGTCCTCAATCCACATATTCATTTATACCAAATGCTTTTCAATCGTTGTAGTCCATCAGTTACAACTGCTACTACTCTTTCTCCTGCTGCCAATGCTGCTGCTGCCATTCCTGATGTTGATGTTCTTGTGTAATGCACTTCTCCATTGCTCTTCACCATAGCGTCTATTTTCTCCATTAAGACACTGACCTGAGACCTGTCTTCACACATATTGTTTATTATATGATATCTGCCCCCACATTGTTCAATAAGAGATAAAAGATCTGAGCTATCACCCAAAAATTCCTCCACTGATTTGCCGCTCAATATGTCCCCATGTGTGAGGAGCACTACAGTATACTTCAGTGCCCCCTCACCAAAGTTATCCTTAATCCATTGTACAGAATTCTTCTCCTCTTCTGTAAATCTCACATCCAGTCTGATCACCAGCAGGAAGGCATGAGGCCCAGGAACTGACAGCTCAACACACTTCTCTACCTCACTCTTCAGCTTGTTGTTGGTAATTTCTGTATCAAATAATCCTGGTGTATCAATCAGTCTAATTGTTTTGCCACGTATTTCACTTTCTTGCTTCTCACAAGTTTCTGTCACAGATTTGGGTGAAAAGTCCTCTTTAAATGTTCCCCAGAATGGCATTTCCTGCTGCACTCTTTCCACTTCCAGTTTTCCCCAGCAGGACAATCCTCAGGGAGGGCACATGCGCTGCAAAGACATATTTCATAGAAATTAACAATAATCTTTTTGTTTTTAAAAAAAGCATGCCATCAACATTCTATGGACATGTATTGGCATCTTCATTCAAATGGCAATGCATTCTAGGCAAATCAATGTACAATTTAAAATTGAGTATTTCAGTGTGCAAAGTGGTAACACAATCCTCAGTTTACTTTATTCAGCTTCCCAATTCTTACTCTTAATTTTCCTTGTCGCTTCCTCTCCATCTTCTGCAGCTATTTTCCTTTCTTCTTCAGGCATTCTCTCAGTTACTTTTTTCTCACTAATCTTCGTCATGCTATCGATCTTCATCAGCAGGTCATTCACATGACGTGTCGTTATCTCTGCTTTGCTGTTTATGATGTAGTACCATTCTCCACATCGTCTTAGCGCCTCCTTTTCACTATTAATTCGTTTTTGAACCCCCGACTTTGTTAACTTCTCTCTTCGAGTGAACAGAGGCATGACCTTAATTAGTGCATCTTTGCCAAATATTTCCTCAATCAACTTCATATACTGATTCCACTTTCCATCAGGATTTTTACTGAGATCAATCAAAAACAGGAAGACAGTTGGTGCAGGAGGCCCCAGACTGAGACTCCTCTGGATTTCTCTCTTCAGCTCAGCTGATTCACTCAGTCCTAGAGTATCAATCACCCAAAGGCACCTATTTTGGAATTTCCTTTTGTGGGTTTGACAGGCTGTGGTTTGGGACTCTGGAAATGCCTCCCAGCCTAGAATGGCATTTGCAGTTGCAGTTTTGCCTGAACCGGTTGGGCCATTGTATAAATAAGTACATAAATAGATAGATAGATAGATAGATAGACAGATAGATAAATAGATTGATAGATAGATAGATCGATAGATAGATAGAAAGATAGACAGACAGGTAGACAGACAGGCAGACAGATAGACAGACAGACAGACAGATGGATAGATAGATAGATAGATAGATAGATAGATAGATAGATAGATAGACAAAAGTAAGTGGACCCATGGAATTCATTAATGATTAATGAAGAAATGACCTGGCCTCTGAAAAGAGTGGATTTCTTTTAAGCAACTCTGAAGATTTCCTTTTTATTTTATCCACCATTTTTGTTCAAGAGACGTAACTGGATAAATATGGAGTTCTTGAGACAGCAAAGCAGCTTTGAGCTGTCCCCACCCTACATCACTGTTCACATGATAGTTGTTTGTTGTCCTTTTGATGCAATGCATCATATTTATTTATTTACAAACAAAAAGTTTAATACTGTTTCATCGATCCACAAATCAGTTTCTCAGCATCACTGTGGAGTACAAAGTCTCTTTGTAAGACACCAGTGCTACCAATTCTTTTTGCACTGTTTGCTTCAGCATATTAGTGACAGATGAGATGACCATGTGAATTACGAGTGATATGCTTCTGACACACAACCTAGATTCCAAAACTTTTGGGCATGACTTTTGCACTGCATTATGACACACGGCAAACATGTCTTTACAAAATAAAGCCAGCTGAATATTTTGATAATGTGATTTTATTACGTCCTACAGGCAAATACCATAGCTGCTTTTTTAACCCACAATGTAAAACACAAACCTGAATGCTGGTCTAACTTCATTGTTTTCGGCTTCCCTCTCAAACCGGAATATGGATACATTCTTCTGTAAGACATCTGTAATTTTGAAATAAACTGTATAAGATCAAGATTAAAGAAAGAATCAGCTTGCATCTAAAAACAGCATTATTGTTTCCATGACTGTTAGTTGTGGTGTTTTGTCTGTTGTGCTATGTTCAGTTGCCTTTGGGATGGGCAACATACCAGGATGGTTGGCTAATAGACACACACACACACACACACACACACACACACACACACACACAATATATATACAAATATATATAGTGTGTGTGTATATAATATTATATTTATATAATCAACATTTTTCATGTCATTTTGGCGAAAACATTATGAACAACAATATGAAGACAGCATTCTCTCAGTCCCAAATCTCATCAGTTTAGTGTGCTGAGCAGTGGTCCATTCTATGCAAGCTACCCCATGCAGTCATTGTGATTATCAACATTAAATTCATATAATAAGTATTCCAATTCTTACACTAAGAAGGAAGTTGGTAACAATAAGATATTCCACATAGATAAATACTGTTTTACTAATCATACCAATGGCATATTTTGATTTTATTTACATGAGTGTAGATTCTCTCCTGAAACAATTGTGTGATATAACAAGATTCTATATTGCCAGGGAATCTGCTTTTACAGGGGTCCTTTGTTTGTTGTCCCAACAGACTGTCAGAACGGTTAGTGCGAGTTAGTTTTGGTTAGTTCGGTCAGTTCGAACTTGGTACACGCCTAATGGGTGTGCAGCACATTCTGTGGGTTTGTATTATTTTTTATGGCGCTCTACAAATGAAAGCAAAAGAAAAAAAAACCCACTTCTCTACTTTCCCACATTGCAGGCTGTGCAAACAAAGAGTATTTTCTTCCCATCAACAACAGCTGTCCAGTTTTGGTTAAGATGATTCTAAGGGCCTGGCACTGACAGGGGGCCACAGAGAACATTTTAATATTATTATCAATGTCTCCAGTGGCGCCCCTGCATGTTGATCAAGATACTTATGTACATATTTACTCTCATACATATTAGTACCATTTACACTAAAACAATTACACTACACTTAATGTAATTAATTTCCCCTTCATATTTATAATTAAAATTCCCTAAATAATTTTATAAACTGTAGCATTTGAAACATTCTGTGGAACTGTAAATTGCCACCTTGAACTATCTTGAGTCAGTGTTTTGTTGTGCAGTACTATGTTGGCATGTAGAGTATTGATTCCTGTAATAATAATTTCTGTTTGTCATTGTTTTTTTTTCAGATGCAATAGATCATTTGTTAACTGTAAGTACACACCTAATGGGTGTGATACCAGTTCATCCTGTATTAGGAAACCATTGCCCCAGTATCTCTCAGTTGCAGTGGTTGGTAGTATCTGTAGGGATGGTACTAACAGTGTGTCAATGCCATTCAAACACATCATTCACTCAGGAACAGGACTTTACCTGTAAAGGCGAGGACAAAATAAATTTGAATGGACTGCCCAGTATCTTTTCACATTGTCTAAGCTCTCAATAGTAGAAAGGATACTACCATATCTCAGTGTATTTTCCATGCAATCTGTATGAAGGTTATATCTTTATATTAGGTTATATTTTAGGTTAATATGGTTTCCAATGATCTGCCTAAGACCTGGTATCCTTCATCCATCTAAACATGTACAAGGTTTTAAATTTTAAATCAGGGACGACTAGTCTTGCTGTGTCACTAGTTGGGTTTACATCCAACTCATTCACATTTCTTTTCATGATAAAAAACATCTCAACCCATCCACAGACACATGACCCAATGGCTCAAGACATAAATGAAACAAAAGAAACAAAAACAAGTAAATACTATAATATTCAAAAGCGTGTCATTTAGCTTAAATTACAATGACACAAGTACAATAGAAAACAAAAAAAGAAAGACAAAGCATGTGAGACATTTCATTCCACATGGAAGTCTGCAACCACCACTAACAAAGTCCTTTGTCAAACAGCTCTGTAATAACACCACACAGAAGGGGAGGTGTGAGATAGACTTGTGCGTTTAAGTCTGTACTCGTCTGGACTTTATCTGATCAGCCCCCACATATACATAAACCCTAGCCTGGACTGGATGGGACTGGACTGGACTCTCTAAGTGGCTACATTAGCTCTTTGCACCCCCACCCCAGTCTCCCTCTTTCTTTTTTTCTTTTTTTCACCATTTCAAATGATAATACTCTACGCTTTACTGGGTTCCATATAGTAATGCATAGAAGTGTGTTATGCATTTGTGTGGCATATGCACACCATTTGTACCATCCCAACAGACACTACCCAGGCTCTGCCACTGCAGCTAAGAGACTGGGTTAAATGTCGTTGAATACAGGGTGAACTGGTAGCACACCTCTTAGGTAGGGTGAATAAATAGCTCATTGTTGCTAAGCAAGACACAGACAAATGATAATTACATGGATGGAAAAGTTTGCATACGAAGCACACCACAAGAAAAAAAAAAAAAGGTGGCAATTCACTTTCTCAATGAATGATTCAAAACTAATATAGTTTTCCGTTCTAGAAACATGGATGCAGCAAACTATCAAACTATCTCACTTCGGTTAAAAGCATAGAAAGCAATAAACAAAAATATGTAATAAGTAGGGATAGTATGCATGTAATTGTAGGAGAATATACTGTATATGTGTGTGTGTGTGTGCGTGCGTATGTTTTCACGCAAAACTGTCACATCCATAACCCCAACACAATACCATGGTATGGTATGATGTGAATGACGATTACATAAGATCTGACCATTCACTCTTCTTGGCTGTAGAACTAATAGTATGAAACTTTTCACATAATCATTTGAATCATACAAATATTGTGGCATTCTGTTGCCATTATGGATGTGACAGTTTGCGTGGAATTGCCTGTATGTGTGTAAGTGACATTGCAGGCAACACTGGTGAACTACCTGGTGATTAAAACACTGTGTAAAAGATATGAGCCATCACAGAAAAGGCTGAGAAATGGGTATTGATTTACTGGTATTTTCATGATAATGGGATTATGATTTAATAATTTCTGGTCTGACTGCTCAGGTCAAACAGGTTAAGTATGAATGTAAGTGAAAATGAAAGAAATGTTTCAAGTAACTCATGAAACATGAGTCATATTACAGGGTGACCATGCCCATTACATGTGTATTGCCAACTCTGACAGTCTATTGGATTGAACTAAGCAAACAAGCAGGAAAGGAAACACACTGCTGATAGAGGATCTTACCATAAACGCTACTTCACGACAACTATATTCATGTAAGTCAATCAAAATATGCCTTCTAAATGATTGCATTAGTGATGGCTTCTCTGGAAACACCTGTGTGATTGTGTGTGTGTGTTGAGAATATCTTAAAATGACAGATTTCTTTACAGATTGCACGCACCGTTCCTGCATAGAGCACACTGCAGAAATCACAATGAAGTCAGAGCAGCACTCAGGTTAGTGTTCAGCACATAATGTATGCAAGTGAATGGTGTTAGACAGCACACAATCGCTGTTAACAAAACAACTGACAAAAGAGTGACTAAATTGTATCATAGTTTGTACACAGCTCTGATAGATCACACCCACTTTACCTGATTGCACACAAAAAAAAATCCAATTTCCAAAATGCTTTAACAACCATTTTAATTAATTTAATTACATTAAATAAATCTAATGAATTAATCTTTTTTTCATTTTCAGCACAGTGTTTTGTGATTGTTTTAGAGGCAGATTTACTCCAGTTTTGCTAATTTTCAGTCATGGCCTGAAGCCAGAAATTTTCTTTTTTTTCAGTGTTCTCAGTAAATGTGAAACTATTGATGGGGAAATATGCAATTGTTTTAATAGTGTTACATCCTTGTAAATGACAAACTGTTTAACTGTGTGAGGAGGACCATATATGAATGAACTTGTAGATGTTAATGATTTCACACTGAAAAATAGTTACATCTGTATAATGAATTGATTTGAATATTTCCAGCTGATTAGTGCAGTCTATAAGAACATTTTACTCTGTTTCACACTGCATGCATATCTCATCAGTTGTTACACCCTTTTTACACCCATTTTGTCCTCTCACAAACAGATGACTCAGCTAACCTGAAGATTGTGCTCCTTGGCTCAACTGGTTCAGGCAAAACTGCAACTGCGAATGTCATTTTGGGCCGGGAGGCTTTTTTAGAGGCATCAACGACAGCATGCGAAGTTCAGGAAAGGGACACCGAGGGGCAGAAAATCTGGGTGATTGACACCCCAGGACTGAGTGAATCAGCTGAGGTGAAGGAGGAAATCCAGAGGAGTCTCAGTCTGGGGCCTCCTGCACCAACTGTCTTCCTGTTTTTAGTTGATCTGACCAAAAACTCAGATACAGAATGTAAACACTATCTGGAGTTAATTCAGAAGATATTTGGAACAGATGTCCTGATGTATGCTATGGTCGTGTTCACACGGAAGGAGCAGTTGACCAATAAGATGTTTGAAAAGCGATGGTCTAGTGAAGAGATTCAAGCCCTTGTTAGAAGCTGTGAAGGCAGGCACCACAGTATGAACAGCAAGGCTGAGATAGAGCCATCTAAGATGGCAGACCTGCTGAACAAGACAAAGACCATTAGGCCTCTGCGGCCACACCTGAACCAAGAGAGACATTTGACATGGCTCACGGGGTTATATGTTTCGGTGCAATCACATTTATTGGACTAATAGTTTATAAATTTATAAAGCCAGTGGGAACAGCTGAAGCAATATCAGTAGGATCTGCAAAAGCAGCTGAAGGAGCAGTAGCAACAGAAGCTACAAAAGTAACTGAAGTGGGAAAGGAAATAGTGATTAAAGCAGCAGCAAAAGTCAGCGAACTAGCAGTGGCAACAAGAGCAAAAGTAGCTGAATTAACAGAAATCGCAGCAGCAAAAGTTGCAGAACTAGCATCTAAAGCAGCAGAGAAAGCAACAACAAAGGCCAGCGAACTAGCAGTGGCAGCACGAGCAAAAGCATCTGAAGTAACAGAAATCACTGCAGCAAAAGCAGCAGAACTAGCATCTAAAGCAGCAGAGAAAGCGGCGGCAAAAGCCAGCGAACTAGCAGTGGCAGCAAGAGCAAAAGCATCTGAAGTAACAGAAATCACTGCAGCAAAAGCAGCAGAACTAGCATCTAAAGCAGCAGAGAAAGCGGCGGCAAAAGCCAGCGAACTAGCAGTGGCAGCAAGAGAAAACGCATCTGAAGTAACAAAAATCACTGTAGCAAAAGCAGCAGAACTAGCATCTAAAGCAGCAGAGAAAGCAGGGGCAAAAGCCAGCGAACTAGCAGTGGCAGCAAGAGAAAAAGTAGCAGCTGAAGTAACAGAAATACTGCAGCAAAAGCAAGCGAAGCAGCAGGAACCAAAGCAGCTGAAGTAGCGGAAGCAGCAGGAACAGCCGGAGCAGAAAAAGCAGCTGAACTGGCTGGACAAGCAGTTTCTGCATTAGATTCGGAGAGGTAAAAGTCGTTGAAACAGTCAAAAGTGGAGCCTCAAAACCTTAGTTTACCGATAATGATATACAGACCAGTATAGTCAGAGAAATTAAAAGAGAAATAAGCTGTGAATCAATCACAGTTGCATAAGTACCTGAGAGTCACACTTGAGTTGAAGTACAGATACTCAACCAAAAATTCACTTTGGTAGAAGTTCAATTCACCCACTGGAATGCTATTCAAGTAAAAGTCTAAAAGTATCTAGTGATGAAAGTTAATGAAAGTGAAAGTACAAGGATCAGTCCGTGCCAAATCAACAAATTTCAGAAAAACAAAAAGTACACTTGACCATCATGGATTTGCTTTTGTCTGAATAAAATGGAGCTCTGAAAAAATGTCCATGTTCCATAAGGTATTACTCGTAGTTTTCATGCTAAATTTCTGAAACTTTCAGGAACTATTCTATTGTAGCAGACATCTTTAAATTCCAAGATTCTTGTTTCACAGTTGCACATTTGCCGAGTAATGCTTTGCTGGAAATGGCAAGAAAATTATATGATGATTTTTTTCTATCTATTTCAGACTACTATACCTTGTGGATGAATGACATCAGATCTTTAGTATTTCTGTGCATTACACACAAGTTATTGTACATTTATTACAAATCCATAGATGTGTGGTGTAAATCAAAATTTTTGAGTTGAGACCCATTAAAGATGATATAAATAAATTAAGACCTGTAGTTTAAGGTATGACAAAGTATACCATAAAAACAATGACACCACTACAAAACCTATGTTTTATTTTGTATATTCACAAAATATGGGATTGGTACCTTTAGACAAACCACATGAATTACTATATCAGAGATGGGTTTCATAGCGTTTGCTTATTTGGTAAGCTTTGTTTACACAGCCATGTGCTCCTGGACCTAGTTTCTGCCCCTCCCTTCATTCAGCAAATAGGCTTTTCATTGGGTATTTGTGTCCGCCTCTTCCTTGTGTGTTTAGCCAATGAGGTTTTCTCATTTTGATTCACCTTTGGTGTTTATGCATGTTTTTGCCTGCTCTTGTGCAATCATTAATCACAATTTTTTTTGTTGTTGTTGTTGTTAATAATGGCTTCATCTTTGGCACCATGCTACATTGAAGAAATTCTCAGTTGTTAAGAAGACTGTCACAAATTGGATTTAGTGAAAATCTCAGAAGATAAGTTACTTCAAACTAATACCGGCTACTGTGGAATAACACTCGCTGATATTGTAACCTAATTTACTTTTTATACACTTAGGTGTACTCAATACAATGTCACAGGATGTAAATAAGGTAGGCCTATGCTATTGAATGAAGGGTGACTAAGTTCAAAATGAACGATTAGTTGTGACATACATTCTCACTGTACTCACATTGCAGCCACTCAATAATAGGTCTTGGTTAAAACATTTAAATCATAGCATATGATTTAACAATAGAAAGTAAAATCTTAAAATGTCTCATCAGGTGCTAGGGCTCGTGGGTAATGACTTTTTTGATTGGGCTGTGGTGGCATAGTTGTGGGCATGGACTTGAGATCATTGTCAACATAGTTCAGAAGGCTAGTATCTCAGCCACTATATTGGAGAAGTGTACAGAAAGAATCTAGGCTGCTTGTTAAATACATCTATAGTCTACAGTGCTGTTGTAACTGCAATGATGCTTTAAGTGCTTTTATTGGATACAGTTATCATGTATTGCTGAGAGCAGTTACAGTTGTACAGTTACAGAGAAGTGGGTCAGGCATACAAGACACATGGAAGAGAGCAGAATGCCTATGGAAATTGAGGGTCTGCACAAAACATTTTTCTCCTAAGAATTGAAACATCTTCATACAAGCTTTTAGTGTACAATATTTAGACATGGTCATGGCTATGACTGACAGATTCTATGGCAACAATATGGCTGCAGAAAACTCTGTTATGCAAAGCGAATGAGCCTCATACTGATGTATGCATATATGGCCCTACGAAAAGATTGGTCGTGATGGGGACTATATACAATAAGTAAACATGCAAGGGGAGTAGACTATGCAGGTGTAGGAAATGTGAGATGAACACAGCATAGTGAGTTCATGTAATGAAAGTTGTCATGGGCAAAATTTATGGTATATACGGTAGGGACATGTCCATACCACTTTTTTGAAACCTTAAAACTGTCCCTGCCACTTTTTTTTATATAAACTACACATGCGTTTTAAATCGCTTTATTTATTGTGATGTACGTATTGATTCCAAATTCACTGTAATACATAATTCACAAGAAATATAACTTTGAATTCACACAATATTTACAGCTCTGCATTCATCTTTACAACCATTCTTCTGACACACCATATCAAATACGTTCCAAAATATAGTGGAATGTTGTTGAGCTTACAATAGCCTATACAACAAGGTAGCAATAATACCATTTCACCTTACCAGCCCAAGACATTACTTGAAACATGTCTTCTGTGGTGAGAGATACTGCACGTAAAATCACAAGACACAATAGTGTTTTCCTTGATACAGACTGAGATTGTGCAAAGGTTTGGGGTATGCGAATTTTTGTAGATAGGCCTTCACATCTGTTGTGTTGTTCCTGTCTGGTTTCTACACACAGAAATACATGAGCAGTGACTCATTTCCACTGCTTAAAAAAACATTGTCAGCAATACTGCTGGGAACTAAAGTCAACAAGCATGCACAGAAAGCTGTTACCTATTGTGGTGTTGCCTGCAACAATTTATTAACCATTTACAGTGCTCATATGTACATCCTCTAATGGCCTTCTTATTCTTCTACACACTGCACACTTCCCTAATGAAATATGTACTTGCACAATCTCCTGACTATGAAGGTTAGAGAACTACATCCCCACTACAATCATGCAAACAACTAATTTTCATCACCTCTCATGTTTTTATGCTACATCAATTCAATTCAATAATTTTTATACAGCGCCTTTTACAATAGTATTGTCTCATGGTGCTTTACAGACATTAGTAAGGAACGCCCAAGAACAACGGGGACAAGGGAAAAGTCCCTTGAGGTAGTTAGTCCAGGAAAAAACCTTTGGCAGATCCACGGCCCAATGGGTGAACCCAACTGCCGGCAGTCATGCAGGAGAAGTACAATCAGTAGAGTAGTTACCATGACAGATAACAATTTGTCCATGGCTTTTGCTGAGCGTCATAATAATTCCAAAATATTGTCTCACAACATTATATGGTAATCGTGCAGAGGATGGATTCAGTGGTAGCAGTGTAAAAGATGGCCAACAGCTCTTGTGGTAGGCCATGCTTCTGCAGTTGCCATAGAATGTACATCTTCTGCTGAGCCTGGGTGGCACTGATGTTCAGCTCCCACTTCAGATCCTGGGAAATGATGGATCCCAGAAACAGTTTGCTAAAGTCCAAAATCATCTCCACAGTCTTTAGAGTATTTATAGTTGTGTTGACTGCACCAGAGCTTGAGATTATCAACCTCTGCAGATATGCAGACTTGTCACCACCTGGATGAGCCCAATGACAGTAGTGTCATCTGCAAATGTTAAGAGTTTGACAGCTAGGCCTTGGAGACACAGTCATTTGTGTAGAGGGAGTAGAGCAGTGGGGAAAGGGCACACCCCTGTGGTGCACTAGTACTGGTTGTCAGTGTCCCAGATGTGACATCTCTCAGCTGCACATGCTGACTTCTGTCAGTCAGGAAGCTGGAGATCCACATGAGATACAGTGAGCTGAAAGAGTTTGGTGGTGAGGATTTCAGGTATGATATAGTGGGGGGAGCTTATGTACATGTCTCAATTTTTGTGTTGTAGCTTTTAGTGACTGGCAAAAGGTGAGTGGTGGGGACTGCAGTTGGTCTGGAGTGGGGGAGCGGTGTGAATGTTTCCCTCTCAAACCTCCAGTAGAAGGCATTCAGGTCATCAGCAAGGCCACTGTTAGCCTCATCAGCAGGGGATAGCAAGTGATGTTCTGGATGCCTCTCCACAGTGCTGCAGAATCGTTACCTGAAAACCAAGCAGCACCTTTTAGCAGTTTTGATTTCATTGGTTAATGTGTTTCTGAGTGTTTTGTACAGAGTCCTGTCTCCTTTGCTGTATGCCTTCTTCTTAGCTTGTCGTAGCTGGCTCAGTCTTGCAGTGGTTACATGGTTTATTGTTGTTGAAGATGCGGAAAGTGTTAGTTTGCACAAACACTCCTTCACAAAAATTCATGTAGGATGTCTCAGTGTGAGTAAGTTTGGCTTGGTCACCTGTAGCATCCTCAAAAACACTTCAGTCTGTACAGTCAAAACAGTCCTCTTTCACTTTATTTGTCCATTTCTTCACTGTTCTGATTGCAGACTTAGCAGATTTTAATTTTTATTTGTAAGTGGGAATGAGATGACTCGAGCAATTCAAATTAGGTGTTTCCAACACGACTTGCAGCACAAGAAAGTATAGTTTTGGAATTATTTCTTGGGAATTTCACAAAACTGTGCCCAGTTGAGTACCAATCAAAGCTTGTGTTATTGTACTTTGAAATGAGTCATCCAATCACACTGTCTGTTGAAGCCAGGAGGTAGATATCCTCCAGGAGAAACGAGTGAGTAGATTTCTCTTATGTGTGGAGTATCTCTTGAACAGATTTCCAAATTTGGCACACACCTGGATGTTGTCATAGTGATTCTATATATCAAATTGAATGCAGTTTGCATGTTCTCATTGTAAGATATTAGCAACTGACATGCCTTGATTTTGCATTCCTGTCTTTCACTAGGTGCACACCACAAGATGTTCAACTGAGAGTATACAGTAATGGAAAACTTCAAAGTTCAAGCTGGCCAGCATTGACTTTTCACACTATTCACTCTTAGGGCCCTATCATGCCGCGGCGCACTGTGCATTCGCGACATGTGCATGGTGTCATTACTATTCTGTGCCAGCGCATCGTTCATTTTTTCAGGCAAAAAATCACTTTGTCTAGATAGCAGATTACACTGCGCCGTCATGGGTGTGTCAGTGAAAAGAAGAGGTGTGGTCTGGCACAAAGCGTGCCAGATGCTATTATAAGGCAAGCAAAAATTAAATCCGCCAGTGACCAACAAAACCCTGGTCTGTCGTCAGTTGCGCATTGCTGAAAAGCTATTTTAGGGGCGCACAGCACTTTGGGATATGAAAGCATGCACAATGCGCGCACACCCTGCTTCTCTCATCAGCAGGAGCGCGCAGCAGGGTTTATACAAAAGTTTTTCATGTGGAGAAAAAAATTATGGAGTCCCTGGAAATATGAAATAGAAATGTACATCACATATATCACAATATTTATTAATTTGCGTTGAAAGCTTTTGTTTCTCCCATCTTCTAACATCATTGTACCGCTTTCGGCACTGTTCGGATGTTCTTTTTTTGCCAAAGGCGGAGGACACAACTGAGGATATTTCCTCCCATACTTCCTTGACCCGTGGAGGTTTGGGGGGATTCTTTCCATCCCCGAAGATAAACTGTTCACACGCTTTTACCTCACGCACTAGCAGATTGGTCTCCTCCATCGAAAAACGCTCCTGTCTTCCGGGGAAATTTGGCATCCTAATAGCAACACACCATGGAAAATGCGCCGCTGGCTTTTAAATGAAATGAGAGTATAAATCCTGATTGGTTAATTGTATGTTACGCCCAAAACACACCCATGACTAATGAAGTACTTTCAGACCAACCCTTTTGAACCATGCGCCTGGCGCAATGTTCGTTTTTCCCGCCGTCAAAATACCAAATTGTGTCGGGCACGCCCCCAAAGCAACTTGCGCGACAGACTTTAGACAATGTGCATATGATCGTGAAAATAGAGCCCTTAGTCTCAGACGAGGTCTTGTGCTGTTTCTCGAGGGGAACACCTCCAACTACTTGGAATAATAGTCGACTACCACCAACAGTTGTCCCTTTTTGATCCTTGGTAACAGACCAATGAGGTCAATGCCAGCATCTTTGCTGGAGCTCTGACCATTGTGCTCAGCAGTAACCCAGATGACTTGGTGTTGTCAGCCTTGTACTATTGACAGGTTATGGAAGACGGGGTGATCCTACAGCAGAGCCTTCAGCGGGCCAAAATGGCTTCCCAAGGGGTTATCTTGTCCTTTCATCCATGCAGATATATCAGAAAGACAGTCCGAGATCCGTGTTGACACCGTGAAATCGTCAGGCTGAAAGGACCAGTACAGCTGGGTATCATCAGCATAGCAGTGATAAGAGAAGCCATGGGAGTGGATGATTGAGCCCAGCAAGGTGATGTACAGGGCGAAGTGAAGGAGCCCCAACATGGATCCTTGGGTTACTCCTGTGGTGAGTTGGTGAAGTGCCAATGTCAATGTCCTAGCCATGATACGTTGAACGACCGTCCAGTAAGATAGGATTTGAACCAGGAGTGCACTGTGCCATCAATACCCATGTTGGTCAGCTTGTCCAGTAGGATGTGGTGGTTGACCGTGTCAAATGCTGCTGATAGGTCCAGCAGGATGAGCAATGAGGATTGACCTGCCGCTCTGGCCTCTTTTAATGCTTCCGTCAAAGACAGAAACGCCGTTTCAGTGAAGTGGCCACTTCTGAAACCGGATTGGTTGGAGTCGAGGAGGTTGTTCTGAGTGAGAAATTTACTCTGAGAGACAAGATTCTCAGAGTAAAAGATTGAGCTGATGGTGTACTGAAACTCTAGAAAGAGATTTGTAGAGTAGTGAAACACAAACTTCAGATACTTATATGACATTTTCCCTTGTCCAATTCTTCAGTATAGACAGTAACGCAGTAAACTAAAAAAGACAGAACAGGACAAAAATTGTATAGACTCTTTTCTCCTCCCAAAAACACTAACACTCCACACTAATGCAGTCTACATAGAGTCAATTCCTTTGAAATCACATGTCTTGTTGGTAAACCATTATTACCAAAAGAGGAAATGAAAAATTTCTGCAACAATATAAAAGTTCTGGTGTTGTAGGTAAAATACAGAGGTACAAAACACTGGTAAGGATTTTCCATTTAACAATTTCCTTATTTGTTTTGTTGATAGTGATATTTTATGCACTAGGTTGTTATTATTTAAAGTCTTTTAAAGTGGAACTGAGCAACTATACTACGTAATAGCTTTGAAGATGCTGAGATCGTTGGAGTGCGACACACAAGTGTGACTATTCCAGGCTGCACTCCACGTAATATGCAAATCTGGCTTTGCAGTTGTAATATAGTTAGCGATAGTTATTGAAAGATAGCTATCTTTGGAAGGTAAATTAAATAGTGATAGTGGCTGATATTACTGTTGAAAACAACAGTAACAACAACAATAACTTGAGTCCACATCAGCCAGCCTTAAGGCAGACTGCCCTAAACAATTAGATGAGTTACTCAAATGTGACCATCGTCATATTTGGTCTCAGTCTCAGTCAAAATAGGCTCAGAATGCTTAGCAGAAACGTACTAATACCCAATACTTGCAAATGTGGGCAAGTGGAAAATCCTTCAAATTAGGCCTGTATGATTGGCTTGACAGATGTTAAATCGTTAGCCTTCAGCTTTACAGTTGTCATTTACTGAATGGTGGCGTTGTTTGTGTCCTCTAAACCCAGCCACATCCCGCTCCCATGGCCGAATGTCAGTCGAGGATTGAAAGAGGCGTAAGGCTCATGATTGATTTGCAGACTGGTTTCAAACTCAACAAAGACTTGCTAATGGTCCCGTTCAGATTCGGCCCTACCTGTTCCCTTTTCAAAAGGAAGGATTTCAAAAGTACAAAACTATGAATATGCAAATGTTCATAGTTTTTTTTAAAAACAATAATTCTGGAGTAGTTTCAGTTTGTGTAATATTTTTACGTAAAAGTAAAAACATTATATAGACGGCTCTTGCTGAATAGTACTGATGACAGAGAGGCGATTTCTCAGAATTCACATGACTATAGGATATGTGTACACTTGTCCACAGAGCAAACTAAATCCAAAAAACAGATGTTTCAAGAGGAAGTTAACCTTCCCCTGGTGTATAAAAGCTGAGCAAAGTATATAAGATCTATTACAGCTTATTTGAAACTGGTCCAAGCATACATTGTAGCCTACTTTACCATCTTCAGAAAAGCCAAGTAAGTGAAAACTTTTCAACACACATAGGCAGTTGTTGTAGCTGTATTTTCAAGGTGCCCTGCCATACATCTATAGGGTATTCTAAATTGTTCTCTGATGTCTCCAAAGATGGTATGTAACTTTGGCTGGGCTGAAAACTGTCCCTCGGTAACCTATTGAAATAGCTCTCGAGTGAAGCGCCTCATTTCTCCACCCATGATAATGAGCTGTACTCTAATTTACTGCTAGTTTGTCAGCGTTGCATGACTCATAAGTGAATATATTTACATTAGTTTGCTAATGTCAGAATTGCATGGGAAGAAGAAGAAAGCTTTTTGGAAAGTTGACATGTCAGTCTTTCAAAATACGCTGGAAACAGAAATAAAAATGAAACTGAAATAATAATGAAACTGAAATAATAATGGACTTCTCCAAAAAGCATCTGCAGCCATTTGTCCCTTAACTCCTGTTATTTACCGTAATTTTAAAACTAAAAACGAGACCATTGCTGTTCTGCCTGTTATCTTCATTTCATGTATATTCGGTGATCTGACAGGATTCTGTGGGGCGGGCACTAATCAAATACAGAAGGGCATGGACTGGGCAGTGATTCAGTGCTGTATTTGTGTATCACTCTGACATTACTCATGTGTTCATGTTCATGTGAATTGTTCTAATTACTTTTCCTTTCTGTTACCAACAAACGCACGCACACACACACGGCCCCAAACTGAGACAAGTGTCTGACTACGTGCTGTACTGAAAGTAAACTACTAAGCTATGCAAAACATTTCAAATGTATCACTTTCTGTTGCTTGTGCAAGATTGTACAATGCCTAACTGTTCCCTCCATCAAATGTTGTGTTCCTCATTTTGATACATTCAAATAACAAGCACACCTATTCTGATACATGCAAATGCCAACTGTACTGACATATAAACTGGGTAATTTCAATTAAAGCATTTGGTTAACCTACTATGGCGTGTTGGTGTCTTTCTACTTCTCAGGCCTGACTAGGGTGACCACCAGCCAGACTCAGAAAAGGAAGACACGTGTGCCTAAAAGTGATGACGAAGGGTAAGAAGTGAGAACTCCTTATCTTTGTGCATTTCCCCCTACAAACCTTATAAAAAAGTTCAAGGGTTATAACAGCAGTTTTGTTGAGTGCAAATTTGCAGTTTTGGAGGAAAACCTTGCAGTTTGGAGCAGCAATTTGGAGAGAAGTATGGTTTAGCCGACAACTGTAGTGCACTTTGCAGGAAAAAAATCTTGGCAAGGAAATGACGAGGCTATTTGCATATTTGTAGTCTGATAATTAACAATAGGCCTTCCATTTACAACTAAGATGGACTTAGTAGTCTATGGATTTGGTAGCCTTATTTAACCTTAACATTGGGTTAGTTGATACCAGTGACAGCTTTGATTGCTGTGAGAATATAGCACTTTGCAGTCTATTCTTTCAAAATAATGCAACAGTTCAGTGCTTGCATCTGGGCTGGCTTGCTATGGCGCTCGGAATGCAGAAGTACCGACCGCAGAGAACATTGTTTTCAGTACCGCTACTTGTACCATTGTTTGCTATTGTGTGAAGCAAGTGTCAGAAATCTGGACAAATGCCTAAAAATGAGGACATTATTTCTTGGTCTGGAAAACCGGACTATCTAGCTGAAATTCAGACGAATGGCCAACCTAGACCTGACTCTGATTTTTCCTTCTCTATACCAAGCAAGCTCGAGCCTTTCCCCAAAATTCCAAGACCGGTTCAGTGCGGTTCTATGGGGTTTTAAGGAATGTAAGTGTGTATTCAGAGATACAAGTGCAAATCCTTCTAGAGTCCAAGGGCAGATCCAAGTTTTTGTTGCTGGGAATCCAAGGACGGATTCATTAACAGTGAGTTGTATCCTTCCCACAGATTACAATTGAAACTTGTGCTTCTAATCACTCAGCGATGTCAGCAAAGACCCCAGGTGATTACTAATATCAAACACATTCAAACAGTCTCTGATTTCCAGACTGCAACCAAAGATTCTTTTTTGGTTTGTTTGTTTGTTTGCTTGTTTTTAATGAAACAATGCTTTTCCGTAAATGTTTTAACTAAAAATTCCAAACAACTTCAATTGCATTCTTTACTAATTTTTAGGAGCATTGCCTTTTGACCTGAGGATTGTGCTGGTTGGGAAGACTGGAGCAGGAAAGAGTGCAACAGGAAACACCATCCTGGGAAGGAAAGCCTTTGAAAGCAATGCTTTACCTCTTCATGTCACAGAGAGGTGTGAGAAACATGATGGAGTGGTGGAAGGCAGAAACATCACAGTGATTGACACACCAGGAATCTGTGACGGGGACAAGAGTGATGACCACATGAGGGAACTGATGGCCAACTGCATCACACTGTCTCTTCCTGGACCTCATGCTTTCCTATTGGTGATCAGACTAGGTGTTCGATTCACAATGGAGGAAGAAAATGCTATTAAATGGATCCAAGATAACTTTGGAATAGATGCAGCACGCTACACCATTATACTGTTTACACATTTAGATCAACTGAAAGGCAAAACAGTGGAAGACTGTCTGAGGCATAAGAGTCTAAACAGAATCTATAATAACTGTGGAGGAAGGTATCTGTCATTCAACAATGATGAGATGAACAATAGGGAACAAGTTCAACAACTTCTTAAAAAGATTGAAAGCATGCTAAAAGTAAACACAGGAGAGTATTACACAAATGACATGTACAAGGAGGCTCAGAAGAAGATAAAAGAAGAGGAGGAGAGAAAGATACTGGAAGAGGAGATGAAAAAGGAGGAGGCGAAGAGGAAACAGGAGGAAGAATGGAGGAAGATAGAAGAGATGCGAAAAGAGGAGGAGAGAAGGAGGTATGAAGATGAGAGAAGAAGAGAAGAGGATAAAAGAAGACAGGAAGAGGATAGGAGACGACAAGAGGAGGACATAAGAAGGCAAGAAGAGGAACAAAGACTAGAGGAAAAAAAAAGAAACCAAGATGCGATCAGAAGTCAAAAGGCAAACTCAAATTGCTTCTCAAAATGTTGTCCATGTTTGAATGGAGATCCAGAGAGAGAGATTGACTGAAACTGACCTATAGTAGAGGTCAATTATATTTCCAGCATTATTAATCAATGTGAGCTATAAGTAAATAATTACTGAATAAATACTAAATTTCTTGTCCGCATACTGTATGTGTAAAAATATTTCAGAATAACAGAGTATCTGTTTGCACCTGGGATACACATGTGAGAGAAGGCTTATACCGACAATAAATGCATGCACAAAAAAAAAAAAAAAAAAAGATGATCTTGATTTATTTTTCTCTCTGTGGGAAGTGCAAAAGCTTTTAGCGTTTTATGTTTTGATGACAATTGCTGTGGAAATGCGTTAATTTATTTGCAGTCTTAGTTCAGTGAATGCTAAAGTACTAGAGTTTGTTAGTTGCTTGTCTGGCAACCAACACAGAAATCCTAACTGCTAACTTCACTTAAACCTGGTGAGGTGATGGTAGCTCGTGGTTGAGGAAGATATGTAAAGGTAGAAGTCACTGGAACCATAGCGTCATCCCTGTGATAGACCTGGGTTTGAATCCTGAACCCCATTTTGAATATGCAAGTGTATATAATGTATGTGTGTGTATTGTATAAAATGTAATGGATTTGGCACAGCATTGACTGGAGAATGAAACTAAAGTTACACTAAACTAAAATTATCTGACATACTAGGTCAGATAATAATAACACACATACACTAGGTATGTGTCTACACTGGCACAATTGTGGGCATATTATTGATTTTTAGATAAAGTTACCACTTTATTTACATGAAGTTTTTCTAATAAATTACTGGCAATAAGGCCAGACACACACACAAAGAATAATTACACAACTGAAAAGTCTGCCTTGTTGCTACTTTTTCATTTATGTAGTTATTCATTGTGTAAATGCCTCGTTAAAAACACAATATGTTATTTATGGCCTGTAAACAGGTTCACTCTGTAATCTGAAGGCAATCCCCTTGTGTCTCTTAGTTGCAGTGGCAGTCAGATTGAGAAAAATTCAGATACAGTATGTCCAGGAATATTTCCTTTTACAGATTTAATTATATCAGATTCTACATTGTAACTTTAGTGCACAACAGAGCCATGTATCACAGATCAATAACTCATACAAGATGTGATAAAGCAAACAAGAAGAAAAGCAAAATCCCATGAAAAAGAATAGGTGAATGCACATTTAGAGGAACCCAGCATTAATGATGTACTGAATGCTGATTACAGACATGAAACACAAAACTGATTTTAGGAAATAGTAAATGTCCCTTTTAAGATAGAGTTTGTTTTATGAAGATCTTGAAACCTGCAAGAACATTATAAAAAACTATGCCCTCTCTATACATGATATGCTATCATTACAGTAATGGCAACCCATGTTTTGAAAAGAAAGTGTACAATAATATACTTGCCTTATTTCTTTCCTTTCTGAATATGACTAATTCTAGTAAAAGTGTAGGTACTCAAGATTTTAGCATTATGCATCATTATAACATTTTATGAAACATCAGTCACAGCAGCACACCTCCAGCTACACATGCATGGCTTATATATCTGCAGGCGTGTTGGAGCTGAATCGCGAATTCATGTCGCTTTGGAATAGAAGCATATGCTAAATAATGTACTATAGTCAACATTAACTTTTAAATTGAAATCCGAAGTGCCAGAACAGCATCTGTTTCAGTGCTGTAATTAATTATTACACCATTGAAGTAAACCTATTATTACAGTTACTATTACAGTAGCTCACTGTTGTAAAAAAACAAAAAAACAAAATTATTTAAAGGGCTCTATAAGGTGACATGAGCCTGTTATAGACATGACGTGACACGTATCATGAACATTAATGACACTTCATTCATGGTTATGACTGTTGTCATTCAGTGTTATTCGGTGTCTGTAATGTCTGCATCCCAAAGTCTGTGTTCAAAAACCCTTCAACTCCTTCAAATAAACTGATACCAAATGTTTCATGTAAAACTGAATCTGTACATCTGTACAGAATAATGGTGTTTCTATTATGTTAATCAGTGTGTAAAGGTGTTTGTTTCCCTATGAGGTAAAACTCTCTCTCTTTCTCTCTCTCTCTCAGCGTCTTGTAAAAGGCGCTAGGAAAGAGCCTGCTACTGCAGCGCATCTCTCAGCTATTCTCCACCAGCCATCCTCCTCCTGCTGCTGCTGTCCTCCTCCTCCTCTGGCCACCTGTCTCTCATTGTCCCTCCTTCTCCTCTCCTGCACCAGCCTCTGTGTCTCCTGCTCCTGCCTCTCCCTCTCCTCCTCGAGTCGCCTACCCACGTCCTCCTGCAGCCGCCTCTCCTCTTCCAGTCTCTGCTGCACCTCCTCCTGATGCCTTCTCTCCTCCTCAAGTCTCTGACGTGCCTCTTGCTGTCGCATCTCCTCCTCCTCCAGCCTCTGTCGTTCCTGCTGCTGTCTGTTCTTCACCTCCTCTAGTTTTCTCCTCTCTTGCTCCACTCTTTCACGCCCCTCTTGCCTCTTCCTCTCTTGAAGCTCCCGCAGCTCTTTCCTTCTTCTCTCCTCCTCCTGTCTCTTTCTGTCTTCCTCCTCTATTCTCTTGTCTTCTTCCCTTTTCTGTTTCCTCATCTCCATCTCTCTTCTTCTATCCCCCCATTTTCTCTCTTCTTTTTCCAGCAGAGCACTCACTTTCTCCTCTTTCCTTTCACTGCTCCTCTGAGCTTGGAGGAACTTGTCGATCATGTAGTGCTCCCCTCCACTTCTTTTCACCATAGCGTCAACCTTCTCTAGCAGCTCTGTGACCTGATATGGCTCAACCTCTGCCTTGCTGTTCATCGTGTGATATCCTCCACTGCAGCTTCTTATCAGGTGCTGCACTTCCTGCCGCAACAGGAAGCGATTCCACTCCCGCCTTGTGACCTTCTCTCTCCTGGTGAACAAAACGAAGGTCATCGCAAGGGCCTCTTCACCCAGCTTTTGTCCTATCCATTCCACGACTCTCGCCCCCTCGTCTGAAACTGGACTCGTTCCGAGGGGGATCACCAGCAGAAAGGCATGGGGTCCTGGTGCAGCCAGGCTCAGACATTTCTCCAGGCATTCACCATTTTGTTGCTTGTCACTCAAAAAGGAACCCAACAGAGACCTTGGAGTGTCAATCAATGAAATGCACCATCCACTGATGTTCTTCTTCTGCACGGAGCTTCCTATAGTCTCAGCCTCCTTGAAGGCATCTTGGCCCAGGATGGCGTTGGCTGTTGTCGTCTTCCCAGCTCCAGCTCCACCCAGCACCACCAGTCTAAGATGAGCTGAACCTGACACATAGTAAGATGTTATCAATAAATACACACAGCACATGAAATCACACAGAGCAGGATGTTTGTGACAAACATTCTAATCAGATCCATTTTGTTGTTATCTTTGTAATTCATTTAATTATTTGATATGTTAGGGTGAGTTGAACCTGACACATACGCTACACACATTTGGGCAATACAGAGATTTTCTCATAGCCTTTCTCTTCGGTTGCTTTATGTTTCCTCTCTAGAGATTTTTGAATTGCAGACTGTTACCTGTAGCTCAGAAATAGAACTGTCCTTTTGTTTCCATAAACAAACACACACACGCACACAGTAGGTTTAGACTATAATCTGTGAACTTCATAACAACCTTATCTGTACTTTGAATAAAACCATACTACTCACCATTAGATTGAGTCATTTCTCTTTACACTAGGCCTCAGCAGTGTGGTCAGGAGTGTTTATAGTTACCTGAAACTAATAAAGATTGTGTTTCCACATGAGGAATCATGCAGGTCATTTGGGAGAGAATTGTAGGTGCAATTGACTGTCACTGTGCTGCTCACCAAGGTCTACAGTAAGGTTTCTGTACAGAATATAATATGATACGATATGATATAGGCATATGTTTTAAACTGTTAAATATTTACTCTTGTCAGGGGTTCACTAGGTGTGAAGTAGATGTCAAGTGTGCAGTGACAGTCAATCATCAACTACACAAAGTGGGCTACATGGACTGCCTTCAAATCTACATCAACTCTTACAGAACACAGACATTCAGATTCTTGCAGATTCGGATATGTAACTCAGTTTTACAGGATGTTGCCTTTGTTTTGACTGCAGTCTAGAAGCTAATTAATTTAGCACCTGCACCACGACACCCACATATTCGCCTTGAACTGGCTTGTAAATTAGGCTACCTACGTGTTTTATAAGCTGGGTTTCCATCCAACTTCTTTAAATTATGCGAATAACTAATCCTCGGTTGGTCCCCTAATGCGAATATACATTCAACTCGCTTGGGGGGTGGATTAACTCTTGAATAATGCATAATGCAATTAAAGTCGATGGAAACAGTTTCATTTACGTATATTCGCGTTTCTATCCCTAGACGTTGTCCTGGCAGCATTATGTTTTGATACAACAGCAGGTCGAAACACGTCACTTGATTAGCCAAATGCTATTAGTTTTTATTCGCATTACACAGTTGATGTAAAAACGGACAAACACGCATTGTCTTGAGTCGAATTTTTGTTAATACAAATATTAAATGGTGGATGGAAACCGATGAAACAAGAAAGAAACAAGAGAAACAAACACAACTGCTGATCCGTAAACTACAGTGACGATTATGGTATTCATGTGTCACAGGTTACACTGTCTAATACAGGGAAAAAACAGTCTACCTCTCTCGTCTTTGTCTCATGCGAGTCCGGCATAAACTCGGTGTAGACTACAGCCTAGATATAATGCCAAATGTCGTCTACTTTTCCAAAACGTCGAATGATTAGTAGCCTAGCCCAGCTGGCATATAAGCCCGAAGTCTACAAATGCCCCACTGTTTCCTGGAACCGCAGAAACGGACAAGTTTCTGCCTCTTCCGACTGTACACATCTCGTCCGAAACCGAAAGTGCCAAAGCGCTGGGTTTGGCCATAGCAACAGTCTTATTTACCACAAACATTTCAATTTAGTGTTCTAGTTTATAACACATAGACAAGGTTGCTCGCTAGGTCTATGAGAAAACGGTGCACTCAAATCATACTCGCATAGGCTTAGCGACCTGCATTTACCCTTAACCAGGCGCGGCTGCTTCACGTGGGTAGGTGGGGCAGAGCCCTCCCAAAGATTCTTCCACTAGGAAAACTAGATCCATTCATTAATTGTGAATAAAATGTTGTTTTGTAAATGCAGTGCGAACGAGAATCTTGTTATGTTTTGTTATGTATTCTTAAGACCTTGTAAGAGAAAAGTTTGCTGATTTTCTTGCTTGTCTCGATCACCTCCACTGTAGCTGCGATTACGTTAAATTCTATTGCTGGGGGCAGCGGATCTCTCTGCCCCTGAGAAATCCCGCGCTCCGTATCGTTGTCATTCTATGTAAATCTGTGCCCAGAAGCAGAGAACACTGCAGAAAAAGCGCGGGTTTGTAGACGTCCACGGGGCAGATATAAGAGTGGGTAAAGCCTGAAAAATTAACTTACCGATTGATCAACATGTCCCCTTGAAGTTATTATTGTGACTGTTTTAGATGTTGATTTTTTTAATTTATGGGATTGAAATAAAGTTTTCTTATGATTTATAGATATATGTGACGGATTGGGTTACACCCCTCAATCCGATCTGTGATCCAGTCCTAGGTCTGTGGTTGGTTGAGCCCCGAGTAGTCCGGTATTGGCGGGACTTTCATTTTGATATATAGTAAGCATTGAGTGTGATGTGGCCCTTTCGTTCCTGCTGCCGTGTTGTAGCCAAAGCACCTGTGTGGTGGTTGGCGTGAGGTCTCCAGTTGGGTGTGAGCTGCGTTGTTGAGGATTCTGCGATTCCAGGTAGGCAACTAATAATGTGACCACATCAGTCATGTATTTGTGTGGCTGTTCGCCTCATTGTGTAGTTTATATCTAGCTCAGTTTTACAGGATGTTGCCTTTGTTTTGACTGCAGTCTAGAAGCTAATTCTTTTAGCACCTGCACCACGACACCCACATATTCGCCTTGAACTGTGGCTTGTAAATTGGGCTACCTACGTGTTTTATAAGCTGGGTTTCCATCCAACTTCTTTAAATTATGCGAATAACTAATCCTCGGTTGGTCCCCTAATGCGAATATACATTCAACTCGCTTGAGGGGGTGGATTAACTCTTGAATAATGCATAATGCGATTAAAGTCGATGGAAACCGTTTCATTTACGTATATTCGCGTTTCTGTCCCTAGACGTTGTCCTGGCAGCATTATGTTTTGATACAACAGCAGGTCGAAACACGTCACTTGATTAGCCAAATGCTATTAGTTAAAATTCGCATTACACAGTTGATGTAAAAACGGACAAACACGCATTGTCTTGAGTCGAATTTTTGTTAATACAAATATTAAATGGTGGATGGAAACCGATGAAACAAGAGAGAAACAAGAGAAACAAACACAACTGCTGACAGGTAGGCAACTGACAGGTTGACAGGTAACTAATAATGTGACCACATCAGTCGTGTATTTGTGTGGCTGTTCGCCTCATTGTGTAGTTTATATCTTTTGTAATTTGAATGGGTGGCCGATCTGGCAGTGCCCTGTGTGTAGCTCACTCCGTTGTTGGTTTTATAGTGGACGCATTCCGCTTTCTGCTTTTAGTGTCTTTCTGACTAGTCTGGTTCAACGGCGAGGTTTGGGGTAGCTGAGGCGGTGACTCAAAGGTTACGGAAATCAGCTGAAGGTAGGCTGTCTCTATTTGCGCTCACACAGACTGCCATTTACGCCGCAGTAATTGAATTTACTTACTCCCTTTAGTAGGTGACCTGAAGTGTTGACCACGTCGAGCGGTGAAGCTCACTAATTATTTACCATCGTTGGTAGCCTATGGTAGGCATGTTCCCAGCAAACAAAATAACGTCCCCTTGACGTCCTTTAAAGGTCCTTTCAGAACGTCCCTGAATGTCATTGTGTAGGGTTCCCTTTCCGTCCTGGGGACGTTACGCCAGACGTTCCTCGAACATCCGGAGGACACTGCTAGGCCATTTGAGTCACGTCATCTAGACGTCCTGCGAACGTTATTCGCGGACGTTCAAAGGATGTACTACTGTACCTCGACGTTGGGGTAAAGCGTTTTCCTTAACAGGCTATATATGTGCTTTGGCGACATTACTCGCCTTATGTGGCACATTATTATTATTATTATTATTATTATTATTATTATTATTATTATTATTATTAGTTGTTGTTCCTGTCCTTTTGTGATGACTTGCACTAGACTAGCTAATCTTTTGTTTTCCTCCAAGCTAAAAGAAAGACATGTTCAGGTCTCAAGTGAAGAAATATTTTTCATTTAATAATAATCATAGAAGTCCGTTGTCAAAATTCCTCTTCCACTTCTTTTTTTTGCCTACATTTGTCAGATGTTGTGCTCACCTCGGAAAAAGACAATATATACACACTACCTATCTATACACAAACACCTAGTAAAACCACTATACTACAAAATCGCTACTGCCTATATCTTTCTCCGTGTCTCTCTCGCCAGCTGATGCCACACAAAGTTTAACTGTCACTTGGCTGCAGGTTTTAAAACACTTTTTGTGCACGAGCTAGCCGAACCTTGGTTCTAGTTCTGCTGACGTGCAGTCAAAGTCGGCTGTCGGACGTCCTGTCAACTATCTGACAACAAGAACATGCTTCCTCCTTTTCAGTATGTTAAATTGCAGAGCAGAATGGTAGAGAAAGGTGAGGTTGATTAGTTCGCTTTTTATCTGTTGGAGACTGCTCTAGACAGAATGCAAACGTCACGCATAGGACCAAAGGCGAACGTCACCAGGGGCTCTATTTTCACGATCATATGTGCATTGTGCCTGACACAATTTGGTATTTTGACGGCGGGAAAAGCGAACATTGCGCCAGGCGCATGGTTCAAAATGGATGGTCTTAAAGTACTTTGTTAGTCATGGTTGTGTTTTGGGCGTAACATACAATTAACCAATCAGGATTTATACTCTCATTCCCTTTAAAAGCCAGCGGTGCATTTTCCATGGTGTGTTGCTATTACAATGGTGAATTTACCCGGAAAACAGGAGCGTTTTTCAATGGAGGAGACCGATCTGCTAGTGCTTCAGGTAAAAGCGCGTGAACAGGTTATCTTCGGGGATGGAAAGAATCCCCCCAATCCTCCACGGGTCAAGGAAGTATGGGAGGAAATATCCTCAGTTGTGTCCTCCGCCTTTGGCAAAAAAAGAACATCCAAACAGTGCCGGAAGCAGTACAATGATGTTAGAAGACGGGGGAAATGAAAAGCTTTCAACGCAAATTAATAAATATTGTGATATATGTGATGTACATTTATATTTCATATTTCCAGGGACTCCATAATCTTTTTCTCCACATGAAAAACTTTTGTATAAAGCCTGCTACGCACTCCTGCTGATGAGAGAAGCATGGTGTTCGTGCATTGTGCACGCTTTCATATCCCAAAGCGCTGTGCGCCCCTAAAATAGCTTTTCAGCAATGACGACAGACCAGGGTTTTGTTGGTCACTGGCGGATTTAATTTTTGCGCCCTTATAATAGCATCTGGCACGCTTTGCGCCAGACCACACCTCTTCTTTTAGCTGACACACCCATGACGGCACGGTGTCATCTGCTATCTAGACAACGTGATTTTTTGCCGTAAAAAATTAACGATGCGCTGGCACAGAATAGTAATGACACCATGCGCATGTCACAAATGCACAGTGCATCGCGGCATGATGGGGGGGGGCAGGACGTCTTTGAATGACCAAACGCAGACGTCCATAAGAGGCCAAATCCGAACGTCATAGAATGACCAAATGCGGACTTGTTACGAACGTTAACACGACCCAGTAAAGTCCGCCAGAGAATGTTATGGTGGGGACCAATCCCGGACATCGGGAATGTCATATAAACGTCTGGGGGACGTCCCCTGTTTGTTGGGTTTAGTCCTATCAACCATTTACAACAAGTTTGCCCACTACCAGCTAGTAATGCGTATGAATTGGGTTACAGGTGGAATTGTTAGCGCGTCTACGGCTTCCCTCACCGGCGGCAAGTTGCTGTTCTGTTGCCATTGAGTTCAAGTCGGCCCATGCTTCGTTTTGGTTATTTGTTTCTATTTTATTTTGTTTGGTTGGCGAGCCTATCCACCTCTCCGTGAGCCTCCGTTGCGGGTGGGCCTAAGAGAGGTTTATTGCTCTGTCATTGAGGTGGGCTCTGTATTGTTATCCTGTTTATGTGCTTTCTGTGACTTAGTTACGTTTGTATTCTTTTTTTGTGTGCCTTGTCTGGGTTTTCTTGGTTTTGTTCGTTGTTATCGGATCTTGTTCTTCTGAATGTGTGTGTGTGTGTGCGCGTGTTTGTGCATCCAGGCACGGCAACCGAGGTAGCCGCACTCTTTCCGCTGCTGGCATAGTGTAACTGGTTGAATTCTCTTGACCAGCTCCTCTTGAGAAGTACCAACTAGTCTTCCCTTATTTTGGTAATATCAATAGCCAACATTGGATGGTGTTATCCTGTATTCAGTATTCTTTCTTTTCCTTTTGGGCAGGTACAGAGGCTCATCCCATAACAAGCCAGTCTTCAGGTGGTGGAGTCCCTCACTTTTCTATTGCTGTGTGCACATTTGGTGATTTTAATTTTGCAGTGTTAATTTATTGAACTGTGTGTGTCTGTGTGTCTATTTCTCACGTGTGGTGGTATCCGGATTTCTGCTGTCCCTTCTCTCCGTGCTGCTTGTGGTAAGCCTCCTCCCGACCTGTTAATGGTTATTCGTATTACTCGTAGTAGTGTGCCACATA
The DNA here is from genome assembly GCA_015244755.2 of Tenualosa ilisha. NCBI lineage: Eukaryota > Metazoa > Chordata > Actinopteri > Clupeiformes > Clupeidae > Tenualosa > Tenualosa ilisha. The sequence continues at coordinate 87,890 of PYXC01002024.1, forward strand.
GCAGTAGAGTGCAGCTTGCTCCTCTCAGTGTGTCGCTAGTGTATACCGGCCTGGTTTTCCTGACCGCAGTCCTTATTGTATGCCTATATAGTATTACTGTTGGACTGTTGTGAGGTGTGTGAATCAAGTACAAGTGAATGTTTGAATGATTTCTGTATTGTTTATGGTCGTTAATTTCGCATTATATTGTAGCCCGTCGTCTGCTCCTGCCTTGTTATTTGCACTATATGCCTGTATGTTCTAACTGTCTACTTCATTCATGGTTGTACCGGCGACTCTTGACAATCGATGCCTTTGTGGATGTGTTTTGTCTGATCAGACCAGTGTATCTCACCTGTCGTATGCCACAACTGTTTTATATTTGTCTTATGTTTGTTATTTATTACTTTTGTGATTAAATAAACAATGACTGTCTCTTGCCTAAGAGTGTTTACTTACCCAATAGTGGGGTAATATTAATAGTCCTAGGTGGTGTTCCCCCCTAGGTGGCGTAGTCGGTTAAATATCAAATTTCCTGCCACTGTTACATATAGTTCATACATATATTTCATCCATCTACATATTTAAATATATGCTGCACCATGTATACACAGTCTGTGTAACGCTTTGTTCCATTTCAGACTACTTAAATGAAGGCAAATAGATCATTTATGTTATTTTTTTTTTAATTCTACTGTCGTGTGTGTGTGGGTGGGTGGAATTTGAAACACATGTAAAAACCATCCGGTGCGCGGCGGATGGTTGGACTGAACCATCCGCGCACCGGATGTCCCAATCATTGGGATGTCCTGGTTCAGGTGGCACCACTTGCCATTCGTAGAGGTATAAATTGGATGGATGGATGTCAAGTTATCAAGTCCAGTTCAGCTAATAGAACATCAAGTGATTTCGAGACGTACAGTAGGCCTATACCTACCAGACGGACTGGGGGCAATTGAGGACCGCTCAAATCCTCAGTTCCACTTGACCTGGCAGGTGAGGAGGGACCCCTCAATGTTTAGGCTATAGACCTTCACATAGCCTAATTTGCCACTTGCACTTGTGGCATATTGATTTATAAGTAGCTTGGCCTAGGCTACTCTTAAAGTTGTTGCATGTGTTAATATTTTCATGTTTTGGGGACATGAACATCACAAAAGGCCTTTTTGAACCATAGGCTACAGGTTAAGGTACAGTTGAAACGTCTCCGCTGAATCGAAACTTCTGGGCCACCTCGAACCTGTCCACGATAACCTCTGGTGTTCACAGTTCAGTCCAACTCCAAGTGAAAAAAAACACTATTTTCAGGGAATTGCGTGGAATCAATGTTTTGCATTTGCATTACTCCACTGCCTATTAAGATTACCCAGTTAGTTATAGTAGACCGATATAATAGGCTACATACATGCCCTTTCTTAACCCTTCATTTTCCAACAGAGTGTTGCTAGTTAGTGTTTTTGTTATAGCAGGCAGACTGCCTATATATATATTTTGGCTTGGGCACATAACATGCAACACTGCCTATATATATATACATATATTCACAGTGGTTAGCACTTGGATCAGAACATCTGCCATGAAGATAATCACTACTGGTGATTTCAAACAAAATGATCTGTCACTGCAGCAAGGCAGTGGTACTTGAAAATGACTTAAACATTTGTCTGCAAGCAGCAATATGGGGGCCAAGTATCATATTTGGACAGTGTTGCCATAGATACATTATGTTTTTTTGGTCAATGCTCACACTACGTTTTGTGGCAATAAATCACAGATTTTCCATGATATAACCTCACACGAGGTTTTGTGACTGCCTCAAACTTTGAGCTGCTGCATTGCATTAAAGATTCCATGCATCAAAATGGCAATAGGTAGCTTTTATGAGCCTTGGTCTGTACATTTTGTGTGCCAGCTTTCATGAAGAATGGAAAAAAGGGTGGCCTGTAAAAAACTTAAGCTTTTTGAGAAAACCCAATATTGCCATCATTGCTAAAACAATTACATCACAAATGTCAATGGATCATCCTTGGTGGTTCTCCACAGTAGCTTAGGACTAGGAAGTGCACTTGCAGTGAAAAAGCTTCAACAGTTATTTGCAAAATGCAAGATGATGCAAAATGTTTCTAGGTCCTCACAAACAAGTCTGGAGCCAAAGAGGGACACTTGGTTTGGATCTGATCATCAATTTGTTGCTGAGATATAAGCTCATATACTGTTTGATGACCTTAAAAATAGGGCATATGGTTCAAAAATGACATTCATGGACGCAACTTCAGTTTTGATGCACTGGTGGCACTAGATCGCATGACTTGCAGACCTGAAACTTGATACTGAAACTTAGTTTGTGAAACTCTGAAACACTGAAAGTAAATTGTGCTATAATTAATTTGAGGCCTTAAAACAGTTACCACATAGTATTTGAGCTACAGAGTTGGTTGTAATGACCATAGCACACTAAGGAAAGCAACATATTTCAGAAGTTAAGAAACATAATGTCTGGTAACTGGATGAGAGAACGCTTGGGCTGGCTTGAATTTAGCATTATTGTCCTAGATTCAAGCACATTTCTCTTGTTTTCATCTATTTTATGTATACAAGAAAATGTGGCTAGTTTCTAGACACTAGATTTCAAAAATAAGAAAGTGGATGTTATTTTCTTAAATATCTTATCATGAATACATAAAACAAGCAATATTTTCTTAAATCAAGACTTTCCTTTCTCTGCATTCTTTCTTATTTCAAGAAGTCTTAAGTAAGAGTGATTTTCTTGCTGCAGTGGCAATTTTTTTTTTTCTTCTTTATAAAAATCAATTTTCTGCAGTATACAGCTAATGCTAGCATTGCTCCTGCTCTTGCTGCTATCAATAACCCACAAGTGACTGCAAATATTATAGACAATATTTATATTTCTTTTTCTTTTAGCCCTCTCAAATTTTACTGGTATAATGATTTCCTTCACTGTTTTGCATGTCTACTGTTGGTCTATTTGCATCTGCTGCTGGCTGACATATTTGCATCTGTTGTTGACTGGCTGGCAGGAATACAAGGTTACATGAACTTGAAAAGGGCAGCAAGATTCTCTTCCAAAGACACAAATCACAATCTCGCCATGAGCATCGTCCAGGGCCTGGTTTTTAAAGCTGTGGCTGATGAGGAGAGTGGCAGCAGGTGTAGACAGGCAGTGGTTGGATATTGGTTGTCCAATCAGCCCATTAGCCAGGAGGCAGAGCACCCCTGCCTGCCTGGTTGCAGGTTGGACAGGAAAGTCATGGCTGGATGGTGACATATTTGCATCTGCTGTTGGACTTGAAATGGAAATATATTCATTTGCATCGGTTGGGAGGTGCTAAGTAAGGGATAACAGAATTATTGAAAAGTTGAAAAAATTGCAAAGAAGTTCACAACGCAGAATGCAGAATTTACTATTTACTATGGTTCACATAGTTACCATTCAAACGAGCATTGATTTAGGACGGTGATTAGACAATTTCACCAGATCTATTTCATCGGTGTGTATTATACGGGATTAACACGTACCCAACCCACACGCACGCTAGCCAATCAGAAATCAGTATTCCATTTCTCCTGGTGTTAAAAATAGGCATTTTGTACAAAGGACAGTTACAACAGAAGAGAGGGACAGGGAATAACAGGCAGATAGACGCATCACCTGTGCATCTCGGGATGGAGTATCGCACTCTTATTGTCCTTCTGCTAACAGGTCAGTCTCTACATGAGAAATACATTCTTTCATTTTTGTTCTGTGCAAAAATTAGAAACATTGTACAGTACCAGAAGCGCTTCCACTCAAGGAGGACCACTGCACTGCATTTTGACAAACTCTTTGATAACCACCGTTGAAAAGAAAGTAGTACAGCAGCTGAACAGGTTTCTTTATAACTGAACTGCAAATACTTTCGTAGGCTTTACATTTACATGCATGAGATGCAACTGAGTGACAACCGAGAATAACGGCCTTCGAGGTGTGCTGTTACACGGAATTAATGAACTTGGTGGAGGAAACATCACTCCGGACAAGACATCCGACAGTGAGCAGGAAAGGGAGAGCAAGAGAGATAGAGGGCAAAAACAAAACTGAGATGTGTTCAAACTGCTCTCCAGAACAGTATCAGTCACTGAAGAGGGAGAGAGAGAGAAAGGGAGGGGGTTAAATAAGACGAGATATAAAAAATTCTATCTAAAAATTACTAATTAGTGATTAATATTGACAGACAAAAATATTGTTCACTCACCAATCAGTGTGAGAAATGACAGTGACTGGATGAGCTGGCAATATTTCTAAAGTCTGGTCTGTATTCTGTGGTGGCAATCTTCAAACACTCGCCAAGGTGTGCATCAGACATTCTGTTCCTCGCTTGGTTTTTGAGACAGTTCATTGCAGAAAAAGAGGATTCACATATGTATGTTGTTAGGATAGGCAAAGCCTAGATGGCATTATCTAGACACTACACAAATCATGGACACACCTCATACACCAGGGGGAGTGCTGGTTTACTTTGACTACCCATAAAAGGGTACGAGCCCACAGGAAATGGCTGGCAGGTGTTTTCTGTGACCGTCACCGGAAGGCCTAGGGTTGGACAGAGAGTGTGGCAGGCTCTCATCTGCCCCGCGGACGTGGCCTGTTTTGGGAACATACTGGATTGCTGTGTAGTGGACTAAACGCCGACGCCCTTCTAACTTATCTCCCCTTCTTCGCGTGAACCGACGGAAAACAAGCTTGGGTTAGTCCGGCACGGTGCCGCAGCTTGGGTACGCCACGCTAGACTCGGGTAAGCTGACACTAACCCCTGGTTCACCCACCCACCTTAGTTTCACACATATTTACTCTTCCACGTTATTACACGCAACGCACTTAGGTTAGGAACTCCTTTGTATGCAGGGTGTGAGCAAGCGTAGGCTATATTCCCTAGACAACGTAGGCGTTCTCCCAAACAAAATTGACCAGTCTTGTCACCGAATCCATGATCTCTTTCATTTCCTTGCCAAGTTTAGCGCACAGCACTGATTGGTGAATAATAGGCCTACAATGAAATGTCAAGAGCTGTGGGTTAATTGCGGAGAGCCTGCTCACCAAGCCCTGGCGATGTCCCACCATAGACGGGGCTCCATCGGTGACAACAGACATGATTTTGGTCACATCCAAACCAGTCTTAGCAGAGAACTGTGTCAGCTCGTTATAGAGGATCTCCCCAGTTGTGCGCCCAGGTAGAGGTAGCAAACAAAGTAGCTCTTCCCGAAATGTATTCCCATCAAAAAATCTGACAAACACAGATAGATGTTCCATATCTGTTCGGTCACTAGTCTATTGTCAGTGACATGGCCTCTGTTTTAATCAGATCCGCGTTTAGTCTGAATGAACAATCCTCGGCTAAAACTTCTATTCTTCTTGTTGCGCTGTTGGCCGACAATGGCACCTGCTTTAGTAGCTCCACAATATTTTGCTTGTTTTTCTCGTTGTGACATAAAACCTCTTCCACCATATCAATTGCACATTCTTTAATCAACACAGCATCGGTGAAAGGTTTCTTTGCTTTTCCAAGATTCCAAGAAACACGTAAAGAGGCTGCTCTTGCCCTTTGTTGTGCTGTCTTACATGTCTCAATGGTAAAAATTGAGCGTAAAAGGGAAGAATGCATGCTGGCTATTTTTTGTCTGCGTTGATCAGAATTTTCAGGAAAGTTTGAATTAAAACTAGCAGCATGCATAGTAGTGAAGTGCCTCTTGATATTGTCGGCCTTGCAGACGGCGACAGTTTGCATGAATATCAGACATGTTGGCTTAGCATTTTGATGCTTAAGTAAAACTAGATGTACCGCATAGCGATACATGGTATGACCGTCGCAATGTATTGAAATGTGAGAACTGTTGGCATGACAAGTGTGTGGTAGAACAGTGTTGTGAGGTGGGAATTAGATTGGAAATTATGTCTTGGAAGTGGGTATGGATGTGTTTTTTGAATGAATGAGATTGTGTGTGATTTTGTAGTGTGTAGGAGTGATTTATGAAAGGGTAGGTGTTGTCATAGTATGTATGTAGCCTACATGTGTTAATTTGAACTCTTGCCACTTGGTGTTTGTGTAGAGATGGTAGTCATAAGATCGTCTTGTATGGAGTATTATATAAAAAAGAAAAAAAAAAAAAAAATATATAGGTCTTTTGACACCTATATATGGCGATAAACAGCGCCCCCTATGACGAAATGTCACAAAATTTAGTACACATGACAAGAAAGCTGTTTAGAGATGGCATGTCAACTTTGACCAAATTTGAGCAATTAAAAGCCAAGATATGTACTTTTGAAAAATTTTAAGCTACGTGTTCAATGTTCATTGACGTGTAACTTCGAAACAATTTATCTCAAGATAAATCCTTTGATAACTTTTTGTCAGCAATGTCTGCAGATGACGTATACCAAATTTGGTGAGATTCTCATTAACGGCCTATGACGGGTTCGTTCAGATTCATTTTCGCAATGTTCAAATTTCATGTAAATTGTTTTCGTTGGAAGTGGGCGTCGACCAGTGTTTTCCATGCGTGAGGTTCAATAGATTTCACGATAAAAAAAAAAATGTTGTAAACATTAGCATTCTCTAGATAATAGGCAAAATGACATTTTCTACAATTACAGCGCCCCCTATGGACCAAATTTTATGGCATGTGCTGTGGTTTCAGAGGTCTTTGTAGTGATCGTACATGACATATTTCGTGCAGTTCCCACCTTCTCTGCCCAAGATATTGGCAACTCAAAATCCCAATTTTTGCATTTACCCTTATCACTAGGTGGCGCTATGCTTCACGTGAGCGTTTATGGGCTGGGTTGATACGTCTCTGTAACACCAACATACTAACACAAAATCGTTATCTTGGGCAAAAATGTTAACGAGTTATTTAACAAAAACTGTTTTTTGACACCTAGCTTCGGCGATAAACAGCGCCCCCTATGACGAAATGTCACAAAATTTAGTACACATGACAAAAAAGCTGTTTAGAGATGGCATGCCAAGTTTGACCAAATTTGAGCAATTAAAAGCCAAGATATGTACTTTTAAAGAATTTTAAGCTACGTGTTAAATGTTCATTGATGTGTAACTTCGAAACAATTTATCTCAAGATAAATCCTTTGATAACTTTTTGTCAGCATTGTCTGTAGATGACGTATACCAAATTTGGTGAGATTCACATTAACGGCCTATGACGAGTTCGTTCAGATTCGTTTTCGCAATGTTCAAATTTCATGTAAATTGTTTTCGTTGGAAGTGGGCGTCGACCAGTGTTTTCCATGCGTGAGGTGCAATAGATTTCACGATAAAAAAAAAATGTTGTAAACATTAGCATTCTCTAGATAATAGGCAAAATGACATTTTCTACAATTACAGCGCCCCCTATGGACCAAATTTTATGGCATGTGCTGTGGTTTCAGAGGTCTTTGTGGTGATCGTGCATGACATATTTCGTGCAGTTCCCACCTTCTCTGCCCAAGATGTTGGCAACTCAAAATCCCAATTTTTGCATTTACCCTAATCACTAGGTGGCGCTTTGCTTCACGTGAGCGTTTATGGGCTGGGTCGATACATCTCTGTAACACCAACATACTAACACAAAATCGTTATCTTGGGCAAAAATGTTAACGAGTTATTTAACAAAACCTGTTTGGCCCTTGGGGGCCAAAAGCTCATATTCGCTCACAAACTTCTAGGGCTACATGCCTACAAACATTCATCTCCCCCTGAGTTTCAGTGTCCCGGGAATCGTTGACGGAAAATCGGTGAAAAAAAAAAAAAAAAAAGGGAAAAAACGTGCAGCAACACCAATATGACCGCTTTCGCTAGCTTCGCTAGCGGCGGTCATAATAAAACAAAACTGGTCCGCCCAGTTGGGTTTGAACTGGCGATTTTCGCCATCAACTTTGCGTTTTTTGTACTTGTCACTGTCTGTTTTGAGTCTGTTATACATAGGATTTTACTTACTATGAATAACTAACAACAGAGCTGTAACCCACTGAAGTGGAGAGATCGCAAATCACACATGGCCAGAGATAGCGCATGTCTGTTTACCTTTGTTCAGACGTCACGTGGCGGGCCAGACATTTGCAGCGCCCGGGCCGGATCTGGCCCGCGGGCCACCATTTGGGGACCACTGCTAAAGACTTTCTCACAGAAACCGGAAATACGCTAACGCAGGGTATGCAGACTTCCTGTCTACTGTCAACACAGCAGAAAGACGGGTAAATTAAAAATGAGTCAACACAACCCTCACGGGTTTGCCAAAGATGACTTTTGCCGACGTGACAAGAATCGTGGAGGAAAACTCCGTCACAAAGTGGACAAAGGATATAAATTTTCCACGAAGAGTTTGTCCATAACTTTCAAGGTAAGTAACGTAGCTAACGTTAGAGAGCAATCAGGCTAACACATTATTAGTGTGTCTTAGACCTAGGGCTAGGGTTATAGGGTTATGTATGGATAGTATAGAGGACATGTACAACTTTATTAAAGCAATATAACAGTCGTGGTCGGGATGTTACAAACAATATGACATTCACTGTCTGTCTTTGGTCCAAGTGAACGTCTTGTGTGTAGCAGCTCACGACAATAGCCTAATGTTAACGTTAGCCGAATGCTGTCATCATCAGTTAACATTTTTTTTCTCTGGCGATGTCTGTGTTTATGTTCGTGTGTTTCCTTGTCATAGTATCAATTGTAGTAGACGGGCAGGTTTTTGTGATGGCTACATGTTACCCGTCTCAGAGGAAAAACGAGGAGCCTCACAAACTAGAGGTTTGACCACTGAGTGCACAAGTTCTCTGTGCCTCTTACTGCCGTTGCAGTACTGTTCACTCGCTGCTGTAACAGCTCTTTCTGCTGAGTTTCTGCACAGTTAGCTACAGAAGATATAAGTATAGAAAATATAGAAACGTTATCATTTTATTTCCAATGTAAGTCTGAAAATGTGTTGTGATGTGTTGTAGCTTGAATGTTATCCTCTTTTGTAAGTCGCTTTGGATAAAAGCGTCTGCTAAATGCCTAAATGTAATGTAATGTAATGAAAATCTACCTTAATTATGCAGGAACTCTTTGTCCACCATCTCATTCCATAAGTTATACATCTCTATCGCTATTTCAACTCTTTCCTTACACTGTTACTTCCGTTTACTGCTTACAGTGATGTATGCTACTGTTGTGAACATGCTGTGGGCATTACAAGAACAGCCCGGTACGCTACAACAACTTTTGCTCGATGCTTGCGCCATCTTTCTTGTTTACCTGGTTACCGGCATACCGGGGAGGAAATAGGTTTCCACAGCAATTGCGTATTTCCGGTGTAAAATACGGAAGTTGTGAGAAAGGTCTACAAAGGCAATTTTCTCTCTCTCTCTCACTCACTCACTCACTCACTCACTCTCTCACACACACACACACACACACGCACGCATTCGGGTGACCACCTCCAAACCAGCAAGGACGAGGTTGTGCTACTATTAAATGTTTTAAGTCTGATTGACCTTTGTTGAGCATTTGCACACTTTTAGCCTACAATTTTTCCAGATACTATTTAGTATTTAGTATGTTTCATTGTGACATCTTATTGTTCACACTACACGATATCAGCCACGATTCTGAGACTCACGACACCTCTGCGAGCTCTCCAGTTTTCAAATAGTTTTCAATTATGGCCCGAGTATTGTATGCTATTGCATAAAGCAAGTGTCAAATATCCAGTGTAACGCATAGAAATGAGGACATAATTTCTTGTTATTTCTCATTATTGGACAGAATTTCTTTGGCCGAAATTCGGACAAATGACCATCCTATAGCGAGATTGCATTAATGCATGCCAAGATTGCATTCATTACTGTTGCATATGTTACGCACTTACATAGCCTACATATGTGGTCCAGAAAATTAGCCTACAAGCAACTCTTTGTAGTTTGTGGCAGCTTGTAAGTTTGTAGCAACTAGGCTACTCTATTATATTTTCAAGTGTTAGTGTCTATTCTTCAGTGACAGGTTGCACAATATATAAGCCTAGTCATGGTTTCTTCTTACTGGGACACTTGTTTTGTTGCCATTCTTTTGATAGTTAAGAAGCCATCAAAACGCTGACGTGAATGCCACAGGTCAACCAATATCCAGAGTGATAAATGAATCTTTCTAACCACCATCGCATTAACAACCTCTGCTGTGCTCTCATTTCAACTTTCTTTTATTACAAGACGTAGGCCTAATATAGTTTTTGGGTTAGCACCTCCGCGCCATGAGCCATGCCTCTGATTAGCTATTGCTCTTAGTGAATCGAGTGTGATTTCTCCAGACACTTGGCATGCCAGATATACCCCGACAACTTGCGATTGCGGCAAGGCGGCGATTGCCACGAATCACGTCTGAGAAATCACATTTGACTTGTTCTCTGCCGATTGACCAACGAGGCTATGTGATTTCCAAGCAGTCCCCAACCTGGAAATCCATTCTAAAGTAGTGTGTAGTCTTAACTTGTCATTAGTCACTTCGGTAGTTCAATAGCTTCTTGTGGGGTGAATGATGGCTCTCTTGGTAGCGATGGGCAAAGCGAGGCTTTGACACGTTCAAAGCAATTGCATCGGAAATTCACAAAGCTTCGGAAACAATCCGACGCATAGCTCCTTGGTGACACCTAGTGGCCAATTCTGTTAACAATACGTGGACATTGTAAGATGGTACATTTAACGAATAGATCTAATACAGTTGGGCCTAGATGAATAATAAGATACAGAAGCTAGGTATTTAAAGGCACTTAGATGCCCTGATATTGTTTGGTTGTCTGGGGTTAAATCTACATCAAGAGGCATGCAGTGTGACTTTTAAGACTTTTAAAGTTTTTTTTCTTGTGTGTTTTTAACAGTTCTTTGAATTATGTCAGTTTCATATTAGGCCTACGCTTAAGGAATATAGCCTAATGCATTGAAAACAGCGACTGTGCCTGGCCTTTCTGGAACATGGAATAAATGTAGCAAATGATTGTACACGAGTTCAGCAGGGAAAATGAAACGCAAGATTTAAGATTTTTTATGTAAAACTATAAGTTGTTCAACTGAATCTGTTTTGTGTTTTACATAGGCCTACCACCTCTCCAGCCTTGGAAAAAAAAACACTCACAGGGCACACTTATTGCTGGCATGCATATATAGTTTTTGCCATAATGTACAAGTATGGATAATAGCACGTCTCTCATGCCAGTAGGCCACTGTAAGGGATCAGACTGAAACGACCTGAAGCCTTGTATGGCCCTGGTCATGTGAAGAGTATTTTGAAACACGCTTTGAAACAGTGCTTTAAAACATTTGTGCTTCAGGAACTCAACACAGAGTCAATATTTAAGTTTTGATCATTACATCCTTGTCTCACGGCTTAGTTGGTTGGCAATTTGCAATTGAATTGCAACCAACAAAGTTGCTAACTTAGTTAGCATTGATGCTTTTGGGAAACACACCCCTGATGGAGGACGAAACTGAAAGTGTCTTATGAAATCACGTTTATTACCTTGTCTGTCAACATAACTCTGAAAATTATCATGGCTGGTTCCTGTTGTTTGGTTAGCAAACAAATCTACATGTATAGACTTGCCTAGTTTGCCTTTAACAGAATGTTTACCTGTGTGTTGCTTACACAAATGTGGAAAAAAAGTATAATACTCATTTTCATCTTCATAGGGTAACATATTTTACAATGATTAAATATATTTGTAAAATATGAGCAGACAACCGACAACAGATAAATATTACATACATATTTACATTTTCCTTGTAAAACCTTTCCATTCCATAAAGCAGACCTTTTAATTGATGATTTTCCACACAGGTCATTTATTGTCAGTGTCATGTCACACCTATGAGTACTCCTTTGTGTCAGACACCAAGAACTGGAGTGAGGCCCTGTCGTACTGCATGGAGAGGTCCGGAACTCTAGCCACCGCCTCTAGCCCAGAGGACATGGAGCGACTGACCAAGGCCGCTACAGACAAAGGTTGCAGCGGAGACTTCTGGATTGGCCTGTATGACGACGTGAATAGCTGGCACTGGTCACTGGGCAGCAGTGGTGACAGCAGTCGTTCTGAGGAAATAACATTCTGGAACTGGTTACCAAGTCAGCCACTGGACAGCAAGCTGGAGAACTGTGCTGCTTTTTTAAAAACAGGGTGGGAGAGCTGGCCATGTGAAACATCTCATCCATTCATCTGCTATGATGGTTAGCAAACATATGGTTGTGTCCAAAGGTTTAGGCATTTTTCCTGACATGACATGATTATTTGGTTCGGTTCTATGTCTGTTTATTGTAATATAAGCTGGTTGACACTTACGGTGAAGGTGAAGCTTAACTATTTTACTTGTTGAACCAAGTAACTGACAGGATTATTGAGTTGTTAGAGTCTCGACTCTATTTCTGATAATTACAGAAAATTTCTCCTAGCACACCTCTCTCTCTCTTTTGTTCTGCCAGAGGGGGTATCTGACCCCTACATCCCAATCAACATGTCTGTCAGCTTTGATAAGGCACAGAGGTACTGCAGGTCCCATCACACAGACCTGGTCACTGTGAGGAACCAGACAGAGAATGACTGGATAGAGACAAAAGTGTCCAGTGTCTCTTGGATTGGCCTGTTTCGAAACGGCTGGAGGTGGACTGACGATAATGGCACTGCATTCCACCACTGGACATCGGATCAGCCAGTCATTGGAGCCAAAAGCTGCGGGCTGGTGTCTTTGCCAGATGGAGGCAGAGTGGAGAATCAATGGTGCAGCACCACACTGCCGTTTGTCTGCCGTTACAGTGAGTTTCAGCCACACCCCTCTGCAGGGTTCCTGTGCTCAGGTCAAGCACTGGGATACACTATCAATAGCGTATTAAAACTGGTAGGACTAAAGTACTCTCACAAACATGTCAAAACTCTGTATGCGTGTTTGTGTGTGTGTTACAGGGGTTGTGCAAAGGCAGAGTTTCCGACTGAAGCTGCAAACAGAGTCCCAGGTTGATATGGCAGACCCTGCTGTCCAGGCGGCCATCTTGGAACAGGTAAATACTGCTCTCACATATAGCGGCTCAATCCCATACTACAGTAGCCTGCAAATTACCACTCCTGTAGTATTACTAGTAAGGTTTGATATACAAGGAATGTGTAAGTACAAAAAAAAAATCACATAGGCTAATGTAATTCCTATCGCAAATATTGTAGTTCATGGTGCACAATAACAAGGGCACTGTTGTTATGAAGTGCTGCCATAGTTTACTTTTGTTATTGGGGAAGACTACGTGGTAAAGGTGTCTCCCACTATTAGCACTCACCAATTTACCTTTTGTAAAAGCCATGCTCCCTAGTTACCGTTACCATGGTTTTGCTTAGGACAACTGCAAACAACAACCACATTCAGTTGATTCTCAGAGAAAATACATAGTGTAGCCTATGTATAGTGTATCAAGAAGTAATTATGAATTCTTAATAGCACCCCGTACTTGACAGAGAGGGCTACAGTATAGGAGTCCATGACTAACCTAAAACATTTTAAAACCAGCACTGAAGGAAACAGGCTCAACGTTACTTGATGCCTACCACAATGCAACTCAGGATTTAAAGGATCTCATTTTGAATCAGAACACCCAATCAACTTCATGTTTTGGACTAATAATATTTCTCTTGGTTGGTATCTTGGTTGATTTGTAATGGTACAAATGATTGCGCAGTGCACAACAATAGATTTGGTGACCCACCTTCTACTTTTCCTTGGCTTTGGTTCATTACTGGTGTAGTTTCTGTTGTGTTTTGGGCTTCAGGAAGGGGTCAAAATATTAATACCTACTTCACATGTGTTGTGGCTATCCAATTCACTGATGCCATATCGACAGAGGCAAGGCTGAGAACCTATCTAGCCTATAAGCTAAAGGTGTTTTGCTGCGGTGCCACTGCCATTTTTAAATCTGCCGACTTGTGTATGTATGCAAAGGATTGTGGGTATTTCGTTAAAGTCAAGGACACACCAATGCATTTTCGAAAATTCTAAGAAAGGAGCACTTTGCGCTCTGAAATTTTTACAATGTTGGAGAATCTCTGACTTTGAAGCAGTGCTTGGTGGCCTTTGATGATGTAACAAACAAACGTTGTCCCTTGAATTTGAGAAACAGCGATTCTTAAATGAGTCATGCCCATCTACTTCCAGTGCTTGAATGGCAGTCAATTTAGGTATAAAAATTACTTTTGGGTCCTATTTGAGATGTCACGTAGCCTATTTTTATACGCTGTTTGGGAATTTTAAACATAATTTTACACATTGAGAAACTGTTTTTCAACTGTTTTAAATTTTTTAAAAATTATTGATAAGTTATTGTTATAAATTTTGCTTGTCAGACATTAAATGTCACTATTGCTAGATAGCTGTCATACTAACAAACTTGCTGCATTGTCCTGTGATTCTTTGCCTTCTCCTCAGTAAGGAAGCCTGTTAAGACTTGTTGCTCAAATTCTCTGGCATCCTGGTGAGGCTTCGTTAATTTCAGCAGGCAATGTCACATAAGCGACAGTTGTAGTCGCCTGAGTTTGATATTTCAACAATGCTGTAATTCGACAATCATGATATGAACTGCATCTTTCTTTATCCGAGAAATTATCTAAAATATTCTAGTACATCATATATTTAATTCAAGGCTCATGATGACCACGACTAGAAAATAATTTGCTTCTCTCCATTGACTCTCATTCGTGTTTTTCTCAAGTTTAGGACCCCCAGGGCAGACCAGTAGGGGGGAACTTCAGCTCCCTATATTGGTTCAGTACTTGCTGAGTGGCACCACATAATGCAGTGTGAGTGTAACTCTCTCACTTTGTGATCTTACCCTGTTCTTCAGATTCAGCAGAGACTGTTGCAGAGGGGTCTGCCACCTGGTGAGTTCCGTCTCTCCTGGAAGAAACAACATGATGGACAGATCCTCAAAGAGGAAAAAGAAGTAGAAAGCAAGGGGGTGAAAAAGAAAACAGAGCTTTAAAATAAAACAGCCAATAGAGCAAGCATGATGTGATGATAACTAGCTGGGGGGAAAAAGAGACAAACTGAGTTTATCACAACATGCACTGTAATAACTTTTCCAACGTGCTAAGTTTTCCAAAGAAAACAAGGTAAAAGCCATCTGCCTCTACAACTGTATATGGCCTGCATACAAAGTTGTGATGCAGTGTTGCTAAAGGCTATAAAAAGCATTAAAATAATTAGTTATAACAGCTAATAAATTTTTGTCCGGATGCTTAAAAAATAATACAACATAGTTTCTAGTTATTTTAGGAGAATGAAGTCTGTATTTTTGTGCATTTATTCATTATTTTTCATCAGTTTGCTCCCTCTGTTGTGTTTACCTTGTGTGTAACCTTTGCATACTTATATTTGTATTATGTGTTTCCTATTCAGTAAAAATTGCTCATCACAAACGTAATGCAAAAAAAAAAAAAAAAATCTGAAATAACAGACTGTCTGTCTGTGATTAACAGCTGATGTTATTATGGATGTTCTGTAATTATGAGTCTGAACTGCAAAAACAGAAAATAAAATAGCAAAAAATTGTGATTGTGACAGTATTAAGCTGTTTTTTTTTTTTTTTTTTAAAGTTTGTGGGATGAAAATCAAGTTGGCTGATGTTTTTCTAAATATAGTTCACACATATATTTTAGCCATCTACATATTTAAATATAAGCTGCACTGCGTATAAACAGTACATTATTTGCATCCATGTCCTAACCACAGTTTATTACACATTACCTACAATAAAATAGTGGCAGTTAATTATCTACAAATTATAAAGGTGAAACTATCATGTCATCACTACTGATCTACCAAAAGGGCCCACAGTGCTTGTATTTTCTGCAAACATTGAGTTGATAAAGGCACAGTGGTCTATTTCTATTCTTCTGTTGGGATTATTTCAACTTTTTTGTTCTATTGCCTGGTACTTTTCATTGTCAGTTATGAACAAAAACAAATTTAAGCTAAATTGTGGCTATGGCCAATGAGACTGTTGGACAACAGCAAAAAAAAAAAAAAAGACAACAATCTGTGAATCCAGGGCATTGAGGAAAAGGACAATTAGTGGTGCTATGTTGCATTCCCTGCAGTATCAACTACTGCTTTTCAGCAAAATGTAGGCTGTTCCAAACCAGATAGATTGACAGATACTGTATTTATCCCATAGAAAATTCAGGCATGCCGTAGCATCCATAACATGACAAACACATGACATACATATATATATATATACACACACACACTACAAACAATTCCAATCGTGTGCCATTTAGTGTAAGTGACGAGGTATCCAAAGGTCTGTAGCCTAACCCTCAAGGGGGTCCTTCCTCTCCTTCCAGTTGGTTACAGGTGGGACTTAAGTGAGGATTCAAACAGTACTTTATCACCTCCAATCAGTCTAGTAGCAGGCATAGGCTAACATTCTTTTGACACTGTGGTGTTACCTGAACTGCACTTGATAAGCATTATCCGTATCTTCAATTGCATCTCTATGAGTGGAAAGAGGTGCCACCTGAATCCCCTGGTGCATATGGCTCAGTATAACCATGGTGCAGAAACAGAAACTTAGAATATAGATTTTTTTTTTTTTTTACTTTTGTTTCAAATTCAGTGTCTACTAATTCAACAATCTCATGTGAACAACATAAAAAAAACTAAAAAAAAAAAAAAAATACCATCAATCATCTATTTGTTGAGTAGTCTGAAAATGCAAGCTATCCAAACCAGAAACTCACTTGATGCACCATCAGAAAATCATATCAGAAAAAAAAAGTTAATTGGTTGCATTCTACCCGCTGAAATGTCACCTGAAAGTAAAATGATGGGAGTGAATTCTGCAAAGCATGGAGTCATTGAACATCTGGAAGCTGCTCAGGTTGCAGGTCAAGAGTTGCGGTGTGATTTCCTAGAGCGGATGCTGGAAATTCAGCTCAGTACATATAAAAGGAGACATGGAAGATGGCAGTTCCGTTCAGAGACCCTGTAAATCTACTACGGAAGTTACGGAATCGCCTGTCCTGACCTGAGTGACACCAAACAAAAGCAGATGCTGGAGTAGCATACTGATCAATGCTTGTTGTGTTTTTATTTTATTTTTTGCAAACAATAAAGAATAATGTTTCAACACTTTGTTGCATCGATATATCATACTAGTGAAAGGAGAAACGCTGCCGCAGGTAGAGAAAATTGCTCAGCAAAAAAACGCATACGTATGACGATTTGTCTTTTGATGACCTGTTTGCTTGCTTGGGTTTAGACTAATATCGATTTTCCATGGTTTGTTAATTCCAGTAACACTGAAGTGTCACGAGTAGACTCACCATTTTTACTTTTTCCAATGGCCAGCCTGATTAGCTCAGTTTAGTAAGGTAAAGTTAGCTACATTTACACTGGTGATGGATGAAGATGGCGAGTTAGCAAGCTAACAAAACTAACAGCTATTAACCAAATTTGTCCTCATTATCGAATGCATCTAAATTGTGTTAGATATAACTATTAGCATGCACCTGCAGCTAAAATGAACCTGTTTCCCCCTACGGTACCCACAAGGAGCTTTTCTGTGGGCATTAACTGGGCATTAACCAGACTTGTATCTTTAGAAGATAAATTTATAGAAAATTGATATTAGTCTAAACCCAAGCAAGCAAATAGGTCATCATTAGACAAATCATCTCGTGAGTTTTATTCAGTTTTACTTACCGATCTATTATTGTTTAGCAATTTTCACTAGCTGCTGCAGCGCCTCTCCACTCGCTTGCGTGATTAATCAATGATTTGCCCCCACGCCAACCCCGCCCTCGCATTTTGGGGGTGTCAACCCGACTTGCCGTCTGTATCTGTAACACAGGCTGTATAGGCCTATCAAGAGAATGTGTTCTTCGAAACAGGCCAGTAAATGACTCGGGGGCGAAAGAAGTGCCGAGAGGGGGCGGGGGCGTTGCCCAATAATAAATAAATAAATAATTACGCACTCGCAACTCACAACTAGCGCCCTTCATTATGTAACCATTATATTGCCATATAGCTATATTTTACAAGCACACATTTAACTATCATCAGCTTTGATGGTGAACCACGACTCTCCTATATCCCTCACAATCTCCCCCGTTATCATCGTAGCCATCAGTTCAATTATTTTCATTTTGTATCATGTGAGGTATATGTTGCATTTCTTGGGATGGTGCTAAATGCCTGTGCGAATTCTTTATTCTGACTCAAAGTGTAATCAAATAGGGACAGAAAAACTCCACATCCACTTTCGTTCATGCAATCAATTGAATCTATAGACCCCCTCAATGGCAGTTCGTTTGAGACAAGGAATTCAATCATGTCTCCAATTCCAGATATATATACATCTGATACATGTCAGATGCTCTTTGCTATTAGCATGTCTGCTGAACCCTTTAGCCTTGTCAAGCATGTTTCCAATTGCTGAAGCTGAAGCTGAGTTGCGAATGCGGAATCGCTGCCTCCAAATTTTCTACATGGAACGCAAAATGCAGTGTCAGTCTCAACTGAATATTCGAGCCACTCTCTCTCTCGATACCAAGAGCTGAAAATGACGATAATCATTCTGCTCCACTGCCTCTTTGGAACTTTTAAGCCATGGCTGGAAGGACACTCTGACCAGGTCACCAGGTGGAAGCCTGACGTTCTAGCATTCTCTGATCCTCTCGCCTGCCTGTGTCATCCTGATTTTGAGGTGCAGATGTGCCGGCCTGCGTCCTCTACAGTGTTTTGTGACTATCCATTTCTTATATGCATTAAAACCATGCACAAATACTAGTCATAGGCTACCATAGTCATAGGCTAAAACTCTATCGGAAAAAAAACGTTAGTCTGTACAGTGTGCACATACAGTAAACAAAGTAACAATGTAACACAACAATCTTAACAACCAATCAGATTTTGTAGACCTACTATGCCATGCTGATTTTAATAGTAATGAATTATGTAGAGCTGTAGTAACATGTTAATAATTAAAATTCGCTATATATTATTTTGTTTTAATAAATATTAAAGTGATCATTGAATCTCAGTTGAGGGGGCGGAGATGTTGTCCCGGGGGGGCGACGCCCCCCCTCGCGCCGGGCCTGCTTCGAACCTCTCTATCTGCCCAATGTACCAAGTCACGACGGTTTTGTTTTAGGCAATTTGCTAGCCTGTTCTCTTAGGCCTACATTTAAAAACGCATGCAAGCCTACAAAATAATAGCGAAATAATAGCATTATTGTTTACGTTCTTTGGCACACTTTTATCCGAAGCGACATATAGCCTACTATGCAGGGGCGGAGCTATAGGCGGGGCAATCGCCCCTGGGCCCAGGGCCCTTTCCCGTCTGTTAAACGGCCCCACCCATGTCCCTTTGTGATACGTATATTTCTGTTTGACTATGTAGTTATTACAGAGTAATTTGTCTTTTAAAAGTGTAATGCATTCTGGGTCATCATCTGCAGCGCGTACGTAACCCTGACGTAGCGAAACCTACGTCTCCTCCGCTCCTCCTCCCCCCTCAACGAGCCTGTCCAGAGTAGGCAGGGGGCAGGAGGACAGTGTGGTCGTGACATAGGTCATGAGAAGTAGTGTCCGTGTAGTGATATTGCAGACATTTCGACATGTTTAAAGCTAAAAGTGGAGCCCAAAAGAGGAAAGAAAAGAAAAATAAAGATGAGGCAAACGCCAAACTTCCCAAATTGGACTCTTTCTTAAATACTCCTTCTCGGGTTCAGCCTAGCAGTGACAGGGAAGAACATGCATCGTCATCTTCAAGCAGTAGCAACTTGATTAGCAGCAGCGAGTGTGGAGTGTCGAGTGAAGTGAGTAGCATCCACAAGGAAGCTAGTTTTCCAATGGATCGTGGCAATTTCATAGAAAATATTACTGATGCCAATGTGAAGCGGTATATCTTGGAAACGGGCCCTTGTAAGCCCAATGGCCCATTTCCAGACACTGGTAGCCGTAGTTTTTCCACCCATTATTACACCTCAGTCACTAAAACTGGCATTACACTTCCACGGAGTTGGTTGTGCTTATGTGTAAAATATGTTTCACATTCCAAAATGGTTTATTGTAATCAAATATGTATATAGTTTAGCCTAACCCAGCCACTTGTAGCAAGCCAGCCAGCTCAAACAGTGCCGGTCCCAAGCCCGGATTAATGGGGAGGGTCGGCGTAAAAAAATGCTATCACTGACATAGCGAGTCATGGGGTGGGGGGTGTCTCCAATTGTTCCGCCAGTGCTACTATGGTTACGTTATCACTATGCTCTTGACCACAAGACTCAAGAGCCAGTAGCTTACATGGTCTGATGAAGCTTCGTCAATCTCTAACTGTCAAATAAAAATAGCCTACAGTTTAAAAGTCAAAAAGTATAAAAGCTTTTTGTTGGTGTTGTTGTTAGTTTGTTTCTCCCAAATTTAGGGAGGCTACCCACTGAAAGAGAGATGTCTCTCAAACACCAGGCATACAGACAAGTCTGCACGTCTCCAGAATGACGTGTAGCCTGTGTATCCTTCTCTGCATAATCTCCATGCGCCCCCCAGTGGTAGTGGACCCAAGCTGCATTACTATACAGTCTGGCAATGCATTTGCTTCAATTGTCGCCGAAGCCTACAAGGCGTAGCTGGGTATAAACAGATATTTCCCTCCTTTGTATTTACCGGTGATTGCTAAATACATTTAATTCCTTTCATCCATGCCAGTAAAGCTTCAATAAAGGTGCTGAAAAAATGTGTGAGGTCTGGTTACAGCTGTAGCCCTATCTAGGCAATAGGATTTAAGGTGCCTGTACCTGTTGCACATCCAACCTGTGCCTCCCATCACCCTGCCAATCAAATCTCCAACAACTTGTCTGGAATCTGCTGATCATTGCCAGGGATGTTTATACAGCAGATTATTTTGTGTGATTCTGGGTGATGTGATATTTTCCTAATATTGTCCTTAATTGGTTTAAATGGCGTTGTTGTAAGGGACTCAGCAAGACACAAATCCATTGTCTAGTCCTCTTTCTGTCATGTGTGCAGAAACCAGTATTTCACAGTGTCCTCATTTCCTCTTACTCAGCTACTTTAATCTGTGCAAGTATATAGTAACTTTTTATTAGCAATTCATTGCCTCTACAATGAGGTGAGAAAGCATAATATGTTATTAAAATACATCATATACACAAAATTCATTTTGTTCAGAAAAGATCAACAGATAAAATAAAAATAACAAACCTATAAACATAATTATCTTAATATCCTCACTAATATATTCACGTCAAATACAATCTAAAGGCAGATAATTATTTATCAAATGGCAGTGCAGCTACAAAAGGCCACTTCATAAAAGCAGATTTATTTTTGGCACGTTAAACGACTAATCTTTTTTTTCCCCCACAAGAACTTTTTTTTTTTTACAGATAAGTCTTTAATAAGCATCCATGTGATCTGCCAGAGATTATTACACATGCCAACAGTGGTTAGCGACAGCCAGTTTCAGACAGGAGAAACTGTTTCTGGTTTCTGGTGTGAATGCTAAGGCACAAATACATCATGTGTACATTACAATAGCTACCCACTGCTCATGCCCTACTTCTGATGGGAAAGAGGCCTGAAACTTATTTCTCTGTAGAAAACCTTTATAAATGCTGTCTCTAACAGTAACACGAAGATACAAAGTGTAGAGGCTTCCAATAAAGTTTTTGAGAGAACACACATTCATTGTTCTGTCACATAACATTCTCTATCTCCCTGATGAGTTCTTCACATCCCTGGGATGTTAATCTACCTACCACTTCTCCTAATTCTCCACCGAATAGGGCTGTTCTAACCACTGTGTTCAGAATGGCGCTTGCATCAACTGTGCCTGAATTTGCGCCATCTTCACTGTTCCCTGGAGTGCCTGAATTTGCTCCATTTCCATTATCTGTGCCTCTGCGTGTGTTTGATTTCTCAGCTCTGTTCATAGGTCCAAATGTTACAGTGACACCTAAACCAGCAGTGCCTAGAGTAATTGGAATGACATTTCCACTGTTGGTGCTTGGAGTGTCTGGATTTGGATTTGCGACATTTCCGCTATCTGGGGCTGGACTAGGATTAGAGACATTTACATCGCCTGGGGCTGGACTTGGATTTGAGACCTTTACGTCGTCTGGGGCTGGACGAGGATTTGTGGCATTTCCACCCTTGGTACCTGGAGGAACTGGATTTGCAGCTGCTTGGTATCCAGCTATCCCCCCAGCCACTGTCCCAGTTATTCCGCCAGCTCTCCCTCCAGCTGCTCCTCCACGTTCACCTCCATACTTATAACCTTCCACTATCCCTGTAACTGCACCAGTGACACCTCCCACTGTTGCTCCTGCTCTTGCTCCATTCACGGCTCCTAAAGCTGCTCCCGGTGGTCCTCCTACAATGAACCCTACACTTGCCCCCACCACCACTCCCCCAAATGCTCCTCCTGCTGCTCCTCCCACTCCTCCCCCGACACCACCAGCACCTGCTCCTATGATCGTGTCTTTATATGCTCTTCTCTGCTGCCTTTCAGCTTCTTCTCTCAGTCCCCTCTCCCTCTCAGTATTTCTCTCTGCTTCCTCTCTCAATCCTCTCTCCCTTTCAGCATTACTGACTGCCTCTGCTCTCTCCCTCTCAGCATTACGGATTGCATCTTCTCTCAGTACTCTCTCCCTCTCAGCATTTCTGACAGCCTCCTCTCTCAAAACTCTCTCCCTCTCAGCATTTCTGACAGCCTCTTCTCTCAATACTCTCTCTCTCTCAGCATTTCTATCTGCTTCCTCTCTCAATTCCCTCTCCCTTGTCCCTCTCCTTCTCTCATTCTCCTCCTCCCTTTTGTTCTCCTCCTCTTCACTCATCTTTCTCTGAGCCACCTGGTACATAATATTTGTATAGTGTTCACCACCATTTGTTTCCACCATAGTATCAATTTTATCCAGCAGCTCCCTCACTTGAATCTGTTTCTCCTCCATTTCATTATTGAAAACATGATATCTACCACCATATGTGTTTATGATCTCTTGAATTGCAGGAACACGCCTTATAGCCTCTTTCACTGATATACCCTTCAGCCGATCAGCATGAGTGAACAATACCATAGTGAAACATGTTGCTCCCCGTCCAAAATGTACCTGAATCCACTTCACTACATTTTTCACCTCAATTGAGAATCTAACATCCAGTCTAATCACCAGCAGGAAGACGTGAGGCCCAGGAATAGACAATTCAACACACTTCTGTATTTCACCTTTCAGTTCATCTTCTGTTTTACTTACATCACATAGTCCTGGTGTATCTATAACTGTGACCTCTCTACCCAGCACCTCTCCAGAATGCTTTTTGCAAGTATCTGTGCCAGACATAAAACCTGCAGCTTCTTCAAAGATCCGATCTCCAAAGATGGTGTTAGCTGATGTACTCTTTCCCACTCCAGGGGGACCCAGCAGCACAATCTGCAGACCTGCAAAGCAATTCAAAAAACATGTGATATACATGGTGCTGTTAGAGATAAATGTAATGTTTCTTTTTTTCAGACAAGTCACTGATGTAAGGTGATAAATTACATAAATCTGATCACAGTGGGTGTAAGAGACGGAAATATCCAATTGTCTAACTCCAGGGATTGAGCAAATGTCCCAAAATACCGGAGAGTTCCTTCAACAAGACCGATGAGAGGACTTCTTCAGGGGCATGTTCATGTGATTGGGGAATGGATTCCCACGGTTCAACACCGACTAGTACGACAGAGAGAGAAGTCAAGCAATACCTCTATGTCCGTCGCAGTGGTGGTCATCATAAGTTGACTACGGTAGCAGATGGGAAAAATGCACGCAATGCACAAGCAACTACACTGTAAAAAATAAAAAGTTAGGCTAACTAAAAAATATACTCAAAAGTTTACTCAACTTTAGGCCACTGTAGTTGTGCTGACCCTACTACTACTACTAAAGTAGCCTAAAGTTGAGTAAACTTAAAAATGCTTCGCAGCTGGTTGCATTATATTTTTTAGTTAGCCTAACTTTTTATTTTTTACAGTGTAGAAATAGTGTGTTTTTAGATGCAACAGCACTCTGCATCCAGAGGTGTCAGGAAGATGGTTAGGAAATGGCTCACTTTGCACATAGACGTGAGTATGCGCTGTGCGAATGCGCTGTCCAGTGAGAAAAAAGGGGGAACACTGTATACAAGTACACACCCAGTAAGCATCATACCATGTAGGACACTGACCTTTAGTTTTCATCATGGTTAAAAGCCTTGGTTTGTTGTCACCAACCAACATGCAGTACTTCCTGTCCTGAAAGATGATGAAATTAATAGTGTTACTTTAGTCTTGCATAGTGTAACAAATGCTGGCAACATAAATGCTTACTGGACATGGCTGTCTAGGTAAACAGAATCACTTCAAAATATACATTTTCAAATCAGTTAACACACCTAAACAGATGCTTGGCAAAAATGACAAATTCTGGTCACTCTAATGGTGACAAAACATTTACATTTTTTTTTTTTAAAATCATTAACAAGCTTTTGTCTAATCGTTACTCAAATTTTCAAAACTCTAACTACAACAAAACTGTCAACACTTGTCAATGCATCCAATTGTCTGCTTGTCTGCTTTCCCCTTTTTTAAAAATAATTTTCATTCAAGAATGATCATCTCTGCATTATAAGCTTTATGTTCCTGTTATTGGCAAACTAAGGGTTTTATATTGTATTTAAGGTTTGTAACATCAGATTTCCATTTTTGGCATGCCGTGTGTAAGAATGTGTGAATAAGACATAAAAGGTCCATCGTTTGATGTTGGAAATACCTTTGAGAAAATGTAAGCATTATAGAAATAAAATCATTGACTGCATACTGTCTGAAAACAAAAACAAATGAGCCTAGAGATTGTTACAAAGTCATGTGACACAGAACAGGCACTGGATCTCGCATTTCAATTGAGCAGGAGAAACAATGATTTATGATTTCAGAGCTTGCTATTATTAGCATCTGATAGTAACTTCTTATGGATATAGGGACCTTCTCAAGACAAAGAACATCAAGTTAAGGTGAGAAATCATGTCCCCTGGCTGAACTTACAGTTTAGGTTATCTGTAGCCTGGAGTCCATTCACTGATATCTGTGGAATATAAACATGTTATCACTTGCCTTTGCAGGATGAGACTCGTGTGTTTTAAAGACACCATTTGATTCTCCTCATTCATACATGAAGCATGATCTGATTTGGTGCCTGGGATAGATGTCTAATTTAAGCTCTGGATGAGGGCCATTTAAAATCAACCCTGCTGTTGACCTCTGGTTTGGTGACTCAGCAAAATCATGATTGCTGTGGCATGAGAGTAAGTAAGTCCTATGTACAAGTATAGAAAAAGGAGGAGCAAACTGTATTATCGGTAAGGAAGTTCCGATATTCAAATGATGAAAGCCGAGAAGAGAGCTAATGAAAACAGTTTGCCCTACATTGGGTATTAACAGGAAATATATATATATATATATATATATATATATATAACAAACTATTCTTAAACACTATTACTCATTTCACTTGCATTTTGTTAAGCGAGAAAGGCAGTAATAAAAACTCAATACCCTTAAAATTATGCTTGCGTCTTTTTTTCCTTTTTGCCCAGGGTGTATACAGACTACATACGGGACTATGTAGCCTTCTCTGTGAATAGTATGGTGTGTAACACAACTGCGCTTGCCCTGCTACTTGCTTTCTGGATAACTAGCTGCTAGATGGGTCCAAGATTCAGTTAAACTAAACAACCAAATGTAAATTGACATCCCTACAGGCAAACGGCGTGAAAGAAAAAGAAAAAGAAAAAAAACGCCCAACTGTGCAGGCAAACCGAATACTTACCATTGTGGTGTTTTCTTTTTAGGCCACAGAATAGGCCTATACTCCAGTTTCGTGCACAGATTTACTCAGACAAGACAAAAATAGTGCAAAGACTGCGGATTCAAGATAACCTACCTAGTTTTATAGGTTTATCGCTGTAAACGGAGTTCAGGGACTTCAGGGACTTCAGGGACTTGACGCGCCTCTACAACGACGCAGCAAAGTAGAAACAGCCTAGTCGTCCTGACATCCAAGCGAGAAAAAAGAAGCGGAAATGGATCAGTGGGCGGACCAGAATACATGGAACTGGAATACATTGCAAATGCTAACGTTTTAGGCTACGATGGTGAGACTTGTGTATGCGTGGGTTTGAGTCCAATCTGTAAATCTCTCCGCTAATTCTAGTTGCTGTCATTTTGAGATTTATGCAATAATGCCTAGCTTTAAGGTGGCCATACGTCCGGATTTCGGTCGGACAGTTTGGTTTCCTAGACACCTGTCCGGATCAAGCAATAATGTCCTCATTTTTAGGCGTTTGTCCGGATTTCTAACACTTGCTTCACGCAACAGCAAACGATGTTTACAAGTAGTAAAAATAATGATTTCTTCGCGGTCAGTGCTTTTGCATTCCGAGCGCAATAGTGAACATCAGCCGGCGCAGATGCACGCACTAAACAGTTGCGGACATTATGGATGCATTGTTTGTTAACGTTCGGAATCTGTTTTCTAGGGGGAAATGCTAAAACGTGAAAGGATAGACTGCAAAGAGCCATATTCTCACATTACAGTGATCAAATCTGTCAGGAGTCTCCAGTCACACAAAAGCTCCAGTCACACAAAGTCCAGATTAGTTGCTGATCGCCTTGTCTTTTTGCATTTCTGTAAAAATGCACTATAGTTAGGGTGGTCACCCTACCAAGCCTGCATTATTAGACCTATTTGTTGCATGTTGTCAATAATGTTAAACTAATGCATTTATGTGGTTATGTTTGCATTTCTGCTTATAGGCCTAGCAGACACATTTTCCTCATATGCTCCTTAAAGTGACATTCCTAAATGTCTAAATTGCCTTGCAGCTCATTTACCTTAAAACCTGTTCTAATTATGTGTCAGAAGGCAAAATGAGCCTGACAAGCTTTAGTGATTTAAGGGGGCAATTATCCTGGGTGGCACTGGCAATAGTTTCATTGCTCCGCTACATTTATTGATTTATTTTTTTTAAAAAGCAAACAAACAAACAAGTTACCCTATCATGACCAGAACAGTGTTCTGATACAATAAACTCAGATACGGAAATTGTCAGAACGACGTGAAATTATAACACTTGATTGAGTTGAGGTGAAATAAATAAATAAATCAATAACACATTTTAGAAATGTGAAAAATTGAGATTGAACACAGGATATTTATAGGTAAGACTACTTTCAACAGTATGAAATAGTGTAGTTTTGAATGCTGCAGTTTTACATAATATCTGAAGAATTCTCATATTTCTGACTGTGACTGTGAGTTTCTGTTGAGTTTTGACTAAACAATCTCTCCTTTCAAAGTACTCTTGTCTACATGCTCTTCCTCACTCCAAACAATATTCCAAACACCGCTTCAAGAAACGCTCCGACTTCTGACCCATATATGAGATGTCCATGCCAAATTTACATCCAACCATGACCATGACCATGGCTTCCTTTAACCCTGTGATTCCCAACCAGAGGTACGCAAGCACACTGCAGGGGGTACGTGAAAATACTTAATAATAATAATAATTTATATATAATAATTTATTTCCAAGATGATAAATAAATATTCTCAGTCATATCATATTAAGCCTGTCAATAAAAATGGTACATTTGCGCTATAATTAGTTTTCCCGGGGAGACAATAACCTGTGGCACTCTGCGCCAGTTGTGTTACGTTCTACTTTTGGACAATCAACAACACGAATAAGTCAGGGGGTACTCATGGTATGACAAAAAGGGTCAGAGGGTACACAAGGCAAAAAAAGGTTGGGAAACAGTGCTTTACCCCACTAATAAATCCTGTACCAGACCAAAACTCACCTCCTCTTTTTACTCCAACTGACACACCACATACTGAACCAACCTCTTGCTGGACCCGTTTTCTAGTAACTAAGACAGTGATTTTTAATGCTAAACTGAGTAAAAATTGTGTACTGAACATGTGATAGTTCCACCAAAGAGTTAGACTGATGCGACACCACACGCAATGACAATGACACAGTAATAACCAGTCATGTGTTACAGAACATAAGCAAACACAATCACACAAACACTTACACTCTCATGAACGCACGGTAGAAATAATGATAGAGAAAATGTCCATAGTATCCGCTGAATTCCGAAGGATGGGACAGTTTGCTGCGCTGGTCTCCTTTAACGTCCTTTCTCCTCAACTCTACGCAGCGGAGGTCCAGGTAGCGCCGGTGCGAGGTAATTGACAGTGTTTTGATTGGTTCTCGAACTGAGCACTGTGCACTGGTAAGCTTTGTATGTGAACAGTGCGCAGAATCCCTGGCCCACACAACAAGGGCTACTCGGATACAGGATAAGTTAGGGTGACAGCATTTTGAACACATAGCATCATACCTCTCAGCTGTGCGTGTTGTGGGTTGTTTGCACAGATGATTTCAAAGAACAGGCTATAAAGATTTCAAAGGACAGGCTATAAAGTGGTATTTATGTAAACATGATTTGTTAACACACTGCACAATTGTGTGTTCTGACTGACAACACAGGGAGACGCCCATGATAAACACATCCTTTATCACTAGTACACCACCCATTTTACACAAGCATTACAGGATCATGGACTGTGGTAAACATACGTTCTGAGTCATTCAGGCATCAGTTTGGATCAAGTGACAGATCACCTTGGATCATACGGATAATCTCTATACTATATAGGGACTAGTAGTTTTTGACAAACTATTGAATTTCAGTTTAGGCTAACCTA
Source organism: Tenualosa ilisha (assembly GCA_015244755.2). Taxonomy (NCBI): domain Eukaryota; kingdom Metazoa; phylum Chordata; class Actinopteri; order Clupeiformes; family Clupeidae; genus Tenualosa; species Tenualosa ilisha. The sequence goes on from PYXC01002024.1 coordinate 116,738, forward strand.
TTGACTTTCAGAGATAATGTGGCTTCAAAATGGAGTGGTGACAGATAAAATGATCACTAGGCCTAAACATCACAAATAGAGCAAAATGGGGAGTGCATTACAAACACACGGATGCAAGCACTCATGCACACTGGTAAAGTGCCTGAGACGTGCTGCCCTGATATGAACTCTGTCTATGAAAGATCTCAATTGCACTATGCATTAATGGTCTCTTCGTCGGATGTTGTCCTCAATGTTGAAACATTGAGATGTCAGGCATCCTGAATGTGATACTTCCGAAGCTGAACTTTTCTTATATAATAACTGACAGCAAACTGGCAGCTAATATTAACTGAATGGGGCATAAGAATGAATGGGACACTATTTACTATCTTACACATAAGAATGAAATGGGAACATTATTAATCTTTTGTAAAATCCCAGTTCCTAATTGTATGCTCTTCACGGTCAGGGCCACTTTTTTTTTTTTTTACACTGGAGGCAGTGCCACAGAATGTCCACTGTGGTATCACAGAAAATTTGATACAATATAGACTGAATAAATAACGAATCGTCAGCAAAATACTAAACAACTGGGACATAGAAACTTACCTACCGATCTAAACCACCCCCACCTTTTGGCAAGACATCCAGCTCTAAGGCAACAGTAATGGTTTATTCTGCCAGAATAATTCAGGAGTGTTATATAAAAATGTTGGCAAATAATAAATTATGTAAAGCTTAAAAGCAGTTGTTTTTTTTTTCACAGAAAGGAAGTGCACTGACAAGGCAGTGAACCTGAAGCACTTTGAGAAAGCAGGGCAACTACCCTTCATTGTATCAGCGTGAACCAGCGATTACTGGAATGTGTTCTCAAAGATAACATGCTTTCCACTCCTGTGTGAGTTCTACCATGTTCTGGTAAACCCTATGAGGTGGACTTTAGCCTGTTGCTAAGGCAAGGCCATAAAATCACTCAGAGGAGATTAATTGTAAATGATGGTGAGAGCAGAGGAAGCTGAAAGAAAGACAGACAGACAGATACCTCCATTTAGCAGAACAAGGTGCACCATTATCAAACACGGAATAAAGGTAAAACCCATTCACCCCACAGACAGACTAATGCAAACACTAGAAAATGTTGAATTGCTTGGTTTATCAATGGAAGTGGTTGTAGATTTTTGCGATTGTGCTTGTGGTGTTACAGTACATCTTACAGTAACAACAAATGCTTAATTTTTGTATTTGTGATTCAAATGTTGACTACATACAAGAAAAAACAGATATGTATTACTTTTTCAAGATTCATATATCCTCAGCGAGATCAAAATGAATAGTTTGTCTCTTTCACTCCAGGAGAATTCACAAATCACAGATCACAGACAGGGAATGTAAGAGTTAGAAACCAAAGATGAATTTAAACAAAGATTTCTATCTTTCCAGGCAAAATTAAGGCACAAGACAAAAGAAGATGGGCGCTGTTGTCACAAGATTTGTCACAGACAGCAATAACACCATTCAGCAACGTGGCACCAAATTCCGGACCTCTCAGAGAAGTGTGAAGGGGAGTATCAAGAGGAGGAAGAGCAGCAGAAAGCTCAAAAAGCATCTGTTTCCAAGCCCAGCAGTCTTCAGCCAGATCGATGCCCATGCCATTAAAGCAGGAGAGGAAGTAAGGTTATTCTCCTTATCATTTGACTGTCATCTCAGTGTCTGATAAGACCAGAGGTCCATGGTGCACAAAGTTTTTTTTGGCACATAACCCAGCCTTAACAGGCCTCAGGCCTCTGTCTGACAAATCACAACACTTTAAGTGAGCAACATGTATGCATGTGTGTGTGTGTGTGTGTGTGAGTGAGAGAAAGACAGAAGTTATATTATCTTTTGTGTAATATGATGTAGTATAGTATGTTATATTATATTATATTATTTCATTATTATTATTGTCTTTTGTAGCTGAGGAGGAAGAGGATCTTCTCTGTGAAGGCCATTACTCAGGCCATCACAGTGGGGGCAGTGACCGACCTGCAAAAGCTCAGAGCCATCTGGATCTGGCTCTGCCACAATATTGGTCAGTTCTGTAACGTTCACCATACTATTCTAACATTGGTCAGTTCTGTAACTCTCACCATTCTGTTCTAACATTGGTCAGTTCTGTAACCCTCACCATTCTATTCTAATACTGACCAGTTTTGTAACCCTAATCACCACTTATATCTATTGTATGCTCCTGACACTGCAATATTTAGAGCCAAGTTTGTTGCTAAATGAAGCCCAATAAAGCTCATCATGGTTGCATTATCATCATGAGCCTACAGACAAGGTCATTCATTTGTCAGTCTTGGTGGGGATGGAGTTTCATTGGCCAATATGCAGATATGTTCAGTAAAGATAAGACAAGATGTGATAACTAAGTGCTAGAGAAATTACATACATGTTGTTAATGTGTGGTGTTTATAGGGTATGATTACATTTTGACCGATTAGGGTTGAGGTGTGCATATCTGTATGCGTATGTGACACCATACCATAACATTTGTTTTACTCTGTTATTCTTTCTGTATGCCGTTGGCTTTCTCTAGGCTTAAGAAAACATCTCTGTACCCATAGAATAGTATAAGTGATTTAGATGACACACAACTGATGTCTGTGTCTGTGATACTCTGTGCTACAGAGTATGATGTGAGTGGATACTTAGAGATGACGGAGACGGTGACCTCACTTGAGCAGGTCATTGAGACTGGCCGTGGTGTGTGCAGTGGATACTCCAGGGTGTGCAAACAGATGTGCAGGTACCTCGACCTCTCAGCTTGATTTATCAATGACCAAGAGCATTTTAATATTACAGAAAGATAATGATTGTCATCTGTCCTTGTAGAATAATAAATGACCATAAGTCCCCATATAAAATTTGTATAATTCCAGGCAACATTTTTATTTTTACATATATTTGTTAAACAATTGTATGTGTGTTGTGTGGTTCTGCAGTGAGGCTGGGATTGAGTGCCAGGTGGTGAGTGGTCACAGCAAAGGTGCCAGCTACCAACCAGGTATCCATTCCCAGGCCACCAAGTCTGACCACGCATGGAATGCAGTGCGTCTGCAGGGCCACTGGTATCTGCTGGACTCGTGCTGGGGGGCAGGGACTGTGGACCTCACCAAAAGAGTCTTCAACAAGCGGTGAGACAGTCTTGCAGCATGCATAAGACAATATTGCAGGGATGGGCAGAAGTCACCCTTTCTTGAGGCGACATGTTTCAATAGCAGTGACCTGATGACTGACAGGCCTTGAATCATTCTTTGACTGGAAAAAAAATATTTAAAAAAAAATCAACAGGCTGATTCAGGCTCACAAACCAGTTTGCCCACTACTATGATATAGTGTAATACACTGTTGTCATAGAAATGTTTATTGAAATGTTGTATTAGTTTCTAAAAAAATGGTCAATATATTTTCTTTTAATGTCAGAAATGAGCAAGATATTATTATTATTATTATTATTATTATTATTATTAATGCTAACAACAATGATAATAATAATAATAATAATATAAACAAAAATAAACACTTTCTATCGCATCTTTTTTCCAGCTACAATGAGTTTTATTTCCTGACTGACCCAGATATGTTCATAAGCAACCACTTCCCAAATGAGGTTGAGTGGCAGCTTCTGAAGGAACCTATCTCATTGGATGAATTCCAGAGGAGGGTCAAAAAAACCTCCAGGTTTTTCCAGCTGGGACTGACTCTTCAGCATCCCACATACTTCCATCTGGTCACAGGTTAACATTTCCTCCTTAATACAGTGGAATTAATTTTTTCCCAAAAAATATCATATTACTGTGATAAAATGCCATAATTAGTGTGTCAGGAATTTAAAAAGGTATCAATTGAAAAATAATTTTAAAAAGGTCTGTTTTGTAAAATGTCTTTTTTGTAAAGTTTTTTCTGATATTATATGTTATTACATTAAAACATACATTTTACATTCCTCTCTTAACATTTCAGAGGACGGTGAGGCCACCATTTCCATGACATTCCCTGAGCCTCTAGAGTTCACCTACAGGTTCTGTCAGCGTAGTGGCACCACACAGAGGGAACTGAGCTCCTCTGCAGCTTTTCTCACCAGCACCACAACCCACATGAAGCTGCAGCTTCGGCCCCCGACCCAGGGAGAGTTTGACGTCACAGTGTTTGCTCGGACGGCCAACACTTCTAGCAAATTGGGAGAGGTTGGAAACTTCCTGTTGGAATGTCTGAAGCCTTCATCTTTACATGCGTTCCCTGAGAACCCATCCAAGTCCTGGGGCCTGAAACAGAACGCCAGGACTCTGGGGCTCAAGCCGTGCAAGTACGAGGCTGAGATCAAGGTAGAGTCGGGCACTTTTGAGATGGTGCTCCAGACTACCCGGTCTCTGATGATGCTGTGCAAACTCTCTCACAAAGACCTGGATAAAGCACTGGCAGAAAGATGTGTAGCTACGCAAAGTGAACCTGATCAGCTTACTTGCCATGCTCTCCTCCCTTATGTGGGCTACTACCGGCTGGCTGTGTACGTGAAGGATAGAGACAGCAATAGTGAATCATACAGTCCAGCTGGTAACTTCCTACTCCACTGCACAGGAGATGCTGTCATCAGCATCAGTAAGCTCTTCCCACCTGGTCTGAGCAGTAATTGTGGGCCTGGTAATGCAACACTGAAAGCTGGTCTCATTAATTTCAGCCACACCAGGGCCCTGATAAACACCCAGCAGGGGCAATGCAGCATCACCTTTCGCAATCAACATGGTTTGAAACTTCAAGCTGATCTGTCAAGTCAGGAATGTAAGCAAGCCAAATACCCCCTGTCCCGCTACGTGCTCCTGTGCTGTGATGAGAAAGATGTCACCATCAGCGTGTCTCTACCAGAGGAAGGGGTCTACCGGCTCAGCCTGTTTGGCGGACCAGCGACCACAAACTCCCTTTCCTTCATATGTGACTTTGTGTTGCAGAACGACTGGAACGGTGTGCATCCTCCGTTCCCCATCAGCTATTCGATCTGGCAAGATGGCTGTGTGCTCTTAGAACCACGCACAGGCCAACTGCAGCCCATGTCTAAAGTGCGTTTCTGTGTGAAAGTGCCCCGGGCAAAGACAGTTTGTGTAATAGGACAAAATCACACAGAGCTCCACCTCAAACACTGGAATCAGGAGTGGGAGGGTGAGGTACTCACAGGCAATGGTCCCCAACTCCGACTTGCCGCCAGCTTCTTAGGGGAAACCCCTAGAAAGTTGACAACCTTGCTGTGCTTTGATGTCCTGAGGACCCCAAGTTGATTAAGATGAAAAGAAGGACGAATTAGTTTTGAATCATTTAATTCACCAAATCATCAAGGCTCTGTTGTGTATTTCGGATGTGAAGTCTTATGGTCATTTTGTTTATATATGTTTTTCTTATGCATCTTTATGACATAGTGAAAATAATTGATACATTTAATAACAATAAAGTTTGTTTAAGATGATTTACCTGGAAAGGGTACCCAATCAGCAGTTTTGTTGGAAGATAAACAGGAAGCAGCAAAGGATGTGGGAGAGGATTGATGGAGGGAGACAACAAGAAACTGTTTTAACCTGCCTGCCACATTTATCTTCCAAAAATACTGTTTCAATAATTCTTACAAAAATATTAGGGTTCCAGCAGCTTCTCCTGCTTGGACCCCATTAGAGCAACTAAAGGTAAAAGAGCAGTTTCACAGAAATCAGCAGCAGCAGCAGCATCATCACTGTCATTTAGGGAAATGGATCAAAAATAGAATGATGAAAATCAGAAAACTGCAGGAATAGTAAAAATCTGTGTACCAATTACAAAAATAATCACAAGAGTTTGAGAGATTTCAGTGAAGTCTCTTCACTGAGATCGAATGCAAAGTTTTGTATGTCAAAAAATATGTATTAAAATATGCCTTTATATTCCCCCCCCCCCCCATTACTGTACACTGTCATTCATTAGTAAACAACTGTACATGCAAAAAGAATGCTATATCCTCGCCATATCACCACCACTATCATTACTTATCATCATCACAATCATCGTCAATCATCAATAATCACCCACTGTTTATTTTGACTGACCGAAAACTGAATGATGAAAATCAGAAAAAAAGAGACTAGTAAAAAAAGAAGAAGAAACTAGAGAGAAATGATAACATGGAAACAATCACCATGACAGTTTGCGAGTTCTGAAGATTCCAGTGAGGCCTCTGGTGTTGCTCAATCTATACTCTTTGATATGTAGTGTGTGATTCTAGAACTTCTATCCAAAGTAATTTTTTTCACCTTCCTGCCAAATAATTTACCCACTTTATAGCCGGTTTGTCTACCTAGATGGACAGCATCAAGTAACTCTTTTGTCAGTTTCTCAATTTGGTCATTCTCCTTGATTAGGGTTTTAAATGCCCTCAAGGCACCTTCAGCAGTTATGCCTCCAGCATGAACTGTTCCAGCTCTACCTCCAGCCACTGTTTCAGTCCCCCCACCCACTTCTCCATATTCACCTCCATAGATGCAACCTGCTCCTGAGACTACACCAGTAGTCAAATAAATGACTGTTTGTTTTCACCTTTTCCCACACAAGAATGGTAACGTGACGTCCCTGTCAGTTTGTCAGATCACTACATGTAGGGTGTTATCTATCTGATTCCCATACCCACTGAAAAGCCAAATTGCTGAATGAAGGGAGGGGCAGAAACTAGGCCAAGGAGCACATGTCTGTGTAAACAAAGCAGGCATAGTAACCAAGGGGCCAAATAAACAGACACCTAGCAACCAAGGCAGAAAAACAACAACCAAATTTGTCTAAATTTGTTTATATCATCTTTAATGTCTCACAATTCAAAAGATTCGATTTATACTGCACATCTACTGATTTGTTAAGAATGTACAATAACTTGTGTGTAATGCACAGAAATACTAAAGATCTGATGTCATTCATCCACAAGATATAATAGTTGGAAATCAATAGAAATATATTATCATATAATTTTTATTGCCATTTTCAGCAAATGTGCAACTGTGAATGTCTACTACAACAGAACAGAACAGAGACGTGTACTACAATAGAATAGTTTCTGAAAGTTTCAAAAGTGCACCATGAACACTCCAAGCGTAACAGCTTGGGGAACATGGACATTTTTTCAGAGCTTCGTTTTTTTCAGACATGACACACTTTTTAAGACGCCATATCTCAAAAACTACAGAAGACACAATGGTAATATTTTGCATTATGAGTCCTGGTTATAGTAACATTATTCACATAAAATATGAAGCAAATCCATGATGGTCAGGTGTAATTTTTTTTAATTTGTTGATTTGGCACGGAATGACCCATTAGAGATTCTCTTACAACAACATTTCAAGAGTAGAATGCCATACTTTAAAGCAGCTCTTCTCAATCATTTTCTGTTACGCTCCCACTAGGAAAAAGAAAACCTTTCACGCCCCCCACTCTCCAATTCATCGTGCTTCAGTGGTGAGTCTCCAGAAGTGCAGTACCATATCAAACACATACAGTTAAGAACATCCACACAATGGTTCATTCAGTGAGCAGACAGTTTTGTTGTAAATCATGTAGCTAATTAATCGGAAATTCAAAAGCCCACAGTGGTGGAACTGGTTTGGTCTGAACAGGAAGGGTTTCAGTATCCATGATGCCACCTACTGACATGTTTTTGAAATTGCACCTGTCAATCCCACACAAAACACTAGCACCAAAGGGACAGTGAACAGACAATCAATCAATTAATCAGTCAAACAATCAAAATGTGACTCTAAAGACTCGTGATGCTTTAATGCCATCCGATTTCCGTTTTGAATTTAAAAAAATAAAAAAACGTTAAACGACCTGTATTTCATTTTTCGTTTTAAAATCATTGAACAGAAAACGGGAATAGACTTATATCTTGTTGTTCTTCATAAAATCTAAAAAACATAAATATTAAAAGGATCTTTCCTTGGCATTAGGTGGTGTGGAAAAAGGAAATTTACAATTGACAAAAAACATTGCTTTCCCGAGTTTGCCTTGAGGACTTTTTACAATGACCCCGAAGTTGTGCTTTCCGCGAGCTCCACAAAACCAGAGAAGACCACCTAAATGGAGAAGACATTTGTGTGCAGCCATCTGTTAGATGCAACATGTCTTTAGATCAGTACCCAGATTTTATAAAAGACAAGAGATATTGTGGGATGGCCTGTGACGATAGCTGCAGTACTGACGGGCCTTAGGTTTTTCAGAGAGGAATTTACGGCGGTGGTGCTCAGAGCAAGGACTGCGCGCAAATGATTTCTGCCCCGACAGGCTATTAGAAACCTAAGTGGCGAAAGCTGTTTAAGAGGTGTGGTGTTTGCCACAGTGTGAATAAAAATGTTTTGTGTTGTGTGTGGTATGTGACATCTGAACAAGGCCTACAAATATCCTATGTCTTATCGCGTGGGGTTCGCGGAAAGCACAACTTCGGGTCATTAAGACAGTCCTTCAGCCAAATCGGGAATTGTTTTTTTTTTCTCAGTTCCAAATAACCATTTTTCACTGCACCTAAAGTCAAGTGAAGAGCCATTTCCTATTTTTTTTTTTAGATTGTAAGAAGAACAACAGGATATAAGTCGTCTCCCATTTTCTATGTATTGATTTGAAATCAAAAAATGAGTTCGCTAGCTTTGCCCAGTCTAATACATTACGTTAGCTAAATAATAAACCTAGGCGTAGATTAGCATTATATCGTGGCTGCTAACATGGATTTAGGAGTGAATAAACGAACCATAAAAATTACATCTTCTAAAGCAAGCACACAGCTTAACCAAAGCTACAAGCAACTCATACACTTACAGACACTCAAGTCGTAAGGGTGAGAAAGATGTGAGAAACTCAAGAGCAAACTCATAGCTTAAGAACGCGCCTCTGCTGTTCTGTTGCATGCATGTAACTAAGATGGCTCATGGTAAATGTAAACAGTCACACGTGTCAAAATAAAGGTTCGTCCTTTCTTACCGAAATTCCCGTGTGTCGTCCTTTTCCTACTACCTAGAATATCATTTAGCAACAAATACCTTTACAGAAAAAACAACTCAACAAATATTTCCTTTTAAATGCACTTAAAACCTGGGGACAGAACACTAACCAACCCAACACCAAACCACCACAAATAACATCCACCTGGGAATAGAGTGTATGTTTATTCATTTGTTGTTTATTGTTTTATGAAGGCAAAAACTGAGATTTAAGGTTCTATATTGCATACAGCAATTACATAATGATAATGAAAAGAAAAAAAATAACAGTGACAATTCTCAACGTTACAATACAGTTAAGTTGGTACAAATGTACACTTTAGTGACTTCACATTCCAAAATGTGATTCTGGTAAAGGTACTGCATGTTGAATATGACTGAATTACATACCACTCACAATATTATCACTGAATAATAGAACTTATAAATTATCATCAGCTGTTTTTAAAACAAAGTCAGTGCAAACATGGTGTTGTGTATGTTTTTACCACATTGCTACCAAGCACAGTAGAAATATGGTGTTGTAGCTGTAGTAGTGTTGTAGTTTATGTATGTATTTATTTATTTATTTATTCAGTAATGCTGCAAGAAGCTAATAACGTGAGTCTCCCGTATTTCATCCAGGAGACTTGGAAGATCTGCCCCTACTGACAGTACTCGGCAGCCTTAAAGAACAGAGATCTGGGCTGAAAATTTCTTAAAGATTATTATTTTAATGGAAAACAAATGCCACATACAAAACATCTCTCAACTACCTATTTCTAATGATCAGGGTGTTAATCATTTTGCTAATCTTTTTTTGATTGTTTAGTTAGGTCAGTCAAATCTGTCTTTCTCATACCTTTTCATCACACACAAACACACACACAAACACACACACACACACACACACACACACACACAGACACACACACGGATGTTTTTCCCTTTAACACCACCACCATCAACAACTACTACAGTACTTCCTTGTCACGTGTCTGTTGTCACTACAGCACTTCTCTGAGAATTTCTTCCACCACCCTCCCAGTGTGCTTTCCCACCATTTCTCCCACAATTCCACTTTTTTCTGCGACTGCCTCAATTATCTTCTGAAACATTTTGTCAAACAAGCCTGATTTAACAAATTTTTCAAATTCTTCCGTTGCCTGCTTCCCAGCTTTATGTGTCCCTAGCTTTGCTCCCACTCTTCCTCCCATGGCTCCTCCATATTCACCTCCATGGCTATACCCCTCTGTTGCTCCTACAAAGACACCAGTGACACCACCTGCAGTTGCTCCTAATTTTGCTCCTGTGACTGCTCCAGCGGTTACTCCTGCAGGTCCTACTAGAACCAACCCTGCGAGTGCTCCTATCAGTGCTCCTCCAAATGAGCCTCCTGTTGCTCCTCCTGCTCCTCCTCCAACGCCTCCAGAAATGGCTCCTAAGATCTGATCTCTTACAGATTTTACGTCCATTTCAGGTTGATTTTCTTTCAGCACCTTCAGGAACCGCTCCAGCACCAGACCCTGATCCCCTTTAGATACTGTCCCATGTCCTACTAGTCTTTGGTACAGAAAGGCAGCCGTATCAATTGGAAATTCAGAAGCTTCAAAAATGGTGTCTCTACTGGGTTCTTCAGAATAAAGCACCACTGCTGAAGTTTTTCCAGGTAACCAATGAGAAACTGAGGTGATAAAAGAGAGATAAAAGGAAATGGCTTATTTGAAATCCCTGATAGAGATAGACAGAGGTAGAGAGAGAGGGAGAGAAAGATGGAGAGAGAGAAAGAGAGAGTGAGAGAGAGAGAGTCTGTGTGTGTGTGTCTGTGTGTGTGTGTCAGTGAGTGTAGGTCCCATAGTGCCTGCACACGGTAGCACACATACAATTACAATCGGGTTGTGGTATAGTGTTTTGTTATACAGAGCTAACCAACTGCATTGTTAGCATTAAATTGTCTGTACAGATTACCTGCCTTACCTCAATGGCATTCTTTTTTTCTGTTTTTACAATTGTTGTCAGTCACTAAAGAGATCTACCACTGTGTATCAATATCAAGAACAAGATCAATATATTATATTTTTCTACAACACATTTTCGTTTCTGAAGGAAGTCCAGTACTAATGAGAAGAATAAATCTATTAACTTGTTTAGTGTTTTTTTTTTTTTTTTTTAGAAAAAGGTGAAGTAGGAAAAATAGCTGAATATATCTTACGTGATAAGTGACTGCCTGCAGAAAACAGAGGCATTGCCAGTGACAGCATCAACATGACCACAAAGTACTTCATCTCTGAGTCTTTTCAGCCCTTGCAAAATGAATCCAGACTGTTATGACAGTTAAGACAGTCTCTCCAGTGACTGAAATCCCCTGGCGTGTCCCTTACATTATGTCAACAATAAGCACCTCCCTTTTAACCTCATGTTACACTTTCACTTCCTGTTAAACACACACACACACACACACACGAATTCCTCAGAAATGAAACTTACTCTCGACATTGGAGAGAAAACAGAAAACAAAACAGGAGGGGTTAATGTGTCAAGGCAGAATGTGTAATGCAAAGGGAACCATACTTATAGTTCATAAACATACTTACAGTTTATAAACATACTTATAGCTCAAAAACATACTTATAGTTCAGAACCATACTTATAGCTCAAAAACATACTTATTGTTCAGAATCATACTTATAGTTCATAAACATACTTACAGTTTATAAACATACTTATAATTCATAATCATACTTATAGATTATAAACATACTTATAGTTCAGAATCATACTAATAGTTTATAAACATACTTATACTTCATAAACATACTTATAGGTTAGAATGTTAGGATGTGAATGAGCACCTGGGGCTAGATGACGATGATTTGATTGGCCAGTACCCAGTACACAGTATTTGTGTGTATTATTGTGTAACTTCCCAATCAAACATGACAAAATAGGCTTAGCTTAAAAAATAAATAAATAAATGTATGACATGCTAGTGCCTTGCTAGCCTCATACTTTTGTGTCATTTCAGTTGGTGAATGTATGAATGAGCAAGACCCAGGTGGGATGCAATTTGTTTTGCTGCATGAATTGTGAGCAACACAGATTGATATAATTTTGCCTACTGGTTTGTGTAGTCTAAATAACACATGAACTTGTGAACCTACAGGTAAAAAAAACTAGGTGAAAAACTAGGACAAAAACAAGGATCAAGCATATTGACCACACATTGTTGTGTGTTCATGATAATGTCAGTCATAACGAAAAAACAGGAATTTCACTGTTATTTTCAGAGCTAGCTAGCTAGCTTGTGATTTGTCTAGTAGCATCTATCCATGGCAACATAATGCAAAGACATTGCTAGTGTGATTCTGAATGCTTATGACTTGTATTCAACAAATGTCATTTCAGGGAGCATTACATTCTTCTGATTTAATTATTGATCATATTAATTGTAAATCCATGCCATTTCTTCCCAGAAGTATACAACTACAGTAACATTTGACTTGCTGTTGCCTACAGTATCAATACCTAGAATACCTCAGATGTCACACACACACACACACACACACACACACACACACATTTGAAACAATTGTTTTATTAATTAAAATAACTTACAGTACAACCCTGTCATTGAACTAGCAAAAGTGGAGGTTACATCCTTGGATATGCAAGCCATTCTGAGCTTGTGCATCAGTGTGCTCAGTGTCTCACTGTGAGATATTAGGCCTACTAGGTTTCAAAGTCATGGAAGGATCCTAACAATGGTTTTCAACGGCATATTTTTCCCATCTCACTGAAGGACTGTTCCAAGGATGCTTGAAATTGATCTCTCTGAAAGATCCCACATTAACCTAATGTGAGGAACCAAAACAAACATTGCAAAACACAAAATTGATTTTTGCCACTGCCAAGGCTTCCGGCCATGCTTGCACATATACTAAACTTGTGAAAAGAGACAATTACATCAGTCAAATTCACAAAACTAAAACGGCCATCAGAGCAAAATGTAGATACTGCATCATGCAGAAAGTTTCATAAAGAATAAGAAAACTGAACATCCATTGTCCTCGACTTTTGCTTTTCACGATTTCCCACTGATTGTGACAGGTTTGATTGGTTCGGATGAGGTCGCTGTGACTGTTAACCTAGTGATAAAGAAGACATATGGTAAGGAGAGATTAGTTACTGTCTCAAACCAGCACTGATTGCCTGCATTCTGCATCTGAATTTTTTTAGAAAGAGAAGACTATGAATGCTATGTGTAGATGCTAGATATATTGGTTTGACTAACAGGAAACCTGCTTGATTGCAACTGTATGTCACATTTAAAATCTTCCCCAAAGTGTTAGTGTACCCACCCTCACTTATGGTCCGTACCAGTGTCTGAAGAGGCCGGTTATAAACCATATGGTTAGACCAGTGATAGCCCCAGACAGAAGCCCTGACATGTCATGAGCAAAGTACCCTAACACAAGTCCTGTTATGACAGCCACACCCAGCTCGATTCTCTCCTGAAGGAAGCGTTGACGGTCCTCACTCTTCCACTGATGTCGATAGCGCTGTCTCTCCTCAACCTCATTGGTTGGGGCTGTCAGATAGGAGTAGGGTAAATGTTTACTGAATGTGTAAAACATGAGAAAAATGGGTGACCACAGGTGATGCTTTCCAACTTTTACATGGTTATCTGTTTTTATATATTTATTGACTTCAATGAATATTGCAATGCACAATGCAGCCTGATTTAAAAACAACAACAACAAAAAGTTAATCTGGGAGGGGAGGCTATTGAACAACAAAAGGCATTCATCTGTGTCATCACAAAACTTATCAAAGTGATATTTATGGTTCTGTAGTTCTAACAAGTGCCAAGACATCGAAACTAAGATTAAAGTACAGTAATGTACTGCAATTATAATAATAGCTGCAGTAATAGATTAGGTAATATATTAATGCTGAGTTACTACTGGCATGAGAATGTGGAAAAAAATGTGGTTGAAGTTGATATGGCATAACATGTCCTGTAAAGGTGTGTATTTTGCTTTGAGCTGGGACATGACATTTAGGCTTATGGCTTAAGGCTTAAGAGTATACCTGATGATCCAAACTTATTCACAGATAATGGACATCAAAAACGAAAGATAATTGCTTTAAGAAAGCTATCTGTTATTTGCTAACTTCATACGAAAACAGTTGGCTTTGTTATTCTTGTGCATTAGGTAGAAATAAACATTTTACTTAGTTTTTGTCCTCTGTATTGGTATCTTAATACATAATTTTAAAACAGAAACTACTCTCTCTATGCACTCATGGTATGTCTATGAGAAAAATGCACCATGTTGAAAGTATTCCTGCTCTATCCATTGTCCAATATTTTATAAATGATCCCCAAAGTAAGTAATGTCAGCAGGTGGCAGTCATGTGTTCAATGTCTTAGTGACTCACCCACTGTCAGTTTCGGTGCTGCAATGCTTTCTCTCGCCCTCAACAGCTTAGACTGGAGCTGTGCCTGCATGTACCTCTGCTGCATGTAATCCTCATCGTCACTTCTGTCAACTTTGACAGTAAAAAAAAGCATTAAGGATTAACCATGGTGCCAATTCTAGTGGAAATTAGCATGCAAATACAGTACAACTAATGATAGTGGCTGAATCACAATGCCCCTCCTAAACCCCAACTCTCAAAGACTTCATGTTCAATCTACAAATACTTTAATGGCATGATAATCAATTCATGCCAATTAAATATTTGTGGACTGAAGATTTTCAGCCAAATGGACATTTATAAAGAAAGGTTCATGCATCAGCATGGTGATAAATAAAACAACAAAACGAAACAAACAAACAAACAATCTGGCCTCACTCACCTGTCGATAAATCCATGATGTGTTATCTTGAAAACTAGACATAATATAAATTGTCATAATTAAAGCATGTAAAGTATTCAAATTTATCTTTACTCAAGGTTCAAGGTAAACTTTATTATTCCACCAGAGAACATTAAACGTCTGTCAACATATAATACTTCAAAGAAACCAAGGACAAAATAGACAAGAATAGAATGTTAGGACATACCACAAGTAGAGACATAGCAAAGCACAGACACATCCCACAAAGACATATCCCACAACGTAAAACCATTGTCCAGACTGAACTAACCTGAAAAGCTTCCAAAAGTGTACCGTTGTCTACTATTTCCAAACCACAAGTTTAATTATCTGTTCTGTATACTTGCCTGTTTGTTTTTTAATGTCCTGAATGTTCAGTGTTCCTTAAGAGTACCTGTGGGAGGTAGTGACTCGCCCTTAACAACAGCGAATATGATCAAAGTCTGTAGTGTCACAGGTGTGTGTGTGTCTGAGAGAGAGAGAGAGAGAGAGAGAGAGAGAGAGAGAGAGAGGGCGGGTGGGGAGTTGGTGTTGCCGGTATCATGTTGCTGTGGGAACTGGAAACTAGTCCTTGTCTTGTGTGTGTGAGCACAATAAAAGTACAATTTTGCTATTGCTGATTGTTGCCACTGCGTGCGCCATAGCCTACATTATGCAGAAAGTATAATAAAGGATAACAAAATTGAATTTCTCCTTTGAGAAACATGTTGCCTCTGAAGCTCAGTCATTCCATGTTATTCTCTATTCAATGTAAGGAAGATCCAGCCATACCCAAACCCAACATGCAACCCAGCCCCTGACATGTTATTTATGAAGTCTGAATTTCAAGATATGTTTTTACACCACACATAAGGCCTACATATTAGACAACAGGATACCCACTCTTCATTGTAAAAATCTAACTGTATTGAGAGATGTTCATTGTTTTAACAGTTTTACTTCTGCCATGTACTTGGTTTTAATATCCACTGTGACTCATTCAATCTTTGTTGAAATCCATGAGTGACAATTATGACTATCAAGTCTGTTGTGTCATGGTCTTTAGAGTTATGAAATATAATAAAGGTGAAACAATGAACCTTTCACAAACTGCATTGACATGGTATTTTTATTTTGGAGTGGGATATACATTTTGGAGTGAAATTATACTAACTGGATGCTAAGTAGGTTGCTTAAATGTACACGTATCCTAACCTACGTGTAGAGTTAAGGGCATAAATGAGTATTTTAGTGCTAAGGGCATAAAAGAGTGTTATAAGGGGTTTATTATTATGTGGCTCTGTTTTTATGCCCCAAGTGTGCATCGACACACAATTATCTACTGAAAATTAACCTGAGCCTTGTGAAGGAAAAAAATGAAATGAGACCACTGGAAGTCTGTATGTGTGTATGTGTGTGTGTGTGTGTGTCTGTCTGTCTTTGTTGGTGTCACGGCACTCAGACTCAGGACAAGATGGCGAAGTTCATAAACCTGAGCAAACTTTATTCAGTAGTCAAACTAAGGAACACAGAATGGGTACAGTGAACACAGTGAAACACACAAAAGAACATGGCTCAGAAAGGCTTAGAGCACAGAGCACAAAGAGGCTAGCCTGGCAAGCCTTCCTATAACATAAATGTATAGGCTGGGCCCGACCGATAGACCGACTCAATCTTAAGGCGGTTCAATGGTTGTCTTTCAAACTGGATAGCACTATGACCAGTCACAGCAACGTCAGCAAAACAGCAAATAGCCTACCTCCTTCTCTGAAATGCCTTTTTTCTGCTCAATTTTCAAAGCAAAGCCCAAACCTAACTCCTCCAAAGTCGATGCCAAAGCCTATTCAAACGACCAACATTCTTTAGCCACTGTTGACAACTATGTGGTTATCCAGCAAAGCCTGGCCAACGACTCCACAAAGATGCAGCATTGTGATTGGTCCCGGTAAAACCTTCTCGCTAAGCAAAACTTTTTGCTACGGCTATGGTTTAGATTTCTAGGCCACAAAGAAGCAAAAGGCAAAAGCAAACAAGACCGACAGTGACAGTAGAATGATTCCTATGGCTCCTCCACTTTAGTGGGAGGAGCAAATTTCCCAGAAGGCGGAAAATGAAATGTTCAGTGAGTGTGCCTGTGCACATTTGTGTGTATTTGGGTGTGCGTGTACAAAAGCCAGGAAGAGTTTCACAAGCCAGAGGAATTCAGTCTACAGTCATTGGCCATAACAAGGCTTTGCTGAATGAATCTGATTTCACTAAGAAGATGAAACACTTCAGGTTTTTGACTTTGTTGTGGGCGATACCGCTGTTGTCCACAGGCACTGCTTTATCAAGTAAGTGTGTGCTTTTCTGACTTCCTCAGTTGCTTTATATTTGCCTTCACTTTCCGTCTTCCCCGTTATTTACTCTCTTTCTGTTGTCCTTATTCTTTTCTTTAAGCTGTGAGATGTGTTAAAAATATTGTGTCATGCCACATTTGTCACAGCTATACTGACAACCTAAGCAAGTAAGCTATAATATGTAGTATTTCAATAATATGTACAATATATGTTCAATAATATGTAACAACTGACATGATTTACAAGTATACAAACTTTACTTCTGTCACACAAAACTAGCTGAACCAGCTGCTTTTCAGGATGGAAGTGGTTGTTGTTATTTTACAACGACAAGTCTTAGAGGGTACAATAAGAAATGTTTAATGTGTGTAGAGAGCTTAATCATGAGTCACTTGAATTTAACTGCATCAACGCATCAGTCATCAAGCTTGTCCTGGTATGAAACTCATTCATGTTAGGTCAAATAATGTTAGATCTTTTTTGTCATCTGAAGAGTAGAGAATAGTATAGTAGAGAATGCTATTACTTCCTGAATATAATTACTGTATAGATTTTTCAAACTTTCAGCAGCTCTGAGGCCAAAACCAGTATGTGTCTGTGGAAATGCATTTTTCTTTGCCCTTTGCCGTGCTCTCTCATTTTAGCTCAATATTTCAGCAATGAAATTCCTGGGTGGTAATTCTCGAGCGTGACCTAAAGCAGGGATGGGCAAACTTTTATGTTTATGGGCCACCAAGCCGCCAAAGGCCATTGCAAACTTTAGAGCACCCACTTCAGATCGGAAAGCCCCATGCCGTCTAAAACATTTACATGATATTTCAGCGCTACACAATATTGTTGACAAACCCATCACACTAACTTAAATGGGTGCCTCTTTTGAGCAGTTTCTCTTTTAATTAAACAAACAGTATACCAATTTTGTTCAAACAAGCTTACACTAATGAATTCCTCAGCACAACTTACTGTAGAGGGCCCAATGGCCACCTGTATTGACAGCCCTGGTGCTATCAGTTCAATTCCCTGCTATCTGCTACCCTCTAGTGTCTAGCTGTGTGTGAGTCATGTAGAATGTTCCAGAGTACCTCATATATCATTACCATAACTCAAAATGATGACATAAATGAACTTAAACAGATTGATTAAATATGAACATTTTTGTGGTAATTAGTTTTTTGAGTTTATACTGAATATATGTAATATTTTACAGTTGTATTACCCTATACTGAGCCTGCTTGCAACAAAAACAATAACAACAAAACTGGAGTAGGTTGCCTGAATCTTATCTCAGTGCTGAGGCATGGATAGACACAAATGCAGACTTCTTCTTGTTAATGCCAAAACATTTGGCTACGTCTGTATAACTGCACTGTGTGTGCCTCACTACACAAATTAGAGCCCATAGTGATATAATGTGTTGCTACATGTTACGAACCCATTTCAAAACATTAGAGAGTATGGGTGCACAACATAAGTAAGCCAAAATTACAAATAGTTTTACTGAATTAATTACAAAATTACAAATAGTTTTACTGAAACGCAGAAATTGACTCAAGTTGCCAATAATCCAGCCACAGTTTTAGGCTGAAAAAAATAACTAAACATCCTGCGGTTACCTAATCAGAAATTACTACACAAATTACAAACTACCTCCTCGAGAAAATGAAAAGTGGTCTTCCGCAATTTCAGCTTCCTGCTGCTCTATTATTACCTAATATATACCTAACGTGCACAAACAGAACTAAAAATTCACCACACCATCACCAATTACAACAAATCCTCCCAAATGGAGTAAGCAAACAAAAGACAAGTAAGTCGAATACAAATCGCTATATGCGGAGCTATACATGAGAGTGAGAGAACAAAACAACAGTACGCAAACATGGCACATGAGCGAATGAATGAAATGAGCTGCTCCGCATTTTCGGAATGGGGAGGTTTTTATACGGCAAGTCCACGCCCCCTCGTTAATCATCAATCAGGCTCACCTGAACATAGGGACACAACAGAGCCAGAACAATACCAGGGATTAGTGTTGAGCATTAAGATGACGTAACACTACACTAATGCACATTCAGTACATACATACATAAAGACTTACATAATGCTTACATATACATGTGTTAACCTGTAAGGTCCAGCCCAGAACATACCCAGACTCAAACTGGCAACTTGCTGCACCACAGGCTGGGAGTCGAGCATGCTAGCAACTGAGAATAAATCTGCAAGGTTTTTTTTTTGTTTTTTTTTACTTGCACATCTAAGGCATGAAGATGATGGTTTCTTACTTCTTACAAACAGACAAACAGACAGACAGACACATTGAGACACAAATTATTTTTAATGTTTCTCTACAGAAGAATTGAGGATTGTGCTGCTGGGCAAAAGTGGATCAGGAAAGAGTGCAACAGCAAACACCATTCTGGGGAGAAAAGCTTTTAAAGAAGCTTTAACGTTTGACTCTGTCACTTATGAGTCTAAGAAGGAGAGTGGAGAGGTGCATGGGAGAGAGATCACAGTTGTTGACACTCCAGGACTGTTTGACACATCTAAGACAGCAGATGAGCTGAAAAGTGAAGTTGAGAGGTGTGTCAACCTGTCTCTTCCTGGTCCTCACGTCTTTCTCCTGGTGATGAGACTGGATGTGAGATTTACCAAGGAGGAGAAGAACGCAGTAAAGTGGATCCAGGAGAACTTTGGCCAGAGATCGACTGAATTCACAATAGTGCTGTTCACACATGTTGATCAGCTAAGGGAGAAATCATTGAAGAGTACCCTAAATAAAGACCTTCAGATATTAATTGACAGCTGTGGGGGTAGATATCATGCATTTAATAATGACGAAAAGGAAGATAAGACTCAGGTAATAGAACTGCTGGAGAAGATAGATACCATGGTGGACAACAATGCGAGAGAATATTACACAAACAAGATGTATCAGGAGATTCAGAGAAAGATCAGAGAAGAGGAGGAGAGAAAGAGGCAAGAGGAGAAGAAGAAAAGAGAAGAGGAAGATGAGAAAATCAGAGATGACGAAAGAATGAAAATAATGAAGGAAGAAGAAATGGAAAGAACTCTATGCCCATGTCTTGTAATTTTCCTAGGGACATGGTTTGGTCGGCCAAGAGGACTAGTTGGAGAAATAGCAGGAGGAGTTGTAGGATACATAATTGCAGGAACGGTGTGCAGTATCTATTAATATATAAGTGAATGATTGAAATGTTTTAGAATAAGGTCTTACTCTTTCATCTGTTTCTTGTTGGAATATATCTTTTTTATTTGTGTTTTGTTTTCTAAGCTGAAAATAAAGAGTGTCTACTAATATATATTTATGTGTGTGTGTGTGTGTGTGTGTGTGTACATTGCTTAAATAGAACATACATAAATTGTAATGTACATTCCTTGACTTAAACTGCCTTCTTCATAGATGTGCATAGACCAGTAAAAACTAAAAGAATTTTCCTTGGCCAGTTTGATGCAAATGTGCTATATGTGTGAAACAAACACATATCAAGGTAGCGGGATGAGAGGACTTTAGTCTGTGGTGTTAACAGCCAACAGGAGTCCTCTCATAGTCCCTCTTAGGGCTTTGTAGCTATATAAGCCAATGAAACAAGGCAGCGACAGCCTGTTGCCAGTGGATTTGGTAACACTTACTTTACATTTTGACATTAATATCAAAGGCCTGTACCTACATTCCCTCTGTCTCAGTTGCCAAGGCATGTCCATGATTCCTGGTTTCTGCCTGCCTGCAAGAGGCAAAGGCTATCCTGTTTCATAGGGCTGGTATCTGCCACTCCCCACCCGAGGTACACAGCAAGCCCCCATCCGATCCGAATTTATGTTAGCCCCCTGGTAGTTTGAGGCTCCTATGAGAGGACCTCTTCAGTGGTGATCATCATCTGATCGGGGAATGGATCATGTGATCAGGGAAATGCTGTCTTCCCTTTCAGAGAACTGTGGTTATATACATAACCAGTATGTTTTCCATAATCAGATTTCACATGGGAATTTTAGCAATATATTATTACAGATAGACTCACTGATCCATATCTATATGTAAAACTGTTTTAAAATAGCATTTACAAAAAACACTTTAGATTCAACATTACCTGACAAACATTCACACGTGGTGATTGTGGTTGTTTCACTCCAGGTGAATTGAGGATTGTGCTACTGGGCAAGACCGGTGCAGGGAAGAGTGCAACAGGAAACACCATCCTTGGGAGAGAAGCTTTCCATGAAGAAGCATCAATGGAGTCAGTCACCTCAGAGTCTCAGGTGAAGAGTGGGGAGGTGCATGGGAAGAACATTACCGTGGTTGACACTCCAGGACAGTTTGATACGAGTAAGACTGCTGCCGAGGTGAAGACAGAGATAGAGAAGTGTGTCAACATGTCTCTTCCTGGACCTCACGTCTTCCTGCTGGTGATGAGGCTGGATGTGAGATTCACGAAGGAAGAGAGGAATGCAGTGAAGTGGATCCAGGAGAACTTTGGCAGGAGAGCAGCAGATTTTACTATGTTCCTCTTCACACGTGCCGATCAACTGAAAGACAAAACTGTGGAAAATACCTTAAATAGAGAGATACGTAACCTGACAGCGAGCTGTAGGGGGGGATATCATGCTTTTAATAATCTGGAGAAGGACAACAGGACTCAGGTCGTAGAACTGCTGAATAAGATTGATGTCATGATGAAAGACAATGAGGGGGAATTTTACACTAACAGCATGTACCAGGAAGCTCAAAAAAAGATGGAGGAAGAGGTGAAGAGAAAGTGGGAGGAGGAGCAGAAAAAAACAGAGGAAAAAAGAGAGGAACACAATAGGAAGATCAGGGATGAGGAAAGAATGAAATGGGAGGAGGAAAAGAGACAAGAAGAGGAAAAGAGAAAACAAGAATTTCGCCGGCGTGTATGTGCAGGTATGGGAGGCGCTGTAGGGGCAGGCATGGGTTTTCTTTATTCCCTGTTCGTTGGTGTACCAGTTGGAGGAGCAGCAGGAGCATACTTTGGAGCCGAGTCAGCAGAAATACTGTGTTCCTGGGCAGCGTAGAAGTGACGGGATGGACAGAGCTGAGCTTTATGTATCTAATAAATTTCTTCCTTTGTTCTTCTCATCACGTAATGTAGCTAACTCCTTTTTAAGTTGTTTTTGGATTCTTATTTCATAATAATATACTGTGCATCATTCAGTGTTTAGAATTTCTTTATTTTTCGTAAACACCTCTTTAAAAAATTATTTTCTTAAGATCAGTGGTAAAATGTAGATGAGCTATTTGTATTTTTATTATGTAAAATTAATATGGAATTTGAGGATTTATATCTGTGACATTGCAAAGATGTTACAAAGCCTGGTTCTCACACATACTGGCGCTTTGAAATGCAAAGATGGAGGAATTGAAAAACCGGCTACTTTCACGGCAGGACAAGGCCAATTCATGCGTGCGTTATTTGCGCCGCTTCGGGGAACAATGTAAATGTATATTTTTGTGTTAAATAATGTATAATATGTGATGTGGGGCACTGTTGGGTGTTGGTGACTGAAGGGGGGTTTGCCGCCAGTTCGGCGTTTGTTCATAGTCCTTTGTTGTCCTGCCGCGATCTTATAAATTAATCCCTCATTCCCTAATCCTTGTTTATACAACATCAATAATAACAATAAGCGGTGTGGAACCCACCGGCCAAACTTTCATTTGTCATTTGCCAACTCTGTATGTTTCCCATAAAACTCATTAAGGCCTTAACTCACAATTCTTCCTGGTCCTCCAACACCTCTGAAGCCGTCCCTTTGCGGAAGTGCGCGCCGCAATGGGACAGTCTTTGTCATTCTGCAAGTGCAAGTGTTTTTGTTTATTAGTGTGGTTTTGGGAAATAAATAACCTTCACTTTTGGGCCAGCAACACCTCTCCTGTGAATCCTTACCACCTCCACTTCTCAATCCACATCCCTTCTCGTGACATGGCCGCTCGGGTCTCTCATACATCCACAGATATTTATATTGTTCAATTCAGATTTAAACAAGGATTCACACACACACATATACACACACACGTGTGTGTGTGTGTGTATATGTGTGTGTGTGAATCCTTGTGTGTGTGTGTGTGTGTGTGTGATTTACCAATCTGGATATCTACCCATTCATTTAGATAGGGTCTGCACTAGTTAGCCAAAATAACTGCCCAAAGGCATCACCAAGATGGCCACCAAGTGAAGAGACTTTCCTTACAGGACCTTTGGTTCAGTCTACCCAGTAGGCCTATTTCCACTTCTTCCCACTTGCCTGAGATAGGGAACCAATCAAAAACTGACTTTTACCGCAACATGATGGAAGCGTACTTAAGACGTGTTTTGGTTCAAATTGTAATGCATCCCATTCTTTTTTTTCTCTGCAATCACTGGTCTGATTGGTTGTAGTTATATCCAATGCCTGCAGAGGCATTTTGATGCATGTCTGTTAATCCCGCCTCATGGAAGTTGGAGATGATATATTAGCCAGACCGAGAACCAGTGTGAGAACCAGGCTACATGAAAGAAATCTACAAGATATTTAAATAATACTTTGCTTTGTGCCATTTCTACTTCATGGAATATATTAAGAACACTTCTTAAACTCTAGTTCAGCAGAATAAATTGTAGATAAATCTGAGTTTTACTCCATTTGCAACAAACTTCTACTTTGTGCTCTACTTCACTGCATTCTGTAGTGGGTGCTAAATGCACATGTTTGTATTTATGAAGTTGTGTTTATTCCTCTGTTAACAGGTTACTCCAGCATTCTGGATGTGACTGTCAGGCACAGACTAGGCAGAGGTAGTATTAGACAGGGAGTATTTATTGAACAAACCAAAACTGAGTTTAACAAAAGTCACGTCCGCTACTATAGCGGAGGAGAACTAAAAACTACAACGCACAGAAGTATTCGTAAACCAAAACACAGGAGATCTAGAAGGCTAACACAAAAGCACGGGCTAGAAAACAAGGAGATACTGAGTATAACAATACCAGCTGGGAAGTCTAGGCTCGCGGGGCGAACAACACAGGAGACGGCGGAAACACAACTGACGCGGAGATAATCCCAGGTAACATTGACGAGGCCAGACACAAGGGGAAGCAGGGGGGAGGCTTAAGTAGAGTGGAGACCAGGTGACACCAATTAATACTCAGGGGAAGGTGATCGTGCACGGGGAAGTGACTGCGAACTGGGAGAGAGATTGAGAGTCTGTGGAGTTGAGTGAGGGGGCGTGGCCGTGACCAGATCTGATGCAGACCTGACAGTGACAGAGATTGAGTTAGCATGAGCATTACTTAGATTTTGTAGAATGATTCATGCGCTCTGTACTTGTATACAGCAAATCCTCAAATACCATATAATCACTTACATGGGATTTTGATGGCATGGGTGTGAAAAAAAAGTTCCACTTTGCTCAGTTATTTTTAAAGGTGCTTTGTGTAAAACTTTTAGGTTAATTTTTTAAATTAATTTATTTGATTAATTT
Organism: Tenualosa ilisha; assembly: GCA_015244755.2. Classification (NCBI taxonomy): domain Eukaryota; kingdom Metazoa; phylum Chordata; class Actinopteri; order Clupeiformes; family Clupeidae; genus Tenualosa; species Tenualosa ilisha. The sequence goes on from PYXC01002024.1 coordinate 141,434, forward strand.
TTTGTTGTATTGACATTATGTCAAAAATGACAAAGCACTCTGAATGACAAAGTGGAAAACTCCAGATATCTTGGGACCAGCTCACCTATTATAGTATGATGTCCCACCAAAGGTTGTTGAAGTATTAAATATAATCCAGGTTAATGGAGAGCTGTGTTCAAATTGAAAATATTAAACAGTACTTGAAACTGAAGTATTAAACAGGACTTGTACATAACATAACAATGCATGTTTAAAATGTCAAAGTATGTTCAAGTAACCACGTTTTACCCACTATGACAGTACACAGAACTGTGATATTTTTAGTAATATAGTTTTCTGACATCCATTGTGATGTTCATATTTGTGCTCTTTCACATATCTTTTGCTAATTAACAAGGTAAATAAAATGTAGATCATGTGTCTAATTGTATTTATAGCCTAGTTGTGAGACTGAGACTCAGAGATTAATTTCCTCCATCCAGTGCCCCATACTCAATGTCCAGCTTCTGCTCTCTTGGTAACACTTTATTTGAAGGTGCCTACATAGGACTGACATGAGCCTGTCATTAGCATTACATGACACATACCATGAACATTAATGACCCTTAATGTTTGTGACTGTTGTCATTAAGTGTCATTTGGTGTTTGTAAAGTTAAAGGTGCAGACATTACAAAAACGAATGACACTTAATGACAACAGTCATAAACATAAATGAAATGTTATTAGCTCTCTCTCTCTTTCTCTCACATACACACACACGCAAATAAATAAATAAATAAATAATTGCATACATGCACACACACACATTTTTTTTGCATAGTCATAAAGGTTGAGTCATCTATTTAGCACTGCTGCACCCATGGATACATAATATTTTGCTTTCTCTTTGCTTCAAGTCGTCATCTGACCCTGTAAAGATAAAGTGTCTTTACAGTAATCTCAAGTGAAAAACATTTAACAGGTGTAAATTCATTCATGTTCAGTCTCCAGATAGAAAGATATGGATATAATACACAGACGTGAGTATGACTTGTATAATTTTACCATGCTAATGTCTTTTTTTATACTTGTGTGTGTATGGCATGATAAATTCAAATAAGAAGAAGACGCAGACGCCTCAGGAATGTTTCACTCGCATACCTCATAGTATTAGAACACTTTCGATTTTACTGGATGGCCTACAATAGAGGGAACACCGCTAAACAAAGTCTATGGCAGATTGTAGGCCAATCAGATTCCATGATCAGGTGAGATTTCTGAGGTAGCCTTATAACCATCCAATTCTTTGAAGAAAAGGGCTTGGCGAATCAGTTTTAAATAGGTAGCATAACGTTAGCTGAACAGGGTGTAGCGTTACACTTTGAACAACGTAGGCCGAGGCTATGTACAGACACGTAAAAACAGAACATAGTCTCCATACGTCCTATCGGAAGATTTGCAGACTACTGACGGACAGAGTGAGTATGAAGTTAGGCGAAGCCTAAGGTTAAACTGCTATTTGGTCAGGCTATTTGTTTAAACCGCAACAGATTACACAATCCAAACCTCAGCTGTCTCACGGCATACTTCTAGAAAGGCTGACTTCCTGCTGTGTGATCACTGGAGTGTGTGTGACGACAAAACAAACAAACAAAAAAATAGACAACAACAACGACGAAAATTCTTCTGATAATTAAAGCACTCCGTAACCTGATTGGTATATGTGTTCCCCCTTTTGGCACTAACGTTAAACGTCATGTCAACTGCCTTTCCGATTGCCATAACGTTAGCGAATATTAGTTTTGGTGCAGCACTTTGTAGCTTGGTGGACAGGGCTGTGCGACCCTTGGAAAAAATTAAAAGTTGGACACTTTATTTTCTTCTACGTTCTATTAAATTTATTTACTTAACATATTGGAATCTTACAGCTTATTGTATGGATATCTGTTCTGCTTTATACCTTAATGACCTGTATTCCTATATGGACCAGCTTTCTGTAATGTTAGTTGTGGGGTGTTGCTTTTATTTTGAATTATGATTTGTAAAGGGTGATACAGCATACTTAAGCATGTGTGCAGGAGCAAATCCTTATTGAAAATGATATGAAGTGGTAATGCATTTAACAGGTAATTTTACATTTTATTGTTTTTCACAAATTACATAACAGGATGTAGCCTGATCTTACCCAGGCCCACTCCAAAACAGTTTCTTCCATGTGTCATTTCCAACTGGAAGTGTATAGGCTATATATTAACAAAAATTAGCCATGTAAATTAAATTATTTATTCATACATTATTAAAAACGTCATGTTTAACCCCCAAGCCTATTTTTAGGGTATTTTCACTTTTATGTTCTTATCAGTCATTATAAGGACTCTCTTCACATGCTGTTTTTTTCACAACTTGTGTCATAATCAGCTTTTATTTATTATTACCTTTTTGTTTTAGTGTCATACTCATGGCCTATCTCAAATTTGACATGGAACATTTGTTCAGTAGGCCTGCAAGAATTCCTTCATTGTTACCTCATATATTTAAGCCCCATGGAATATGAAGCAATGGCATTTAATGTCTGTTATTGCTTTAGGGCTACTGAGTATCTTCAGAGTGCTCTGAGTATCTTAGCTCTGAGCATCTTAGCTCTGAGCATCTTAGCTCTGAGTATCTTAGCTCTGAGTATCTTAACTCTAAGTATCTTAGCTCTGAGTTATTTTGAGATTCACACTGTATTCACCTCTTTCTGCACTGATCATTATGTGAAAAATACTTTGTGTGTGTGGTCTTATTGCGGGCAGGTCCAGCCCTGATAGCCTGCTACACAGGAAATTTGCCTGAGTAAAATTTACTAGGTTGATTAGCTGTAAACTTATTGCTGAATCCTGTGAGATTGTGGCTTCAGTTCTACAGTCACCAAACTCGCTGACAGAGCTGGACCTGAGTATCAATGACCTGGGAGATTCTGGAGTTCAGTTTCTCTCTAAGGGACTGTCTAGTCCCCACTGTAAACTGCAGACATTAAGGTTGGTGACATTGTTCTACGGTCTTGACATTTCCTGGTTTTGGGTGTGAAACCTCATTGCATCAACACACTGTATTACCATGTTGACTATTAAGAGTGCTGCTGTCCAGCATAAATGAAGTGGGTCTGTAGCCTCCATCTCTCCACAGCTTAAGAAAAAAATTACCCAGCTGGGAAAACAAAACACAGATTATATCTGTGCATTTCCTGTTCACCAGATTCTTATTCTGATTCTGATAACCTGCTAGATTCAGTCATGCTCTTTAGGATTCTTCATCCTGTTGAAGGACATTGTTGCATGCATTTTCAGCCCCATTTCAGTGCCTGTAATTATGGTGACTAGCTAAATTGGTGACTAGTCAGCCTTGGTGACAAGCTCCAGTGTCTCATCACCATATGGACTGACACTGTTAACGTTGCGTCTGAATTTCCAAGCTAGGTAAAGTCACTAGTTAGTATACTAATACAAAGTTGTCTTGTATTGTAGACATGAAATATGGTGACTGCAAAAGAAACAAAGCAGTCCACAGTATTGGATGCAACCACAAATGGAAGTAAGTAAAAGTAATAGCTCATTGCTGGCTTCTTAATTCCACCTTCTCTCAATTCCGCCTATTCCCATAGTATTCACAAAATTATGTGAGGATATGAAATATAGAAAGTATTGAGAAAAGGTTAAATACATTTCACTTTATCTTTTTTTTTCTCTCTCTCTACCTCAAGGCGTAAAGCGGAGAAACAGTCTTCGAGAGCCCCTTGACAGTATGTGTGCAATTAAATTTTCAGGCCATTCAGGCCAGATTTAGGCCATTAAATTTTCAGACTTTTCCTTGAAACCTCACAAGTGTGCTTTTAACTGTCCATAGTGTCAGCTGAAAAGTCTGCAGGACAAAAATACAGTGATGGATTCCTGACTGGAGCAATGACTGGAGCCATTGCAGGAGCTTTCACTGGTGCTAGAGTGGCTGCCTCTGGAGTTATGGCATTACCAGCAGCAAGAGTTGGAGGAGCGGCAGGACTAGTTGTACTTGGAGGAATGTGGCTCAGGCAGCAGTTTAAGAAAAGACAGTATCATGACCCAAGAAAGTGAGAAAAATATCAGGACTTTGGGAGTCCTTCTTATTGAGATGACATTTACCAGACACTTTTATCCAAAGCAGCTTACATTTGTCAACTACCAATTACATCAGTCTCCTCGAGAGCAACTTAGGGTTAAGTGCCTTGCTCAAGGGCACAATGGTGGCAGCTGAGATTTGAACCCACAATTTCCAGCGTACTAACATGCTCGCCAGGTCCCTTAACCACTACGCCACTACCACCCCATTTCCTCTGTTCATAGTCTGATTGTCTGGGTTACTGTTTCCTGGTTAATCCAGGGTAGCACTTTAGAATAACAGATGCTTATAATCAGGGGCGGAGCCCGGGGGGTGGCCGGGGGGGCATTTGCCCCCCCTGAAATCTCATTGGCCCCCCCAGGTGCCCCCCCTGTCGTGGCACCGCACGTCTTGTTGAGAAGGGCTTGCTGAATTCTGCAATCGGTAAAATCTGTAACTGCTATGTTCCTCCTGTGCAGTAGTTGGCGCTCTGTATCAGCAACAGGTATAATTCAGCCACTACTGCTAACTCCCCAGCCAAAACTTCTGTTCGAGTGAGACGGCTATTAAATGATGCCACTTGTTGTCCCAATAAATCAACCGATGATTTGAGAGATTCTGTTGACGCGTTGATCAAAGCAGCCACATCGGCCTTGAAACTTTCTCGCTGATGATTAAGTAGATAGTATTCTGTTTTTATGGCCATTTTACCAACCGTCCCAACTTTTGGGTTTGTCACTTCTTTTGTATTATTTGCTTCAGTTATTGTTTTGTCTACACTAGCATTTTTGATGAATATGAGGTCATGACATCACACACACACACACACATAACTGTTTCCAAAGGATTTGGCTACTGTCAGGAAGCACCCTTTCTATATTGTACCAAACTAAATTCAGGATTGTATTGCCATTTTGCACATTGGGATTCTTCTTTACATATTAAAGGAGTGACTTTCATGTCGAATAGCCATATTCAAAATCATTATAAAGTTTGCCAAGTCTTAGTGCAGAGTTTAATAAAGCAAACACAAACACGTAGACTATGTTCATGGCAAGATGAGATCATTTATAGAGAAATTTGTGTACGTGTGTGTGCACCTCTACATTGCACATTTTGTACTTGCACATTATTAATAAACTGTAACTGTTATACAGAAATCTTATCTCCTTGTGTGTTTAAGAAGTACTATATGAAATGATTTGGATTGCAATTGATTGTGTTCGTTGAAAATTCACTGGACCCCTGAAATAGCTCTGGCCCCCCCAAGTAAAAAAAGTCTGGTTCTTCCACTGCTTATAATGCATTAGTATCGCTAAGTAAATAATGGGCTAATCATGAACAAAACATTTATATAGATTTGTAAATGCTATGTTAATATTTAATGTGTGTGGATTGTTCTTCATCTGTAAAATTTTACGATAAATAACCACTAAACAATTACAAAATGTTCATATGTATTTATAAAACCAAACAAGTTCACATTTGTCAAATGAATTTAACATGATTTCTAAATATTGTTAAATGATGAAATTATTATTTGTAAATAGTTATTAAACTGTTTCTAAGTAAGTTGTAGCTATGTTATTACTGTTGTGCACGGTAAAAAAAAAAGAAGTAATGCTTAGCCTACTTAACTGTAAAAAAAAAAAAAAGAAAACCTGGTTTATTTGAAAAATTAGTGTAAACTTCTTCAAATCAAATTTCTAAAAGTCTTTCAGTTAAGCAAACATAACTAGTCTCTTTCAATTAAAGCTTACTTTCTTCAATTGAGTTAAGTAAATCTAACTTGAAAGAGACTACTTATGTTTGCTTAAGTTGTTTAAGGTAATGAGTTATCTCCAACTTTAAAAATAAGCTTTACTTTTTTCTTTTTTACAGTGTAGCATCACTTGAAAGAGACAAGGTATGTTTACTTAGAGACTAGTTATGTTTAATTAAGTTGTTTGAGGCAACGAGTTTCCACCATTTTTTCAAGTAAGCTTTACTTTTTCTTTTAGAAAAAAAAAAAAAAAAAGTGAGAAAAACTGATCTTGCTGCAAGTGGTGTGGTTTCCAACAGGTTTTTGTCCATTCATTCTCAATTGTGGACCTATTTGTTCAAACCCCTCACACCTGTATGCTTCCGCCCAAGAGTTTGAAGCAATACAAGCAATGATGGAATCACGTTTTGCAATGATTTTTGTGTCAGCTTATCAGTAAACATTACTGACCACTCGTTGAGTTTCATGTCTTTACAAACAAAAGTTTAATGCGTTTTAGGAAAGATTGACGCTGTGCACCTATGCAGCCATCCTATAGGTGTGGGGGTGCTACAGCAACAACCGAAAATTCTCGGAACAGAGGCATTCGTCAAAATTTAAATCTTAACCATTGTGTTTCATCATAGATGATCAGAAAACAAGGCTTTACGTGTAAAAAAAAAAAAAAACAGTAAGAAACAGTACGCTATTCCCCCTACTTTTATGTCCAATTTTCAAAACCTGAATCTCATATGGTAGTCTGTGCTTGATCTCCGCCCATTTTGAGTTATCTGCGCTTTCCCCACAACATGTTTGCATGTTTTTGAACATGGGTTTCTGAAATGAGTCAACCATGGGGTGCATTAGAGATTAGAAACAATTCCGCAGTAACTACCCTTGCAGGATCTGAAATGCTGACCAAAAAGAAATGAAGCTAAAACTGAACGAAACTGAAATTGTATTTATTACCGGCTAGTCAACGTAACGCACTAAAATTATCATCGCTGATTCCTATACTTTGGTTTGCAAGTAAATTCACTTGGATTGGAATTGGAATGTACAGTGTTCAAAAAAAGTCAGCAACTGTAGGAGGAGCACAAGGGATAAAAAATTGCAGTCTTACCTGGTATGCCTTTAAGGGATGGGCTGGGAGAGCTAGCAGGCTGTCTTGTAGCATTCTCGTTAGCATAGGCTGTGCACATGTTAAGTCACTGTGTAGCACTAAGGCACACATCCCCTATTACAAGAACTTGAAGGACAATAACAGTTGTATGAGTAGGAACAAAACTAGGTTGAATGGTAACTGCATCAGAATATTTCTGAGTAGATTTTTATTTTACTTACAGTAGAAATTGACATATTTTTGCACAAAAGGTTTATTGATGAACAAATGGATATACAGCGTATGTGTGTAATCAGTGTCAATTCCGTTACTCCTTGCATAAAAAAAAAAATATGGAAACATTTTAACTCTTTGTTCACCCTCTACTCCTGTTTGTACTCAGTTTACTCCCACTCTTTTTTCACAGCACTGTCAGGTATGTCTTTGTCCATTTCATCAGCTTTCCTCCTCAGCCACGCAGCTCCTGCCAGTGTTGCTGCCCCGATCCCTGCTGCTGCTGCCCCGACCCCTGCTGCTGCTGCCCGACCCCTGCTGCTGCTGCCCCGACCCCTGCTGCTGCTGCCCCTGTTGCTCCAGCTACCACTAGTCCCCCTGTGATGAAACAGGTTCCTGCTACCCCACTCCACCTGGCCATTTTTCTCACTCCTGACACTTCCTTCATCACCTTCTTTGCCATATTAGCCATTTTCTTATCTGCCTTCCGCTTGATGGCAATTCTTTTGTTCTTCTCTGCCGAGGCTTTAGATTCAGCCTGCTCTGCCTTTTTCCTCTCCTCCTCAGCTTTCCTCTCTGCTTTTTTTGTTCTCTTCCTCTCCCTTCCTGCTCTCGCTCTCTCCTGCTCAGCTCTTTCCTCAGCTGTTTTGCTCTTCTCCCTCTCCTCCCTGGCCTGCTCTCTGAGCCTCTCCTGTATCTTCTGATACATCTTATTGGTGTAGTATTCTCCTCCATTCTCCTGCACTATGGCCTGGATCTTCTGCAAGAGGGAAGTGACCTGACTCTGGTCAGTCTTGTCTTTGTTGTTAAATACATGGTATCTTCCTCTACTACTAAGGATGAGTGAATGAATGTCGGGACTTTGCCAAGAATCGATTGGTCTTCCCTTAAGAATGTCTCCATAGGTAAACAGCAATATGGTGAACTTCCGAGCTCTGTCCCCAAACTTCCCCTTGATCCAGCTCACCGCTTTCTTCTCCTCGTCAGTGATATGAACTCCCAGTCTGATAACCAGCAGGAAGGTGTGAGGTCCAGGAAAGGACATCTCCACACAATTCTCTAGTTGCCTATTCAGCTCATCAGCATGCACATCAATGCCAAATGATCCTGGCGTGTCCACTATTTTGATTATTTTCCCAGCTACCTTCCCATTCCCCTCTGCACAGGTTTTAGTCACAGACTGTGGCGACTGCTGTACTTTGAAGACCTCCTTGCCAAGGATGGTGTTGGCAGAAGCACTCTTTCCAGATCCAGTCTTGCCCAACATCACAATCCTCAGTTCAGTCTCTATAAAATGATATTGGGGTAATTTACAGTTATTTTACATGGTAAGATAGCAGACACAGTTTAGTTTTCTATACACTATGATGATAATTTTCATATACAAATTAATAACACCTTTGCTATAACTTCTGCATTTCCACCAGACTTAAAGGCAAACTCTGGCCATGTTAATCTCTGTTATTTGAGCTCCCCAAATGATAACTGCAGTAGAAAAAGAAATAAAAAAGAAGATTGTGCTTTCTATAACCAGCCAGTCAAATATTAAACTAGCCGACATTTTCATTTTTGTTTTTGAAAAACTAAGCTATCATAGCAGGATCAGCTGTCATATGCAAGTGCGTTTTTTTTATGTTTCCATGGCGATGCTTGATTATAGATTTGTGAGAAATTTTTGTCTCTGCGGATAAGGGAGAGAACCTAAACTGGGCAGTGGATTTTACAGGAAACTCTACAAAAACAGGTATGTGGCCAGCCAGGCTAGCACTACATAGTGCCTCCACTCAGTTTCTCATTTAGTTCCACCACTGCATCAGTGGTCTATCCGTAGGCTTAGGTTTCCAGCAGTCTTGAGCTGTACAGGCCAATCAGTGAACACAGGGAGGGCTGAAAGTAATGACAATAAACTGAAACGATGCGTTTCAGCGTGTAGCATATGTCACAACCATACAGTAGTGATTGGTTGAAGCAGAAAGTATCTGTCAACTGAGAAGCAAATGAACGCCAATGGCCAATGGATAGGTTTCAGACACTTTGCACAAAGTAAAATGATGTGAAAGCGTTCGAGGCATCAGGCTAGTTTGTGACTGGCTGGTTATAGAAAACACAACATTACACTTATCTGTCACAACTACTTAGTTCTATATGGACAGTGTCTCATAGGGAACTGATGCATGCCGCTAAGTGCTTGTAGTGATGTTTTAAGCATGTTCAGAAGCTAAATTATAAGCTTCTGTTTAAAGCCTGCCCCAAATAATTAGCGCCGTAGCTATCTAGGTGCGCGTACTAGCAATAACTCGGCCTATCTTGAATTAATTTTTTTCTTTTCTTTTTTATCGTGATCATTCGGTGGACCTCAAATAACAGAGATATGTGGTGAACATCACTGGAGTTCACCTTAAATAGAGTCAAGACAGCTTTGAATGCAGACTACTCAGACATTTACTTTTTTTTCCTTGCACTTACCATCTGGACAGGGCATGGTGATGTCAGTCTTCCTGTCCCTCTTATGTTTGGTAAAATGCCAAAACACCACACTAATCTTGCAGATTTTAGCACACAGATTGCATAATATCTCTTTGAGAAACATTGTCAGTGCTTTTTTTCAATCAGTGCAAAACATATTAAGATATTAATATTAAGACAGAGATATGGAATATTAACATATATTACACAGAGCACATGTGAAAATCCAATGAGTTGCAAGTTGCAAGAATGTACAATGTTACACACACACGCACACACACAAAATGTAATTGTCAGATCATTCAAGCAACATATTTTGTTTGATAATAGTCCAAGGACATCATACCACTTTTCTGTATTTTTGTTATATGGGATATTACATTCATTTCAAATCTGTGGCCAGCAACACGTCTCGAAAAAGTCAGGTTGGTGTCAACAAAAGGCAGGCACCAAGTGGTAGGTGTATTTCAAAAGCCAAATGTATTTTCCATTTTTACTATCAGTGTGCAGTTGATGCTTTGTGTGCTTATTAATTTTATGGGTTGTGAGAACTGTTGTGTACAAAAATACCATTTTGAAAAGAGCGTGAACAGTTTAGCAGAAAGTGTTTTTGCAAAGAGTGCAAAAAGTGCTTTTGCAAGTAATTTATGATGTTTTGCTAGTTGGGTCAAAAGTTTTCTGATATGTGTGTAGAGCTTTGTAAAAACAGAAAGAAGAAAGAAAGAAACTGAACAAACAGAAAAAACCTGTAAACTACACTTTTATGTGATGGAAAACCAAACACCCAAAACCGAGTTGAGCTGAGCTGAGTTGAGGGGAGTTGCAGTGCTGTAACAAGACAACACCGGGCCTGTAAGCAAGATTATCAAGGTGTGCCCTTTATATGATGCGTGATGGAGCAATGTCCACAGATACCATTATCAGGTCATTAAGGCAGGTAGAATAAATCAGACGATTGACAGAAATAAAACATTTAGAAAAAAGATGGTGGCGGCAAACCATAAACGGAGGAAAAAACACTGGTGCCGGTGCACTATAACAAACTCCCATGAAAGTGGTTTGTCCATTTTCCCAGCTTTCCTCTGTGCAGAGCTGACAAGCATGGGCATTCTCTGCTGACAGCATGGCTAGTTCAGAGGGACAATGCTGTCCCATTGCGCTCCTCAGATTGGTTTTTGTCAGTTTTAGTTTGTAAAATGAACGATGTTCAGAAGCCAGTGTGTTGTTTAATGGCTGACGTGAAGTGGGGCCCAGTGGGCAATCTTTATCAATAATTGCTGGGCCCTGGATTGTCGCGGGCCTGTAAGCAACTCAGGTCCCTGCTTACAGATAGTTATGCCACTGGTGAGTTGAGCTAATGCCGTTCAGTGGAAAACAGATTTTGTATACAATGCAGTTTGCACGTACATCCAAGGCCTTTTATGAAAATCCAATGTCTGGATTGCAGCATACTGTAAATTTCTCAAAACCCATATATAGTCACAGCATTAATTTTGACTTTCCAGATGACTTAACTGTGCATAGCAAAGACACTAATGAACCTCCATGCCATCATAGATACTGTGAACTGAGCAATAAATCAAATAGGACGATCCTTCTCCTCTGTAGCAAGAGTCAATAATTTCCAAAAAGAACGGCAGATTTTGATTTGTGTAACCACAGTTTTGTGTTTTCCACATCTCAAAGGACAATTTTAAATAAGGCTGTGGCACCTCTGGATCATGCCTAAATATGATTTATACTTTGCATGATAGCTTTTCTCCAGCATTTGTGAGTGGATCGTGTCATGTTTGTAGACAATGATTTGGACATCACACATAGATCATATTTACGCAGTGCCACAGAAATCTTGGTAATGAAATATTGTTATGAAATAAATGAGTCATGAAAATCTCCACGTCTGCGCCCCTCTCAGCCTCTCGCCTTTTATATACATATTCATGATGGCAATTAATTAAATTTGAAATGTTCTTGTTTGTGTAGTTTTTGACATTATTCAACGTTTACAGTATTGGCCCCAACATTTATAAGACATACTGTCAGTGTCAAATTTGAAATGAGCATACATTACCCCCAAAACAATAAGATTCCCATTTTAACATTTGACATGATGTCTTTGCACTATTCTCAATTAAATATATGGATTGAGTGTTTGAAAATGAATTACATCTTACCAAACATGACAACTTTTTTGCAATTGGGTTTGTATTTCAAGCAAGCGACGAAAATTTTTCAGAGAAATATGATGTGCAATTCAAAAAGTTGTTCACTTATCAAGTAAGGCATGACTCACCCCACTCTGGATATGATGTATGACGGAAAGAAAAGCCTGACAGTTGAAATGAGCTTTAGGAGGAGAAACAAAAGGTGTGTATTTTCCACATTAAAGCTGAGAAGTTGATCAAATAGATGACAAGACTACAACAGGCCTTTGCACTTCGGTTGCTTTTTTATGATTTGGTTTATGGTGGCTGTAAAATTGACAAGCGACATAGCCAAGCATGTTCATAGCCAGAAAGCATAAAATGGGGGGGCAGAAAAAAATCAGATGGGCTTTAAAGGACAAGTTAGTTTCTCAACATAAAGCCTTGTTTTCTGATCGTTTATGATGAAATGCAATGGTTAAGATTACAATTTTGATGAATGCCTCTGTTCTGAGAGTTTTCGGTTGTTGTGGTAGCACTTCACCTACAGAACGGCTGTACCGCTGCAATCTTTCTTTAAGTGCATTAAACTTTCGTTTGTAAAGACATGAAACTCACCGAGTGGTCAGTAATGTTCACTGATACACTGACACAGTCAAAGCAACTGTCATCATTCTGAAATTTGTTGTAACTGTCCTTCAGTGCTTTGATTACATCTGTGCAGTCTGTAAGTGATATTGTGGAAGACTGCAAGCCCTTAATGGTCATCGTCGCTTGTGTCAAAGAACAAACTCCAGCAACCATTGCAGGATCTCACTAGTTCCAAAGCTGGTCTCCCCAAACGCAGCTGATTTGGGATATCCATAAATTTAGCATATCTGTTTGACCCCGTCATGAGAGAATGTAGATTATTAATAACGTCAAAAAAGCTACAAGCTGTTATTTCTTTTTTTGGTAATATACGTTTTTGTTTCTATAAGGTAGAACAAAACCAACACACACAACACAAAACATCAGTGTTTGATGTAAGAAAAATCTAATATGTTAAATATAAATTAATAAATGAACATAACTAGAACACATATGCAGTGCAAATCAACACCTTATATATTACACATCATACATGTTGGATGCCAAACAGTGATTGCTTTGAATTTAATGCCCTTTCTATATTTCTTTTTTTCATCTTATTCTTCTGAGCCACCTTATTTATTACTGAGTCAGTATTATTTTACTAAATTACAACTGAAATACTGTTGGCAATGTTCAAAAATGTGGGGGAAATTATCAGTAAGTAATGCTTACTTCACTGTAAAAAAAATAAATAAAAATGTGCTGTTTATCTGAAAAATTGGTGGAATCTTCAATTAAGTTAACTAAACATAACTAGTCTCTTTCAAGTTATGCTTACTTTTTCTTTCTGACAGTAAAGCATAACTTGAAAGAGACTAGTTACTTTAACTCAGAGACTTGTGTTTACTTGAGTCGTTTGAGGCAACACGAGTCCATCTATTTTTCAAGTAAGCTCTACTTTTTCTTTCTTACAGTGTATTTGAACATACAGTATAGGCTATTACTTAGATGTCTCTCTAAACACTCATCAGCTGTCTTTAAAACACCCTTACCAAGCACATTGTAATATGGTGTTGCACACAGGCCTACTATGCACAAACACACTTTACTTGAGCATGAAATGCTTTTTTTCCACCTTCATGCTGGAAGAAGCCTTTATTTTAATTTACAAAAAGGTTTGATGATGAGGGAGACAGACACTGGTCATCATTACATTACATTACTGCTGATACACAGGAACAAATAACACTATTTGAACTGTAGAAATAAAATTACTCTTTTTTACGTAGGGCATGTTTCTTTCACAGTTTTTAATGAACCTGTGTACCTGTGAGGAGACTTCCAGTCAATCATGCGATCCGCTGACAGAATCACACAGGAAATAATGCCACCTGGTGGAGACTTGTAATGCTGACCGCAGTTTTTTACTGTAATAGTTATGTTCAACAGTACAGCTCATCTCCTCCAAATTTCCTAGTCAAAGTAAAAAATAATTTAAAAAAAGGGCCTGACAAATCATGCCCATGCTTATTCTTTTGGCTCTTTAGCCTGCCTTTTTTAAGCTATGTTTCTCAAGAACATTCCTTGTATGAAAGACAGCCCAGCCAACTCTCATAACTTCTCATGCTTAGGTTACAATCCCTGTCTTGGCCACTCTGACGTCATTGTTCCTGGACAGGAGGCCACCATTGGAGTCTTGTCCTGGTGACTCTGTGGATGTTTTAAAAGCCATTTATATAGTGCAGGAATGCTGAAAGAAATGTGGTCATTCTGAAGGGTTACTAGTGTCCTTAGGTTGCTGATGACCATTGGTAAACTGGCCCTGTCTGTCAATGTATTTGCTTGTGTTTGCTTCTTTCCTGTTTTTGGCCATTTGTCTTGTTTGCACCCCTGGTTTGACCCCTGGCATCTCTCTTCTCTCTGGCCCTACTTGCTTTTCCATTATCTGCTTTTCTCTTCTTGTCTGTGACAATTCTGGCTTCTGTCTTTCCTTTTGACTGAAGTGAGGTGGGGTGCTACTTCTGCTCCGGCGTCTTTCTAAAAAAGATAATGGTTAACAACATTAACAATAGTCTGAAATATGTATACTTTTAACACTTGAGAATGTGAAACTTGAGTTGTCATATAAAAAATAGTGCTGTCAATCGGTTAAAAAAAAAAAAATCTGATTAATCACAATAGAAAATGTAGTTTAATCAATTCAATCAATCAGTCATTTAATTCTCCTTTATTTTTTTGTGAAGAAAGAATGTCACACGTGCCCCTGGTTAGTGCATGCTTCAGCAAAGTGATGCTCCTCAGTTTCCTGACGCTCCCTTGAGTGTAGTCAAAGATCGCTGAATACTGACCAAGATAGAGCAACATGATACATCACAATGGGAGCAAACAGAAATAGTTTCCTTTTTCCTGTTTCCTGTCTTACACCTTTGTGGCCTTGCCAACTAATTTCATTGTCCAGGTGACTGAACAATGACAAATAAAAGACTTGAACTTGAACTTGAACTTATTTCGGTCCTCATAAGTGGGAGTGTCACATAACGTCACAATATAAACTTTTCAGTGATCTTCTTTATCAGCGTATGAGGGCTCGACTTGGGTCTAAAAGGAGATCCCCCCCCCCCCCCCCCCTTGCGAAAATAGAGCATGGAACTTAACAAATGTTTGTGCCTCTCGCTCCGCTTTTACCCTCTCTGGTGTAGTTGCCACAGGTTGTCTGTGACAGGGGTGCCCGGGGATGACCAACCACATGATATTTTAACACCCCCTCGACTCTGGCATCCCAGGCGCACAAGTTCTGCACACTCCCCCTTGCTTCAAATCTCCCACGGGATTGGCCTTTTCCTTCTACTCTCACTCAATGTGTCCATCAGCTCTTAAAAATGTCATTAAGCATCTACATTCATTGTGCTGCTTGTATTCTGTTGCTGGTATTTATGTCAAAGAGAAACTCTTTCATCCCTGGACAGAGCTCTGTGGAGATTTATGTTTCGGACTCACCAGACACTGTTCGGTTTTTTTTTTTGTTGTTTTTTTTACGATTTATTTTATGTTTTTCGACCACGCAGACGCGTCTAGCAATTTACTTTGTCGTGCTTTTACTTTTTTAACGTTACTGTGAAAAGAGACAACATATTTCAACAACCTTGGGCAGTCAGTTTATGTTCCGTTAACAAACCTTACATATTGAAAGATAGGCACAGTACAATTGGGAAATCCTGCCACTGAATTCCAAAACGATGTCTTAAATTATTTACTAAGTCTATACAGTGGACTAGCATGTTGCTAAAAGTACCTAAAGTGGGCTGCTGAAACACAATGGTAAACAAAACAAAGCGAGTGGACGAACTTGGCCTATCACATCCTTTGCAGTGTGTATAAATGAGTATGGTGCTGGTGTGTAGTGTGACGTATGATGCATGATTAATTTGGGTAAAAAAAAAAAAAACATGAATCACATGCGTTAACGTGTTAACATGGAGAGCACTAATGAAAATACAAGTACAGTTGTCTGGTTTAGACTCTCCTGTGAGAGAATAATTTGTATTTTACTGTATCTTCTCAAACTAAAAATCCTTACTTTGAATTAGTGTGCTCCTGCTTTTCTCCTGACTTTTCCTGAAAAGACACAGTATGAATATAAAGCTTTAAACCATGACGCGATGTTCCCAGAAAAGAAAAAAACAGATTCACAGAACGTTGGAATGTTTTTTCTCTCCTTTAACACAATAAAAAAATACAAGTAGGATGTAGTTGAAGGAAAATATAATATGAAAGGATAGTATTTAGATGTTCACTGAGGCATCTATGCCAAACACATGCAAACATGGAGCTTTTATAGGTTTAAAGGATATTAAAGACCCAAATGCAATATTTCATCAAAAGTAGCTAGTGGTAGAACATGAATCATTTCTACGACTTGGTGTTAACCCAAAAATCAAACTGACCTTCACGGGAGGAAAGGTGATCTTCAGACATGACTCTATCAGAATGCTTGCCAGCATATATATCTACTGATATCTGAGCAGACGAAAAAAAAAAAAAATGCGTCTCAATAAAGGTGAACTTGCATGCTTTGTCGAAAAAAAATAGATCTACATAATCTGTGTGTGTGTTTATGTGTGTGCGTGTGTGCGTGCGTTTACATGTATTTGTGTACAAATACACTCATTTATTACCAGATAGACATCTACTCACTCTGATGTGTATTAAATGACATGAAAGGATGATCTCATCAACTTACCTGTTTATTCAGATCTGTGCAATTACCGCTGCAACACCCTATTGCCCTTTGAAGATAAATAAATCAGAGAACAGACTGACTTTTTCAAAACCAAAGCCAATATCTTTAGAAAGGAACAAGCAAGCATCAAATTTGAACTTCACAGTCAAAAAATATTCCTCTTGCTGAACAACTTCATGTAATGTTACTAATTTCTGTCAAAATCACAGAACTCCAAATGAACTTTACACAAATATCAATATCACTCTCCGCTTCTTACATTCAGTCCCATAGATGCAGTGCTTTCTCTACAGCCCTTCACACTGACAGCCTTGTTCGCTCATTCATTGCCTTGTCAATGATTGAATGATTCGGTTCTTTGTGCCTTTATTGGCACTGCGCAATAAAAGTCACATGTTTATTGAATGTTGTAATGTTGAAGATTTTGCCGCCAATGAGGATGGGCACTCAGAGTATGTGCGCTTTGTACGTGTTCTTCGTCTGTACATGGATGAAATATCTGTTAACTGTACATGAGAGTTTACATAAACTTTAAAGGAGGATTCAGTCATTTCACCCCCTTCTTTCTCGTTTGATGAAATGCTGAAAATTAGAATCGGTTAAAAAAAAATCTTTCAAATCTTTCATCACTTAACATCACTTCTTTTTTGCTGAATCAGGTTTGCTTGTAAACATGTGAGATGATAAATTTGCATGAAAACTTTCCTAAATTACAAATATTTCTGTAAATCCATCAAAAAAATACTGAAAGGCTTTTGTATTTACTTTTGAAATCAAAACTAATGTTGTAGATAAGTTATACTGTAACTAACTGTCACATGGTCCACTTTCAACAGAGTACATAGTCAACCACCTAGTACAATGCCACCTAGTGGATATACCCCAAACCTACCCAGTCATGGCCTGGTCTCCCATATAGTTTACATAAAAAAGACATTCAGATAGGACAATGTTGCTGTTTCTGTCCGTGTGTGTGTGTCCTCCCAGCATAATATTTGCAAATGTAGTAGCCCACTCTCCCACTGTGTGTGTGTGTGTGTGTGTGTGTGTGTGTGTGTGTGTGAGAGAGAGAGAGAGAGAGAGAGAAAAAGAGAGAGAGAGAGACATTGCTTTCCTCCTACACCACTGGATAGTTTCCATACAGTGACTGCTAGCCAGACACACAGTAAACATCAGTCGGAACAGCTTCAGCACACACACATGGAGACTCCTCTGTCCTGATTTCCTCTTATGTGAGTATTACATTATACTATTACAATAAAATAATACATCTTTAATATCTACACTAACTAACTGAATGGCACTGTAACTATATTCATACATATATAACATCTATCATTTCTGCAACACCTTAAGTTGTTATACTTCTATAACATTATATAACATTATAGTTTCCCATGTAGGACAATGATAAGCAGAGTCAATGTGAATACTGTACCTCCAAATTATTCTAAAGTATTGAAAGTTTAACTGTAAATATTTGGTTTGATTGAGACTATAATGTGATTCTGGTCTTGCATAGATGGAGACAGACGTTCCCCTTTTCAGATTCAAGACACCACCACCAACTTTGCCATCATCATCATCATCATCATCATCACCATCATTTCCTGTCATCACCTCAACATTGTGATCCTCATTATCATTTGTACAATTAAGTAAGAGAGAGATCACAGCCTCCAAGCCATCTCTGTATCTCCATGGATAATACAAAGACCAGAGAGAAGATGCGTATCATTTGAGCGCATGGTGGAATAGACGATCTGTGACTCACAAGCTACAGACTTTGAAATTCTCCCCTACTTGGACCAATCTCTTTTAATTTTTCCCCTCCCCCCCCCTCCCCATCACCATCCATTGCTCTAACTGCACCTTGCTCCTTTCTCTCTCTTTCTCCATAACAATCCATTGCTTTCACAGTCTCATTTGTTTTTTTTCTACCTCCCTTTCATCTTATTTTTTCCTTTTCATCTCTGACTTTTACCCACATTCTCAAGTATTTCTCTCTACCCTCTATCCTTGTTGCCATGGCCACCACAGGTCTGCAGGTGCTGGGCGTGCTATTGGCTGTGGCTGGCTGGGTGGGCGCGGCCCTGGTGACCGCCGCCCCCTTCTGGCGCGTGTCGGCCTTCGTGGGCGGGGAGCTGGTGGTGGCTGAGGCCCAGTGGGAGGGGCTTTGGATGACCTGCCTGGCTCGCCCCGGCTCGGGCCACACCCAGTGCAAGAGTTTCGACTCGGGCCTGGCGCTGCCCCCGGGCACCCAGCTCCGCCGCTGCTTGGCCATCCTCTCCCTCCTGCTGGGCGTGCTGGCGCTCGGCCTGGCTGTGCTCGGCCTCAAGTGCACCAACTGCCTTGGGGACGGAGCGGGTGCCCAGGAGACCAAAGCGCGTCTGGCTCGGACGGGAGGGGCGTTGTTTGCCGCGGCGGCGGTGGTGTTCCTCGTGCCCGTGAGCTGGACGGCGTACGCGGTGGTGCGGGACTTCTACGATCCGGCGGTGGCTGCGCCACTCAAGCGTGAGCTGGGGCCCGCCCTCTACCTGGGCTGGGGCGTGGCTTTGCTCATGCTGCTGGGAGGGGCGCTGATCAACGCCGGCTCCGCCACGCCCAACAGCGGAGGAGGAAGAGGAGGAGCAGTTTCAGCTCCTGCCTATGGGGGCGGGAAAGGCAACCCCCAGCCTACTCCCCCAGAAGGGAAGAAGGAGAAAGCATATGTCTGAGAGTAGGGTGTGTGTGTGTGTGTGTGTGTCTGTGTGTCTGTGTCTGTATGCGTGTGTGTGTGTGTGTGTGTGTGTGCATGTGTGTGTTACATTAAATACAGATTAAATTAATTGCAGTGGACAACATAGACCCTCAAATCTCTCAAAATCGTAACCAGCTTATACATTTACTTCATGCTTGGCTGACTGATGCCAATTAAGTCTTTGAGGGTTCAGGGTTTAGGGTCAGAGAGATATTGGAACTCAACCAGTATCATGGAATGAAAAGAGCATGTGGGTGGAATGGATGGGAAGTGTGATTAAGTGACAGCAACGGAAAGGGGACTAGAGAATATAGAATGTCATATGTCATAATATAGAGAATATAGAATGTCATAAAGGTATAGGGTAGATGGAAGCAATGCATTACTGTTAGAAACGTTGGAAGAACAGAAGAGACATTTTCAATGGGAGTTGTAAGTGGTGAAAAGAAGGAGGTGTTATGAATTGGAATAGAATAGAGTATAGTGTACCGATACTCAACTCTATGGTGTTAGGTGTTTGAGGGCTGGGTTGAAGGAAATGCATTTTTGACAGAAAGGTTAAAGGTTTGTGTGTGTGTGCGTGTGTGTGTGTGTGTGTGTGGGTGCGAGTGTATTTGTGTACGTGGACATGTGATTGGTGGATTAAATTGCTTCTGTCACTCAGAGATTCATCCTTCTCAACTATTTTATTTCATTTTGAGACTAATGTAAGAAAGAATCTTAAAAAAAACAAAACAAAACAAAAAAACATTTGTGACTCAGTGTGGTTGACATTTTCATACTCATTCTGACTGTTGTTTGCTTAGGTTCTTGTGATTAACATGTATATCAAAATATAACAATGGAATGGCAGCTTGTCAGGTCATGTTTTACAAATGAACCGTAAACAACTCTGTTTTATTTCATTTGAAATAAAGACATATGATATAAATAAATATATAGATGTTTACAGTTATTGACATTACAATATGTCATTCTAATATTACGATTTTCTGTGCTCTGTTCATGTTTGTATCATTTTTTGTTTGTTGTTTTTGTTTGTGTTTGTGTGTGTTTACATTTTGGGTACATGTCAAACATGATAAATCCACCAGTTTACAATACATGAATAATGTGTTACTTATCCTAAAGTTTTGAGATGTAAAACATAAAAAATAGACCTAGTTTAATGTAATATAATTTCAGACACTCCTCTCAGGCCAATCATCAAGTGTTTGGTTCTTTAAGTGTAACATAAAGAGTAACAATGAAATGTTTCATTTTCACTATGACTTGAACTAGTAAAAAGTATTCTCTACATGACTTCTGGCATTATTACCTCTGCCAAGGAGATTATGTGTTCGTCAGCATTTGTCTGTCTGTTTGTGTACAAAAGTGATGCATGTATTTGGATGACTTTTTTGGACAACGTGGGTGTTAGGACAAGGAACAAATGATTACATTTTGGTCGTGATCCGGCACATCATCTGGAATGTGTGTTGTGTCAGTTTGTTTGTATTGCCTTGGCAGAGGCCTGTGCCCTCTGAGTGCTTTTCTAGTTTTAATTGTTTAATTGATTAAAACACACACACACGCACACACACACACACACACACACATATATATATAGTGTGTGTTTTATAGTCTGATTATGAACATACCATTTGGATATTTGAATAGAGCACAAACCAAAGACAGAGAGAGGGATTGAAATAGAGAATGGCAGACATTGACAGATAGAACCAGTGTGGGCGCTGGTAAAGTGAAATGCATTGTGGGTGTTCTGTGGGTTAATGATTGCATGTTTATTAATATTTCACTACGAACATCTTTTACTCCCACACTGACTGTGTGCACACGTCAAAGAATTATAGCACACAACTACCACACACACACACACACACACACACACACACACACAGAGAGAGAGAGAGAGAGAGAGATGGTCTGCTGTGAGAGAACAATGATGGACCAGTTAGGACACACAAAGGCCAGTCTATGTTCTGCAATTCTGGTGTCAGATTACAGTATGCATGACCTCAATCCACAGCTATGAGACACAACACAGCACAATATGGTGCAGTGGCACAGCATCATCTAACACTGGTTGACTGTTACTACTGGACCTTAAAGAAAAAAAAAATCTTCAGACCATAGCCTTGTCACAGAGTATGTGATATCATTGTAAACATGACAAGCCTGAAGTACATCCACTGTGACTGTGTCTTTTCATAAACAAAAAAAGTATATTTGTGTTAAATTAAATCAAGAAAAAGTGACTTTATACAAACTGTCTGTGTTTGCTTCTGCATTACTTCCTCGCCAAGAGAAAATGACTCAACTGAAATGAGGAACTTGGATCATCTCAAAGCAGACACACTAGTTTGAACAGCTTGCACATGCAATGAGCATTGTAAGCCACGTGGTGGCAGTGCAAGGTGGATAGCTCTTCTTGACCTGCTCACATTCTTCCCCCATGGATGCGGTTTTACTTGGATGGACCCGGAAAAGATAGATAGATAGAAAAGATATCAGTAAAAGAGGGATGTAAAATATGGATCTACCCTCCCTATATATTTTGATATATGTATTTCATTACAAACATATTACAGCACAAACTCCAGTTTTGTTCATCAGGTATGTCCTGGAAATGTTACTATTGAGGATGCATAGGATTGATCAATTACAATAAGTATTAAAAAGTGAGAGTATTTGGTTCAGGAGCAATGTCACTGCCAAACTAGAAATGAAGGGTAAATGTTTTAACATGCTCAGCAACGCCACTGCCCATGGCTGCAGACATATTCTTAATCAGTGGGGTTGTTTGACCTGGCTGGCTGGATCGTTGACTGGCTGAATAACTGGGTGGGGCTCACTGCCCACCAGAAGCCATTACTTCAACCAGCCAGCCATCTCAAACGAGCCCCATGCCACACTTCTCTTTTCCACTTCCTTATTTTTAGGACTGGCACTGGCTCAGCTGTTTTCACTTACCTCCATTGCCACAGGAAGCTACTAAACGACCATCTGGCAAATGATATCGTAGTCTTAAGGCTTGGACCACCAGACTCCAGAGGAGTTTTTTTTCCACCAAGCAACAAGGCTTATAAACACTGAAACAATGACAGGCTAAGCCTGTGCCTGTCTGTCTTTTCACTACAACACTTCCACAACCATCTTTTTTTTTTGCCTCTCTCTCTCTCTCTCTCTCTCTCTCACACACACACACACACACACACACACACACACACTGAACACTTAACATACTATTTATGTAGTATATATTTTTGAGGAGTAAAAACACAAGAATTTTACTCTCTTATACTAGTATAATGAGCTCACAGCTGGGGCGGGAGCGGTAACTGGGGCGGCAGCAGCATCACTAGTAGGACATGTTGTAGGACCAATAGTATGATAGTAGGGGTGGGAGGAGCATTGAGCGCAGTAGAAGGAATGGCATTAGGTGCAGTTGCAGGGCTGGTGACAGCAGTCAGAGCAACTAATCATAAGGAGGATTAGAAGGGAAAGAGCGAGCCAGGAGCTAAAGAAAAGCAAGCAGTGGTTCAAATGAGTGTAAAGTCTGAGTAGAATGAGGATTGAATAGACTCTAGGTTACAAGCTTCTATGTAGAAAAGAAGTTGGTCGTTGAATATGCAGTTTGTGATGGAAAAGGGTAACGGTGCTGTCTAGTGGCTGGTCTTGAAATAATAGGAAAGTCACTGTGTAGGCTACTGATGAGAGCTGCAGATACAAATGACTGAACTGTTGCACAGGATTTATTTGGAATGGGATGTCAGTTGTAATCAGTGAGAAAAATCTCAAGGCACAAAAAATGTGTGATCATCATCTTCATAAATGAAAATATAATCTACTCATAGGATGCTGTCTCTGTTCATAGCTTCAGGCTTTTATATACTACTCAGTCATACTTATTTGTACAGAAATGAATGTTGATGTGCTACTTATTTCATGTTAACATTCTCTGTATTTTCGCCTCTGCTGAAAATTCTGGAAACAAATGAAAATACTTATACTGCTTTTAAAAAAGGTGCAGACAACTCATCTCTATTATCCTTTATTTCTAAAATGTTTCTGTAAAGTTTGTCAATCATGTCACTGTTCCCAAAAGTTGCACAACTGAAACACAATCTCATCTTGTGTCTCAGATGTTCTTTTATATATGTATACTTCTGATCTCTTCTGAGCTTCAGAACTCTACTTTTACAGTTACTTTTACAGTCGCCGGTGTCCTAAATTCTCGCCAAAATGTGGATTTGTTTACAGACTGTATGTACAAACTATATGCACTCAGTACTTGGTTGGACCTCATTTTACACGTGTAGTGGCATGGAGGCAATCTCTGTCTTTTGACACTCACACAAGATTTGATTTATTGAACTTGAACTACACTTGAACATGGCTTAGCCCACACACACAAACACTGTCGACAATACTCCTTCCTCAGACAGACGGTTTTACATGGTGTGGCCAAAGGGTGGTCAGGGATATTGGAGGGGTGGCCATGCTGTGACAAACAAAAAAGGCGGTAGGTCCAGTGGTACCCTCCCGAAGAATTTTTTTCATTAGCTCGATTTGATTTCCCATCTTTTGGTGTATTTGGTGGCACGTCTTGTGATATTAGGAAGTTATTCTGTTTGGTCTAACTCATGAACAAAACCTATGTGAGTCAAGAGGTCAGAAACTAGTGTATTTAGGGGTGTAGTGGGTGACGGGCTTATGGAGTCCTCCCACTTCTTGGAACAGAGGCTATTTCTTACTTTTTGAATATTAGTCATTCATGTATCATCTATAATGTTGTTCAAACTATCCAGCTTGTTAACTCAAGTTATACATCAGGATTTTAACAATCATTTGCTAAAATTACAAGATCACCTGTCCCAGGCACTTGGGAAGTAGTTGTAGTAATTGTTGCTCCACCACCAGTTTTGCTCACTGATGCTTGTGCAAACACCTTTCCCCATCTAAGCAAAATGTTTGTGTGCTACGCAATATATGCATCCATGCAGAAACCGAATGGGTGGAGATAAAATTCCGTGGGCAGAACTAACATTCTGTGTGACACTACAGTTTTTTTAAAATGATAGCCTGCCCAGGGGCAAGCCACCAGTTCCACCCCTGTCCTTCCTAAATACTTTTTTGTCACATAGACTAGATCTTGTGAATGCACTTTAGAACTACAAACCCTCCAGTGTCCTGTGTTGAATGAGCAAATAACACTCTTGATAGACACACAGAATTAATAACTAACCTAAATTATCAGCATTTACAGAACATTATACAACAGTTAGGTCTGGTAGCCCTATTTAGCAGTTTCTGATTAGACAAGATGCATTCTGTATGTCACTAGGAGTGAGGATTATCCCACCAGGGTGACTCTTTAGTCAGGGGTAATGAACGACACAGCATACGTATATCGGTGAATATTGCACATTCGAGGTGGTGATAAGGTCCCAATGCAGAGTGGAGGCATAACATGGGTAATGGTGCCTGACCCTGATGACAACATCAGTTTATAATCTGCTGTGCTTGCTGTGAAGCAGCAACTTACTTACTCAACATATAATTTATGACTTACTCATACCTTATGAAAAGAGTAACAATTGTTCAACATTTGTCCCAGACACCATACAGCATGTCAGTCTTGATATTCCAGATTCTAGTGTTCTCACGTTTGACTGCACCGCCCAGTTCTTGCGCTGCTGTTGTTTCAAGGGTTTGCACTTACCTCCTCAACTGATGTATGTCATCCCTACCTTCACATTCATTTTTGCTGTGTTAGTGTGTGAGCCTCCTCAAGGACCTTATCACTGTTCAAGCCCTGTCATTTTTCAAGTCTTTTTTATCCGCTGTTTTTTTTTTATGTTTTGACCACATCAGGATGCTGGATTTCCTGCCTTTATTTTTTTAAGGAACCTCATTGCCTAGTGTTTATCTAAATGGATACTGCAGTCAATTCAGTCAGTTTCTACCTAACATGTGTCCCTGCTTCCAGGTAAATAATAATTTTAATATTTAATATGGACAAGTTTTTTTTTTTTAAAGAGTTTTAATAATGAGTTTATAACACAAGTCAGAGCATGACAGAAAACACTAAGCCCCATTGCTACATACTGTATCTGACTGTCTGTCATAGTGTGTCCACTGGGTCCCTCACTTGCCATGCATTTTTGTCTCTTTATTTACAGTGCAACTAGCTAAACCTCTCACATCTTGACATTTGACTTTTAAAATTCACTGACATCTCAGCCATTTTGTGAGGGCTCTTAAAATAAATGTAACTATGGTACTGAAGCCCTGTACATTGAGTCATAATAACCCTAATGACCTTTTCATGCTGCAACTATTGCAAGGTTTAAACTGATTTAGAGAGTATTATGCCATATCAACAATTTGCCTCAATAAACCACCATTTACTTTTGGGGCATGTTGGGAGTTGGATGATCACAGTCATCTAATCAGAACATTATGGAACCGGTTATGCTATTGAAAAGTTGTTCCGGAAATTTAATTCAGGTAACATGATGTCACACCCACATTCTGTTTAAGGTTACGTTAGGTAAGTAGGGTTAAGGCTTAAGTAGTTAGGTTGCATAACACTGGAAAGTTCATGACTCCATGAGAACATTGTGGTATTTATTTTGTCGACTGGTTGCAGGTATGTGCCACGCCTCATATTTCAGAGATTATCTGTTGTTCTCACTTAATCTTCACTCTATAAATTGTCAGCGTAGGAGTGGAAGAATAAACAATCAGACAGGTAGAGGGTTTACAATTTCCCTGGATAAGTTTTTGTTGAATATTTTCAAAATATGAAAATGGATGACATGGGTAGGCTATGGTATTTTCGTGTTACATTTTTAATGTATTTATGCCCTTCACTGCTCCATGTTTCATCTGTCCATCCTCATATATGATATAAATAGTGGATTCCCCTAGACAGAGAAGATACAGGCTAAAGATAACTCTCACTCTAGCTACGTGCTTGATTGAAATGGGTGAAATGTGGAGTCATGACAGACAAAGAGTTTCTACATGGGCAAGGATCTTGTACGACCTGTTTGTTATTGCAACGTTTGTTGTCTTTAACAAGGTATTTTACTGAATCTTTCAAGGATCAGAAGCAGAGCATAACAGTGCCATTCACAGAGCAGCTATCACTAAATAATCTCTTTCACTCTCGTTCAGAGACAAGATGACTCTGAAAAAAACATAGAATATCTGACCTCTGCCTTGCTAAATTGCAAGGTGCATTACACTTTACAGTTGCCGATGATATCCATGGCAAAAAAAACAAAAAAAACGTTTTCTTCTCGCAATCTTGTAATGGTGCATTTGCAATTAATAATGAACTTGATGGATTAACGATGAACTTTGATGAATTTGAATCTGACTTTTGTTGAAAAGCAGGACCTCTCCTCAGTGTCGACGGGCTGACCTCAAGCTGTAAAGAGAGGACAACTGAGATACAGGGGTACAGCTACATCTTCATCTGAAGGTCAGTCGAAGGGATCTGTCAGATACTGACGCTTCTCTGTTTGGTTGTGGTGTTTTGTTGCTGTTTTCACACAAAAAGAAAACATGCAGGTCATATGGTCGTATTTTTGCGTGTTTTCGTCTGATCTTTGGTGAACGATCCCAGCACATATCTTTGACCCACTTGTTCAACTTGCTCGAGGATGTCATATCATTGTATTTTTCCAACTAACAAGACTGTTGTCAAATGACAACAAATATGCCACACTGATCTCTCTGAATTAAAGTTGAGACTCATTTGTACGAGATAATCTAATTTGTAAACAAAGTTTTTGTGATCTGATAACCCCACCCACATATTTGTGGTATCACCACAAAGCCTAGGATATCCTCTCGGAAGTAAAATTTGCTTGAGAAAGTTGGCATGAATGGTGATTCATTTATAAGACTTAGACTGATAGATAAATATAGATATTTATTTAGCCCATAGAAAATTCGGGCATCATTTAGTATCCAAAAAAATGACACATACACTGATGTCCACTACAAAAATGAATCGCTGGGTCTCAGGAGGATATGGATCATTAAAAAGATTTTCCATATTTAAATCAGGTGGACTTGACAACTATGTTTACATGCATGTATGTTTGCATGCATGTATGCATGTATGTACGTATGTATGCATGCACATTTACATGGCTGTGTATGAATTTATGTATGTACAGTATGCATATCACATATATATACCATGCCATAGTGTGTGTGTGTGTGTTTGTAATTACACAAGTGATTTAAGTATTTTTTTTTGAGAAAAAGTGCATGCATTTCAAATAACCATCACGATTGTGTGTAGATCTCTCACACAGACAAGGAAATATCCTGCCTCATCCTTCAGAAAGTGAGTAAATGCTCTATTTTATATGACTTGACTATTGCAATGTACTGTGCATATGAATGCATTGGATTTTGGTTTTCATTAACTCAAATATTCATATAGACATGTATGGTTTAGCGTCTTCAATACTTATTCTGGCCTTATGCCTCTTTCCTAAAGTCTAATCAATCTCTGCACCAGGGTTTCTGTAACCAGCTGTACAGTGAAATGTTTATTAATCATTTGTTCCATTCACTGAAACAAATGCCTCCTTTGCACTATTTTTTCCCCAAAATAATCCTTTGATTTATTTTCTATAAAAGCACAAAAAATATGTAATTCTCTAAGTGGCTGATCTGACCTTTCTTCTACAATTACAGTTCATGTCTAAGGAAACTGTGACTTTCTCCACAGTGTCTTCTCTGAGGGTTGTACTGCTGGGCAAAACCAGGAGTGGAAAGACTGCCTCAGGAAACACCATCGTGGGCAGGGGGATTTTCAAAAAAACATTTTCCGTCAAATCTGCGACCGAAACCTGCAGTAAGCTACAAAGTGAAATAAGTGGTAGAAAATTTATATTGATTGACACGCCAGGATTAATTCATACAGAAGAGAAGTCAGGCAAGTTGGAAAAAGAGGTGAAAAAGTGTGTTGAGTTGTCCCTCCCTGGACCTCATGTCTTCCTGCTGGTGATCAGACTGGATGTGAGATTCACAGCGGAGGAGAGAGACGCAGTGGAGTGGATCCAGGAGAACTTTGGTGAGGGGGCTTTAAAATACACCATGGTGCTCCTCACTCATGGAGATACATTGGAAGAACCAGTAGAGGCTTTCCTGCAGAAAAATTCGACTCTTTCATCTGTTGTCAGAGATTTTGAGGGTAGATATCACATGTTCAACAACAAGAGTAAAGACAGAACTCAAGTCCGAGAGCTAAGGAAGAAGATAGAGGCCATGGTGTTGAAGAACGGAGGTGGCTACTACAAGGTGCTGGGCAACTGGGAGGCAATGACAGAAATAGCTGCAGGAGCCGAGGCAGGAAAAGGAGATAAAGAAGAATCAGTTCTATTAGCAATAGGACGTGGATTACTGCAAGTGGTAGGAGAAGGAAGTGCAGAAGCCATAACAGAAGCAATGGAAGCAGCAGCACAAGGAGCAGTGGTGGGAGTCACAGCGGCTGTAGGAGCAACGGTCATCGCATTAGGAGCAGGAGCACCGGCAGCAGTCGGAGCAACGGGGGCAGCGATAGGGGCAACAGTAAAAGCAGCATTAGGAGTTGAAGCAGCAGAAAGAGGACTGGCAGAGGCTAGTGCAAGACTAGGAGGAACAGCAACAGTAGCAGGAACTGTGGCAGCTGCGGTGGTAGGAGCAACAGCAATGGTAGCAGCGGGAGCCGTAGCAGCAGGAGGAGCAGCAGCAGTAGGAGTAGCGGCAGGAGTAGCGGCCGCAGCTGTATCAGGGGCCGGAGTCGTAGTAGGGGCAACGGCTGTGGCAGGAGTGGTAGGAGGAGCAGCAATAGTAGGAGGAGGACCAATAGGAGCAGTGCTGGGAGGAGCACTGGGAGCAGTAGCAGGAACAGCAATTGGGATAATAGCAGGACTTACAGCAGCTATACTTAATAATGAGGATTTAGAGAAAAAGAATTAGAGGAGAAAAACAGACCATAAGATGGGGAAGATCGAGCATGTGGGTTGAATGTATCTGTATGAGCACTGGGCAGATAGGTTAACGTATTATCTCACATATGGAAAAGCAGTTTGTACTGGGATAAAGCCTAAAAGACAGGGGAACAGGGCCATAGAGAATTGGCCATCCCAGTTTCAGCTGTTCTGCTATATGATTTGGTCAGAGCATATCACATGACTTACTGGAACAGGTGTTCAGAATGACCCTGACTGACTGCTCCTGACTTTGGAGATCTGTGGGTATCAACCAGGAAGCGTAAAAAAGACTGAAGATGACTGCGGACATGCTACTTGCAGTCAAAGATGGGCAGCACTTGAATTAAACGTATTTAAAAAATGTTTTTAATTACAAAATACATATTGTGCTGTTTGTATTTTGTTAGAGAGAACAAAATCAGATGTAGTTTATAACAAAATATTTTAAGCACTATATACGTGTCTGAAATACACAAATAACAAGACAGAGCTTCATACCCAGGATTACACTGTAAAATTATGTTATCCAATCTATCTCACAGATGCAAGTAGTGTATTTATATCCAGTAATATTGACAGCAACTACAAATGCCTTAGCGGGTTCAGGTAGTGGAGATGGTGGATGGTGGGTTCAGGTAGTGGATATAGTGGATGGTGGGTTCAGGTAGTGGAGATAGTGGATGTGGATGATGGAGACTATGGAGTTCTAAAGTGAACACCTTCCTCTGTGTCATTGAACTAGGCCTGTGACATCTCCAGAAGACTCAACAGTGGAGTCTGGCACAGTAGACACCCAATCATAATTCACACTGTAGACTTACACACATCAGGGTAAATTCAGAAAAGTGACTGTCTGATGTGCTCCAAAAAAAAAAAAAAGATCTTAACATCAATCTCACTATGGTATTTCACAGGCTATTTAGGGAACGCTCATCACATTCATTGTCCTTGGGTTAGGGGAACAGGAAATAAATTCAAGGTTCAAAGGTAAAGGAAGGAGTCCTTCGAGATTATAATTAGGGGGTGGAGGGCAGTTGGCTGTGGTGTCAGTGACATAAACACAAGGACCCGGGTTCAATTCTGATCCAAGGTCATTTCCCTACTTTTTCCGCATCTTTCCCTTGCCTCCTCGTTTCCTGTCACTCTCTACTGTATTGTTCGGGCAAAACAAAATCCAAGAACTGAACGTTTAAAACTTGCTGTTTATAAACCTGCTTGCTGTAAATTTTCTCTGAGATGAGATGTGAGCTTTGAGCCTTACTGAACGACACAAAAATATAAGCAAGTAGAAAAATCCTCAAGGCTCATGACTATTCACCAAATTACATTTTTTTTTTTTTTTTGTATTTTCAAATTACTTGTAGTTTAATTAAATACCTTTCTCAGACCAGTATTTTTTGTTGTATTTTGTTACAATTGATAAGCATGTATTTCTTATTTGTAACAAAAATACTGCCGATCTCTGAGAACCAGATAATGATACCAGGAAGGCAGTCATCCAGACGAGGGAATGTCTGATCATTCAAGCTTATCTGGAATTTGTTTAGAATAGGTATTGTTTCTACAACAGTCACATTTATGAGGGTTTTTGTATGAACATGTTATTTATACACTGTAAACAGACAGCCATAATGATATGGGGAAAATGCAACAGTGCCATCTCCTGGTTGGTGTTTTCCTGTGATTTAACAGTGTGAACCAAGTACATCTTCCTAATTTCTTTTACTTCAGTTATCTTCAAACTGGAGTACACATTGTGAACGTGTCTCTCGACAGTTGTGAAGATGGTGACGATGCTGCAAAGCAAAACTGTTGTGTGTTGAATGTTTACACTGTAACATTAATTGCTGACAAACATGTATTTCTGAAGATTGTCAGGCGAATCAGTGGTGTGATCATGATCATCAACAAATTAGATCTGATAATGCCCTGCAACATTCTTCAAAATCTTCTTTCTCATTTAAATGATGACCGACAGAGCGGCCCATTCAACCAGCATATAAATGGTTTTCCTGATGACGTCACTGTTAAACTAGATCAGTGGTTTCCAAACTTTTAACTGCCATGTACCCCCTGAGACATTCTATGTCCTACCACGTACCCCCTGCACCATAGACAGCTTGCTATTATAATTAATATTTTTCTAATTATTATCGCTGCATATACAAATGTGAACTCATATTGATATACAGGCTACCATGTAGTGGCAATTGCGTTGTATCGGGGACAATTTGAGTGCAAGATCTTTGTCCATGTATAGTCTGTACCTGAACTTCATGTTGGTGCGACCTGAGAATCTATTCACAGACTTTTTTTGTGTACCCCTTGAATTGATCCAAGTACCTCCAGGGGTTCTCGTACCCCAGTTTGACAACCACTGAACTAGATGTATTGTTTTCTGGGATTCAGAGAAAAACTTTAGAAGACAAAGACAAAGTTGACAAAGACAAATGTGTTTGCAGTGCTCTCAAAAAAATACTTATCTCACTGGATATACGCCTCAAAATGGGATGTGAATAAAACAGTGCCAGACCCATTATAAATCGTAGCAAACTGGTCAGGTTTATTGCCCAGGTTACCACTCTTCAAGATTTGATTAATTTAAACCTGAAGAATCACTGATGGCTTAGCCCTCATTTACAGTGATGTTGAATATAAACACACGTGCACATACACACACAAAAAACACACACTCCTCTCTGTCACCTAAAGATGCATGGGCAGATGTGCTGTGCTGAAACCTAAGCCTCACTCATAAAAATATAGACACACACACACGGACGGACACACACACACACACACATACACTGTCAATAATTCTTCTTCCTGAATCATTTGTCAAGTTCAAGTTCATTTGCACCGTAAAACCACCACCAACATTCTTAATAAAATCTCACTGAATTAATCAATTTAAAACTAATAATTAATAATACATTTACAAGACATACAGAACAATTGATACATACATGTGCACTTTTTCACATACTCTGCTGAGGCTCAGAGTGAAATTCAGGTCACAACGGTTTCTGTCAGGTCACATGTAACCACAGCAAACCGTAAAACAAAAGTATCTGAAGTCAAACCACAGACTTCCTGTCTTGATGTAGTATTTCCTGTTTCTCATGAAAAAGAGTCATGTTTCTCTGCGCTTTGGCATTTAAAGTCTCACAGATTGTTTTTAAGAGTAGTTGATGGGTGTTTGAGGAACTGATGAGGCTGAGCGAATACTGGACACTGAGGTAAAGTGCATCACAACTTATTGTTGAATGTTCAACATGTATGTTCAAATATGATTATTTAGCCTAGGAACCAGACCTATCCATCACATTTTCTGCTGGTCACTTATGCAATCATAGGGGGAATCCTTAAAACGCTAGCAAGAATAGACTTCATGAACAAATGTTGATTTGCAGTTCAAATGATATGACAAAATATTACTTCATTGTGGAGTTACAATATGTGCGGATGTTGCTAAAACCACACTCTCTGCGTGAGCCAAGTCTATAGTGAAGTAAAAGGGTAATAGCAAATGGTGAAGTAGAGAGCAGCCTAATAAGTTACTTTCCAAAATTAGGAATGTGTAAAGTAATCTAATTCAATCAACTGTAGTAACCATTACCACTACGTCCTTTTTGAGTAAGTTCCCTCAACACTGCCTGATTGTCTCTTCACAGTGTCTCTCAGCTGAAGTTTATTCTTCTTGGCAAATCAGAAAGTGGACAGATCATTTTCACCATCCTCTTGAGTTTCAGATAAAAGTTTTCAATCAAATCTGGGACTGAAACCTGCTGCGTCGCGCTGCAAAGTGAGAGACAGACGGTATTGACTGATATGCCATGATCAGTTGGAGAAAAGAAGGCCAATAAGCTGAAGCTAAGATTTCTAAGAATATCTAAGAAGAATCCCTGCTTCCCCTTGTACCCTCCTGCAGGTGATTAGCGTGGATGTGAAATTCACAAAGGAGCGAGTTCAGGGCAACTTTGGTGAGGGGATTTTATAAGTACAAAGCAGATAATGGCGGGCATGGAAGCAATTATCGAACCAATAGGAGTGGCAACATGGATGGTAATAGAATTAATAATACACGTTGCACTGCAAGCACTCGCAGAAGTAGCGGGAGGAGCGGCAATTGGAGCCGTCGCAGCAGCAATCGGAGTAGGAGCAGGGGGCGCAACAGGAGCAACAGCAGCAGCTGTCGGAGCAACAATAACAACAGTAGCAGCACGATCAGGGGAAGCAGCAGTAACAACAGCAGTGGCAGTAACAGCAGTAGCAGTAGCAGCAATGGTATCAGTGATAGGAGGAGCCGGACTCGCAGCTGGATTAGCAGTAGCAGTAGGAGCAACAGCAGCAGCATTAGCAGGAAGTGGAGCAATACTAGGAGCAACAGCTGTAATTGGAGGACTAGCAGGAGCAAGAGGAGGATCACTAGTAGGATCTACAGGGGGGCCAATAGTAGGGAGAATAGGAGCAGTGGTAGGAGGAGCATTAGGTGCGGTAGCAGGAATAGCACTAGCCGTAGTTGTAGCAGGAGCAGCAGAGGCTATCTACATTAATACAGGGAAAAGAGAAAAAAATAGAATCAGTACAAACAATAAGAAAATTATCTAAATGGTGCAACATTCAAATTAAATATGCACTGAAGACTTTTGTTGGCCCTGTACTAAAGGAGTCAATTGTGGATTAAGCAAAGCCTGAGAGAGGGTGAGGTGCAACAGTGCCACCTGTTGACTGGTACATAACAAGCAAGATCTATAATGTGTAGGCTACTAATCACAACTAAAACTAAATTTACCTGGACTTAATTTCAGTGGAAATCAGTTGGTAAAGGTGACAAAATCTTGTAAGGATCCTGTTGGTAATAAAAGATCATCCATGGTCTATTCATACTGTCACTGTCTATACATACTGTCATTTTTTTTTTTTTTTTTTTTTTGTTAACTTAAAAAAATAAATACTATACGTTGTCTTAGCTAAATGAATTAGTTAATTGATGTACCAGATTTATTTGACACAAAAAAGTCAATAGCTGAACATCAAAATGAGATAGAGAGATTTTAAGCTTGTTTGGGAACACTTCAAAGCACAATCCATAAATTTCTATAGTAATGCTTATTTGATGAGATGATGTCCCACTCCCTTTTCTCCTTTAACACACAAGAACATTTGACAAAAAATATGTAGGTCATGTCAGATCCATATTGTTTGTCAGTTCCAGTCTTTTCCAGGAGTTCTCTGCTGTGTGAGAGCCAAAAAACAGAGTAGAGCCTAGAGGCCTAATTATTTTTCTAACTCTGAAAGCGCAAGTTCAGCATTTTACACTTAAAGTCCTGCTCTTTGATCATTTATGCTTAAATGCAGTGGTTTAAGTTTTGACACATAAATATTTAAAGATTTCAATTTTGACCATTTTTAAAATTTTGACAAACACACCTACAGAATGGCTGTATAGGTGCAGAGCTGCAATCTTTCCTAAAACGCATTAAACTTTCCTTTTCAAAGACCTGAAACTCATCTGAGTGGTCAGTGGTGTTAGCTGATACGCTTACAAAACTCCCTGTGTGGTTTCCAACAGGTTTTTGACCATTAATTCCCAATTGTTGACCTATTTTTTTCAAACCCCTCACACCTGTATGTAAAACTCTGCTTGAGAGTTTAAAGCAGATTGGACTCCACGGCTGACTCCAGATCTGTCTTTGCAGGAATTTCTCCTTCAAAATTTCAGCTCAATTCGTAAGCCCAGCTGTAAAAAATCTCAAACTCCTCATGCTCTCATACAAATGTCTTGGAATCCATGTCTCTATTGACACAGACAATTGTGTTATTTTAGAACTTTTGGAAATTTTGTAAAATGTGAAGGCCTTGCCTCTGTATGTGCTAAATGCATTGTTTTTTTTTTTTTGCCTCATTATTCAAGCTGTAACTTAAAAGCAATCTGCAAGACTGACCCAGATGAGGGAATGTCTGCTTATTCAGGGTTATCTAAAATTATGCACAATATGACTGGTTTTCAGCAAGACCCACAGAGGACATGAAAGATGCCACAGTGCCACCTACTGGCAGACCTTGTCTATTTCACCTCTGGTGAGCTGACAGCATACAGTGCTAGTGTTAGCAAATGTGGTGCTGTCAGTTTCGTTTTTGCTATATTAGTGCGTGAGCTTCCTCAATAATCTCGTCACTGTTAGCAAGCCAAGCTAAGTCATGCTGTTTCATCTACTGTTGGCATATTTGAGATTTTGGATTTTGGCCTCATTTTTTCAATATATTTTGACCACTTCAGGATGCTGGATTTCATGGATTGTTTAAGGAACCTCCCAGACTTCCGACTTTGCCCAGTGTTTTTCTAAACGTATATTGCGGATACTTCAATCAGTTTCTACTAAACACCTGTCTCTGTTTTCAGGTAACGTTAAATGTCTTGGAACTTTGATGCTTAGGGTTTTTCTGTGGATTTATTTTTTTTAGCAAGTTCATAAGAGAGGTCCAAGTATGAAAGAAAACACTAAACTGAACCCCATTGTTGAACACAGTCGGGCTCGTCATTTCTAGGTTTAGGTGGATTATGATTATTATGAACTATCTGGCATAAATAATTTGTCGATTGTCTTGATATAATTTCATTTAAAAGCCAAAAGAAGTAATATGTTTACTCATCTGACATAGTGTCTCCCCCCTTGTAGAGGACTTAGTTTAACCCAACTCATCTCTTTCTCCCCACTTGGCATGCGGTGGTTTCACTTACTGTGGCTGGTTTCCCGGTGTGTTTGGTTTAATGCAAGCCAGTTGGTCACTAACAGAAAGGTGTTGCGAAGGAGAATGAAAAGGGGGCTTAAAGACCAACGAGCTATTAAGCTACTCTTTGTCAGATATAAGAAACACCCTGCCCAAAATAAAGTAGCCTAATTATTTGTATCATTAAGTTAGCTGGTGACTCTTTTTGGTGCTACCAGAGCAACAGATCAGAGCAACCCTCTAAAAAACTCAAGAAAAACTTCTGAAAACCTGAAGTGCATTTACAATGCACCCCTCACTCTTTTTCCACTGCACTTTCATCTGCCAATTTCATGTTAGCACTCTTAGTTTTTAATTGTGTTGTAGCTTGAATGTTTATCTTCTTTTTGTAAGATGCTTTAAGTAAGAGTGTCTGGTAAATGCATAAATGTAAATGTAATGTCCTAAGTGAAAGCAAATGTTTGCTAGTGTGCTAATAGTAGCTAATGAGGCAAAGCAAGGGAAGGATGCAACAAAATAACTGCTCATAGGACTTTCTTGATAAGAACAAGTCAAGTTTTCGCTCTCAAGCAATTGTGGTAGAATGATTAGGCTAAACAATGAACATTAGTGCATTTAAAATTAAATAAACATGATAATCATGATTTGATTGACAACAAAATAGAAAATGTTAACAATCATTTTGATTATTCATGGGTTTGGAATAAAAGAACAGAAAAAGAGTGGCTCATGGTTCATGGTCTAAGGAGAGACGGCACAGGAGACACTCACGCATGCACACAGTAGCCTACCACTCAAAAGTTAAAATTTGTGAATAGAAAACATAGCAAATCAACGATACCTGCAGTCTTTTTCAGATATAGATCACTTCCAAAGCAGACCATCACACCACTTCTGACATGTTTGACAGATAGCACTGTCCTTGCATCATTTTATTTGTTGTGCAAATCACAAACGTTACAGTTGCTATAAAAAAGGGTCTTTTTAAATAAAAACAAAGTTTGAAGAACATCTATAATTTCAAATAAAATCATGAATTATATCTGTAACAAGGACATCACTCAAACATTTTTAATCAAAAGTAGGAACTGTACAGAATGTCAATGGGTTGACTTTAAGCTAAGAACTGTAACAAATAATCCTTCCTTTGTTTCTCAATTAATACTACAAGTTTGTGAGCAAGAGGAAGGCAAAGAGGCAGATGACGGGAATAGCAGCAGGAGCAGGGGCAGGAAAAAGGGATGAAGAAGAATCATTTTTATCAGCAATAGGCCGTGGATTACAGCAAGCAGTAGCAAGAGCAATAAGAGAAACCATAGCAGAAGCAATGGAAGCAGCAGCACAAGGAGCAATGGTTGGAGCCACAGCGGCTGTAGGAGCAACGGTCATCGCATTAGGAGCAGGAGCAGCAGCAGCAGTCGGAGCAACGGGAGCAGCAATAGGGGCAACTGTAGGAGCAGTAGCACTAGGAGCTGGAACACCTGAAACAAGAGTGGCAGAAGAGAGAAGAGGAGCTGTAAGTGCAAGACAAGGACAAACAGCAACAGTAGCAGCAATTGTTGCAGGAGTAACAATAGGAGCCGCAGCATTGGTAGCAGGAGGAGCAGCAGCAGCAGGAG
Organism: Tenualosa ilisha; assembly: GCA_015244755.2. Classification (NCBI taxonomy): domain Eukaryota; kingdom Metazoa; phylum Chordata; class Actinopteri; order Clupeiformes; family Clupeidae; genus Tenualosa; species Tenualosa ilisha. The sequence continues at coordinate 179,110 of PYXC01002024.1, forward strand.
TACTGGTAGGAGTAGCGGCCGCAGCTGTATCAGGAGCCGGAGCCATAGTAGGAGCAACAGCTGTAGCAGGAGCGGTAGGAGGAGCAGCACTAGTAGGAGGAGGCCCAATAGGAGCAGGGCTGGGAGGAGCACTGGGAGCAGTAGCAGGAACAGCAGTTGGTGCAGTGGCAGGACTAGCAGCTGCAGTGGCAAATTATGAAAATTCATAGAGAAAGATAATCAGAGGACATAAACATCAAAATAGGAAAGAGGACGCATCTGGGTGCTTTGATTGGGGGGGGGGGTTGTTACTTATTTAATAATTTTCAATTACATATCAGAAAAAGCTTAGGTAAAAACATTGATATTTAGGCCTTATTTGTTAAATGTAGAGTTCAAAAGAGAGTTTTGCCCTTGGAAAAAAAAATGTGTAAAGCCAAGAGTCACTCATGAGTAACCAAACAGTAAACTACTTCATGTAAACAACTAATTGAATATTATTGCTTGCAATTATGGTTATCTTTTTTTTTTCCTCTTTTTCAAACAAAATGACCAACAATGATACACCACCTTGTAAACAAAAATGCTTTGGCTAAAATTTAAAATGTATTAAAAATTTCTAAATAATGATGTCTATGTGATCTATGATGTCTTTTTAGTGAACAACTGAAATGGTTAGTTATAGTCAGAAACATATTATTCTCAGCTCTTATTATTTTCAAGGTCGGATCCAGTCCAAAAATACCAGAATTTAGAATTTATTCCAGAAAATAGACAGAGTAGCTGCTGCAGTGCCACCAGTAGCAGTAAGGGGAGGAATTAGTTGAATCTGCAGGACGACCACTTGTATTAGCAGCAAGAGTGACAGTAGGTGCTTTAGCAGGAGCAACAGTAAGTGTAGTAGTAACAAGAGTAGGTGTAGCAGCAGCACTAATCAGATAGATAGATAGATAGATAGATGCAAACATACATAGGCTACATCCATCCATCCGTACGTACATACATCCATGCATGCATGCATACATACAACACATCCATCCATCCATTCATTCATACATACATACACACATCCATCAATTCACACGTACATGCATCCGTCCATCCATCCATCTCTCCATCTGCCCATCCATTCTTCCATGCAGACATATGTGCACACATACATACATACATACATACATTAGTGTATATATGTATGTATGTAGACAGTGTAAGCATCTATGGCTGAAACTATGTTAACCAAATTTGAGGAGATTGAACTAGGTTTCCAGGCAGGCAGACAGGCTGGCAAAAAGTCATTAATTTTAGGTGACTTGCAGTGAAAGCACACATGTCTGATCTGTCTCTGACTAGGCATGATGACAGTGCAGTGGGGATTTTGTCCACATGAGGGCACAGTAAAACTACTTACAACTTGTTGCCTCAGATGCCTTTGGATATTTTAGAATGTTACTTCCAGGAGGTTGATGGACAGGTGGATTGATTTTACTTTAACATGTTACTCATAGATAGGTAAATAGATAGATAGACAGATATATACTTTAATAGTCCAGAAGAAATAGGCTGCGGGCTAGAGGGCTCTGGCCATGCTGAATGTGAATTTGAATGTTAACATTTAAAGTTCACATCTGGCCATGCACTAGGCCTATCTGTTTCAGCCCAGCTGTGATCTATGATCAAAACCAATGATTTTAAGTAACTTCAGTTGGCCAGTTTTAAAACAGACTATTAGACAGTTCACGTGTCTACAACTAGCTATGGTGGATCCCGTGCGATCACACAAAACATCTATTCTTTGTCTGTCATTTCTGTCTATAAATATCATACACATTACACAGTCTACTAATCGATTTTATTTTACTGCATCTCATAAGCATCCTCAAAGTCCCCCTTCATTTACGTCCATTCGTGCCCACTCGCTGCTCCGTCAGCAAAACTCTAATGCGTGCAGGTGCATAACATGCGCAAAAAAAGTGCTCAGGACATCATTCTTTTAGTTTTCCCATTCCTGGGCATTATGCGCTACTGTGCAGGGGATAGGGTACGCTTGATTTCCAAAGTAACCTCAACACCTATACTATTGCCTCGCGGTGGAGTAATGACTACGCTATTGCGCAATAGCTTTGTGTGAAGTACAATGTAACAGCGTGATTCAGTCAGTGCAGAGTGACAGAAAAAAAAAGTTTGACTCGAAGAATGTAGGGAACCGTGGTACTTAAAGCTACAGTGTACAATTCTAACAATTGAATCAGCTTAGTTTGGCAGTGCTGTACCTTTAAGAACCTGCGGCGCTCTCACGTTGGTGAAACCAGAGTATGCGAGCGAGGCAGGGGAGGCACCATCACGGAAAGAACTCGCGGAGGAAACAGGGCAGTTTGTTGAAAACGCGTTGTTTGTTAATTTGCTGTCTGCTAGAGTCACCTTGGCCTTTGGTTCATTCGGGGGTGGCCAGTGTTCACGAGGAGGCCGTTCCTGCACTCGCTGAGGCAATTGGCTGCTCGCACACTCACCACTGACCCCGCATATCATGCTCTTTGATTAGAGAGGAGGAGAATCCACTCATGCACACGCACACACACTCACACACACACACACACACCGCCCCCAACCAACGGGATGCCGTGTCCGCACCGGAACCCGAAGTCCCTGCGTGGCGTCACCAATCATCTCTACGGCTGAAGATTAACGAGGTTATCCTTTTAGCTGTGCAGCGCTCCTATCTCTCTCTGCTGCTGTCTTATGTGTGTATGAGTGAAAAGGAGAGGGAAGGAGAAATAGTCTCTACCGTGGCGGAGAGGAAGCGACTAACCAGCCGTGTTGGACCAGCGTAGAGCCTGAATCATGACGGAAAAACGGATGTCTCGCTGGTACTTCGGGGGTCTCGCCTCGTGCGGAGCTGCCTGCTGCACGCATCCACTGGACCTGGTGAAGGTGAGTGGGGCATGGACATCATAGCGTTATAGACTTTTGTCCAGATCTCTCTCTATCCCTGCATGTCGGCCAACCGCGGAAGTCGCAGGCCATATAACGTTAGCACAGCTGTGGACTTATTCTGCGGCTCAGCATCTGGACAGCTTGTAGAAACTTGCAGGTATAAACAGCCATGTAACTTATTATGTATACAAAACACAACGTTCATACAATAGAAGTTAAGCGTACGGCATGAGACACTTAACTTTTTTGCTTTGCAAAGTCAATGTTTCCACAGTAACTGCTTGCAGTCACACAGGTATGCGACTCACATGACACTGCACTGACCGGTGGATGGGATAATTCACGTTATCTAGTCTCTAGTGACTAGTCTATGGTAACTACAGATGCAGTAACAGCGACTACGCCACGGCGGTGGCTGTTCCGCCTCATTTGCGAGATTTTCGCTTCACTGACCCGCAGTCGCCCTCCAGAGACAGTCGAAGAACAATCCGCCTCAGATTACGGGAATCAGACAGTAGCGGCGAGCTGTCGTGGGAAGACAAGCGAGCGGTCAGTCGGTCTTGTGTCCTTGCGGAGTTACAAGGCCGCTCGGACTTAGGACTTGGGCCCTACTTGGATGAGTTAACTCAATGCAGTGACCAGTGGTTCAGCGGTAAACCCGTACAGATGACAGCTGTAAAACTTTGGCATGAATAACAGGAATTGTGACGCCGACCATATTTTAATGATGACACTGAAAATTTCTTGGTTAGCGATCACGAGACACCCCCCCCCCCCATACTTCGTTGATTTTTTTCCCTCTTTGCAGAGACTGTCTATAGCGACTTTCTTGTGCCTGTCTTGCTTTAGCTTACAATAAAAATGGGGCCAATGGTGACTTTGTCTACTTGCAACCTATTCATTTCTTTCCCATAATAATAGACTCGGTCTGGCGTTTCTGTGTGTTTTTAGGCGCTCTGGTCAGATCCATGCAGTGTTTGCATTCTGTGCATAGCTCAGGCAGCTGTTTATAGGCCATCTCACATCTTAAAGCACAAGGCGTTGTGACACTCAATGACCTTCTTAATTGTGACCTTTTCCTGTAGAGTGGCATAAACTGATTAGGGAACAGTGTGAATATGTGATCTGGGGTGATTGTTGTCCTTTGAAAACATGATTGGGAGTTGTCCGGTAGGATTGCAGGTAGACTAGACTACAGAGCAGCTGCTTCTGGGTCAGATCCAAATGTTCAGAGTCTCGAGCCAGAGAATGGATACTGCTAGTAAGGGCCAAGAGAGTTGTGTGTGTGTGTGTGTGTGTGTGTGTGTGTGTGTGTGTGTCAGTGGTGTGTGCACGTACATGTGCATGCGTTCGTGCAAACTGGACATGTGATAAGTTAACCAGCACATTGCTGTCTCCTATTAATGGGTGCCTAGATGTCTGTTGGTGAAAACGAGTGCAAGTGAGCAAGACTGCGTGTGTGCGAGGTGTGAGAGTGACAGAGAGAGAGATAGAGAGTGTTCTTTCACCTTTCTCACCCCATGAGTGCATGAGTATGCATGTCTGTTGTCTTCTTTCTCTCTCTCTCTCTTTTTCCCCCTCTCTCTGTATGTGCGTGCAGGCAGGCACGGTAATGAAAATCCAGTTGGTTGCAGTCTTAACTGGCCAGTCTGTCTTTACACATGTATCTGCTGTCCTGGTTAACAATTCACACCACTTCTTAACCTTTGACCTACAGCAATTCAACGTGGACGCCTCTCTAATAGCTCACTCTGAAAAGAGCTGTCACATAGAGCATGTCAAGGCCAGGCCACACATCTCGCTGTACTACAGTGCCTGTAGCCTATCGTGCCTACTGCCTACCTTACCTACTGCCTACCTCACCTACTGCCTACCTTACCTACTACTTACCTTGCCTACTGCCTACCTTACCTACTGCCTACCTTACCTACTGCCTACCTTACCTACTGCCTACCTTGCCTACTGCCTACCTTACCTACTGCCTACCTTGCCTACCCCGACCGCACGTCACTTTCCCTGCTGTTTGTCAATATGTTTTGCATGTGCATCACACATTACACACATCACACACACACACACACACACACACTGTGATGAGAATGGAACCCTACACCATAATAAGCCCTTCTAATTGTACTGTAGCCCAGGACTGTCTTGGCTGCCAGGTAGGTGTAGGTGAGTAATTAGTAGTTTTTTATTTATAGCAATTCATGGTTAGGGGTGGGTGTGTACCTTTAAACACAGTGATATTAAGGGAGGATTATGTTTGCACTGCATGTCTGGTAGTGATTAATGGGGAGATAGGGACAGAAATGTACAGGTATTAAACACTGGAGAGAGGGAGGGAGGGGCAGAGCTAGGTACCATGGGAAATATCGCCATGGTCACTGTGAGAAAGTGATTACACAGATTGTGCCTGCTTATTTTGCTCTGTTACCCATGATCTCTCTCTCTCTCTCTCACTCTCTCTCTCTTCACACACACACACACACACACACACACACACACACACAGTTAAGGATGCCAGTGTCTGTGCCACATAGCAAAGTTACCCATGATTTCTCTCTTCACACACAGACACACACACCAAACACCACAACACAGTGTAGAGCAGTTTCAGTGTAGAGCAGTTTCAATGCCCGTACCACATAGGCAAGTTACCCATGATCACACACACACACACACACACACACACACACACACACACAGACAAACAAAGTCAACAGTGCAAATAGCCTGCCTACTGATTGCTGATAAAGAAACCAGTTTTCAGAAAGGCTTGTCACTGAATATGTTCTGAGGATTAGACCTACTGGCATTGAATTTCCTCGATAGACGTCTCAAGGTGGTGGATAGAGTTCCATTTACAGAGGGCTATTCTCAGAAAGTCATATTGCTAATCCAGCACTATTAAAGCTCTTATTAAAAGAGTTATCCAGTGTTTTCATAGCAGATTAAGTAGTAGTTTGTGTGTGTGTGTGTGTGTGTGTGTGTGTGTGTGTGTGTGTGTGTATGTGTGTATGTGTCATGGGTGATATTGTTGTATATCGCACGCAATGTCTCTGAATCCTTATCTGGTAATTTCACAGAAACAACAAACCTAATGAATTGTCTGGTTCTGTTTTGGATATCAGCATGAGAGAGAAAGAGAAAAAGCGTGCCAGAAAAGTATGTGTGCAGTCATGCACGCGTTTGTGTGTGTGTGTGTGTGTGTGTGTGTGTGTTTGACCGGTGTCTAAGCTCTGTTCTTCTGGTTTTTCTGTACTGTCCTGCAGAGCTGTTCTGTCCTGCCCTCCAGAATGTCTAGGGATTGCGTGTGTGTGTGTGTGTGTGTGTGTGAGTGTGTCTTCTGAAAAAGTGTGCCATCCAGAACCTCTAGGGATCCCTATGGCTTATTCAAAGAATGCTAAAATGCTGCATTGAACTTTCTCATTTGTTTTCCCGGTTGTAGTCACTTATTCTACTGAAGCGTTCATTAAACACACGCACAAGACACTTGTCATAAAAGCCACATTAAAGGACATGGCTTGTTGTGCATGGTCCTATTGATTGACTGATTGATTGATTGATTGATTTTTTTTATTGATGATCAGACACAGAAGGGCATTTGGTGAGGGTTCTCTTGTTTGGGTGCAAGAAGACCAGAGGCAGCTATGGCTGACAGGTCATGTGATCAGAACAGTGACTGAAGGAAGGCTGCAGGTGGGGAAAGTGGGTGAACATGTCAACACTGATGGCTGCTGTGCCCTTGCGCAAGACACACAGCCTCCTTGGTAGGATGAAATAAGACAATGCAATAGGAAATTGAATATTTTCTGCACAGTATGTCACAAGCAAACTAAAGAAGTGCCATTGCTATGTGAGGTATTTGTGTGTGTGTGTGTGTGTGTGTGGATATGGTGTAACAGTCTTGTAATCCTTGGGGCATGACTATGGTTATTCTCAAAAGTGATAGGAATATGTCGCCTCTTTTGACATAAAAAAAGTGAAAACAATCTTGGGGCAGGAGTCGGTGTGTGTGTGTGTGTGCGTGTGTGTGTGTGTGTGTGTGTGTGTCTGTGGGTTGTGGTTGTGGTTGTAGTTGTATGTGTTCCCAGGATCCAAAAGAATCATGTAAGATAATATTGGGAACAAATGTAATTCCAGTAGACAAAACTCTAAGACAGTCACTCTCTTCCGGTATTGTTACACCCACTGTAGAAAGCATGCCTGAGTGTGCATATCTGGGTGGGTGTTCACAAGACTGTGTGAAACAACTATACAAGGGCTATGTCTGGGCTCTGAATATTTGATTCCAGGAAATTTTACACTTTGATGACAAGTCACTGTTTCACTGGTATCCATAGCAGGAAACTCTGTCTCTCTCTATCTCTCTCTCTTTTTCTCTTTCTTTTTTTCTCTCTCTCTGTCCAGGAGTGTGTGTGTGTGTGTGTGTGTGTGTGTGTGTGTGTGTTGTCTCTTGTCTCTGGAGTTGATTGGGTCAAGCCAGCAACTGATTAATGTGTAACCTGGGTCACAAACTAGTGAAGATCTTCTAACTTGAGGACACACACACACACACACACATACACATAAACAACTTGTGTGCTCTCACGAAAGGCCCTTCCTGTCAGCATGTCTTTCATGTTGAAATGTGTGGCATGCTCAGACCTGATTGTTGCTATTTGGATGGTTTATCTTTGGTGCTAGGCCACGGCCAGGGCTAGCCAATCAAAAGGCAGGAGAGTGGTCAGGTGACCTTTACACAGAGCTGTCAGTCACACACACATATGTGTAGCAGTCACTCACACACTAATTATGTGCACAGAGTCTAATGCTGTGAGGTCAGTGAAGGTGTGTGTGTGTGTGTGCCCCCCTTCTCTTTCAAACACACACACACACACACACACAAACATAGTCTGGATTTACTCCTGGCTTATGCTACTTTTGATTGTGGTGATAGTTCATGTGTGTGTGTGTGTGCGTGCATGTGTGTGGGCGCAATGGACAAAACAAAGCTATTAAAAGTCCTAGAGTCTTACCCACTTAACAGAGCAAAAGACAGAAGCCTTTCGGATAAGAGGTGAAATGTCTGCCATCTCCTAAACGAAGTCCAGTTGCATTACAACTTAGCACTTAGCACAGAGAGAGAGAGAGAGAGAGAGAGAGAGAGAGAGGTGGGAATGTGGAGAGAAAACAACCATGAAATGAATCTAAAGACATGCCGCCCTGGAGCAACATTTATTTCATTCTCAGAAAGAGGTCTGAGCTGAGTAATGAAAAACAACACAAGTGAGCAAGCTGAAAGAGGAGATGGAGAATGACTGACTGACTGACTGACTGACTCAATGAATGAATGCATGAATGCATGAATGAATGAATGAGACAGACATAGTAACACAGGTGAAGAACACTCCATGTGATTCAGTCATGGGGGTTTCTGGAAAGCAGCCCAGATCTGTGGATAAGGTCAGTCTATAGGTAAAGAGAGAGTGTTGTGTT